>CM043119.1:51793741-52290832 GCA_023701765.1 Hylyphantes graminicola
ATCTTGGTTATTTCCGAAGATCCTTTCAATAATATTTTAAACCATCACGTCCATCCAAATTGAACTTTTTTTCATCAGCAAAAGTCACTTTTTTCCCATTTCTCTCCCTCCACCCCCACCCAATCCATTTTCATGTAGTTACGACTATATTTTAATAGCCTGTTCTTATGGTGAAGAGTAAGCTTTGGACCAGCCTTCATTTTGGAAGATTTCAAGTTCGACGACGATATCAATATTTGTCCTACTCTTCTGGGAGTTGCAGGAAGTGATTGTTCATAACAAATTTGCCCTGTAATGCACAAATGCTGACACAAATGGTAACTTTTTGGGATACCAGTCGAATAATCCTGCTTTTGTCCCTCGTCTCACGAGGGTTACATCTTTTTTAATGATGGTTTTTGCCGAAGTCAGAATGATTCTTCAAATATTTATGAATTATATTTATTGATCTTTTAATTAATATGCTAATTTCTCTTATAGATTTGTTACAATATTATATAAGGGTCATTTTTTACCTTTTTGGTTTCAGGCAGTCCCGCAAGCTTTCTTATTCAGTAAAATGGGAATAAAACAGATAAATTTCAACAAATTTGGCCTTAATCTTATTTATAAACACTGATAGTAAGCTCCCCTGAAGTTCAAATGAAGAACTAGTTAAAATATTTGGTACCTGGGTTCAAAGTAAATTTGAGTTCATAAATCAATTTCCATCATTTGACATGCTTAAAAACTAAAATTAGATATATTTTTATTTAATATCATTTTTTGAAAAAAATTATGTGTGAAATTCCTTCATTGTGCTCTGAATATCCAACACACAAAATTTGAATTGTTAGCACTTAATACAAAGCGATATCTGGTTAAAAGAATGTTAGTTCATAAATCAATTTCCACCACTGTATATCACTCAGTGTCGATTAACAAGGAAACGAAGATTTCTCTTAAGTTTAAATCAAAGTTTAATAGTAGTCGCTCATTTTAAGTTCTTTGTCTTTCCGGCCATCACCCACTCTTTCATTGCTTTAATTAATTTCCGTTTCGCTAAAAAAATCGTGACACTTACCCAAATACATTTCATAAAACATTGATAAATATTTAATAATAAAGTCACAAAAATATTTTCGGCAGCACATAATAAACGGTTAATGTTATAAAGGGGGGTTGTTGGGGGGGGGGGGAGATGTTCTAAATGTGACACTGCAGGCTAATTCCATTTTTAATTTAATAAATAATTTAAAATCAAGTACATTACATTATTTAGTTATAATAAGTGTCGATCAACTATTAAACAGTTTTTTTTTCATTAAATGTTAAAGTTGCAGTGATAATCACTTTTACAAACGACTACAGAAAGGATAATTTTGCATGGAATTACTCTGATGCATAGGTCTACGACACATTTTTTTTAGTAGAATTGTCGTCGCACTAGAGCTACACGAGGGCTATTGGAAGGGCAGCGTAATTTTGAACCACACTCAAGTGACTTAGCCGATATTTGAAGAATACAGGGGAAGAACAGCTTTATTTCTTTAGAGTCTTTCCGTAATTGTGTCTACTTGGCGGACATTGGCGAGCGGAAGTTTTTTTTTCGGTTCTTCATTCGCGGTACAAACGTGTGACTTGTATTCACTGATTTCTGCCGTGAATCAGTGTTGCCGCGAAAGATAAACAAAGCGAGTAACCGGATTCTTCACACCAGTTTAGGCGATTTCTCGCTATCTTCCCCAAAGAGGCTATTAAGGAAAGCCTTCTACAAAATAAAGCGGTTCTTCCCCTGTACTCTTCATTTGAGTAGACCCAATACCATACGTATTTTCAAACAAATTTTTGCATAAAATCTGTAAAATGCTAGTTAAACCTTTGTTGAATCCATTTAACGGTTTTGCAAAATTCTATAAACAACGATGGGAAATGCATTATATGGAACATATGTAGTAGCAATTCCGATTCAAATCTTCAATTAGCACTTTTCAGGAATGTAAGATGGCCAACGGGGAAATGCTTCAAAGTTGGCTGATACTTTAGGGATAGCGATTACGACAGATAGTCATTTCAAACCTCTTGATGTTAAAGTTTCTATTGTAGAAATGTAATTTATTCCATGTTTAATGTATTTAATTCTTGGAAACTATGTGTTCGTTTAGGTATCTTGTAAATGGCTTCCTTATCTTAAAATTTAGATTAAAATCTTACCGAACTTGAGTTTCCAAATTCAAAGCAATCAGGCTAAACGAAAAATAAGTTAATTTTTAAGTTAAAATTTTCCACTTTCAAAATTAAAAACCGTTCTTTCAGGTAATGTTAATTGGAACAACAGGAATTTTTACAGGGAACACAATTTTAGAAATTAAGAAATAAGATGCACTACACTCCTTGCCAACCTAAGTTGGGTAAATAGAAATATGCTATGCATAAGATCCCTCCGCGGATGAAAAGTGTTCCATAAATTATTTGTGAATTCATCCAGAGAACATGTTTAAAACATTAATTTAATTTCAGGTCTAACATATTTGAATATTATTTGAGAAAATTGAGCAATTTTATCAGAATGAAAAGTGTATTTTGGTTAAATTGTATTAAGATAATTTTGTATGTAAATGTTACCTTACAAGAGTTTCCAACTAACGGGACCAATCACGCTATTCCCCCTACTTTTTTACTATTTGTTTTTACCCAAGTTAGGTTGGGATGGAGTGTTAGTGACAACAAAGTATCCTTTTAGAATTAATAAACCACTCAAATTTCTTCCACAATTTCTTTGATGATATATTTTTAAAAAATATTTTAAACCTCAATGGTTTGCGCAATTCTAGTATTTTTTTATTCTAAACAACTCTCCAAGCAAACCTCAACATGGCTGCCGCGAATTAACAAAATCCCCACATAGTTCTTCATTACGTGTCTCCTCTAGAAAGTATGTGCAATAGCGCATGGTTTTACTACCTTACAAGAGTTTCCAACTAACGGGACCAATCACGCTTTTCCCCCTGCTTTTTTACTATTTGTTTTTACCCAAGTTAGGTTGGGATGGAGTGTTAGTGACAACAAAGTATCCTTTTAGAATTAATAAACCACTCAAATTTCTTCCACAATTTCTTTGATGATATATTTTTAAAAAATATTTTTAACCTCAATGGTTTGCGCAATTCTAGTATTTTTTTTATTCTAAACAACTCTCCAAGCAAACCTCAACATGGCTGCCGCGAATTAACAAACTCCCCACATAGTTCTTCAGTACGTGTCTCCTCTAGAAAGTATGTGCAATAGCGCATGGTTTTACTATCTAATTTTAAAATATTAAATTGAGAAAATATAGACGAAGTGCTAGAACAATTAAAACATAATTAAATTTCTTTTAGTTAATGACATTTTTCGGATTGATATGGGAGACAAGTTAAAATAAACGACTTTTCAAATTTCTTTGATTTATATTCTATGATGAGAAAAAATCCACAAAGACATGATCGATTATAAAATAATAAAATGGTTTGTAAAAACGACATAAAAATTGCATAACTACGTTTCCTGCATAAGATTAATATTTTTCAAAACATAACTCGAAAACATTTCCGTATGGTTAAAACTTTAATGGGGACTATTTAAAATTAATAAAATAACACAATCGACAGTAAAAAGTGATTTACTGCTTTTCGAAAACTATGAATGGCGTTTAATGTTCATGGAAGTGTTACATTTTCATTAAGAAAACTACAGTTCAAAGACTTTTCGTACCATAAAGTGTAATTCCTAGTTCTTTATCTAAAAAAAGTAATGCTATAAAAATACAATTTAGTGTCAGTTTAACTTATGACCTTCTGGAAATAGAATGACATTATCACCCCTTTCATTATTATCGATGAAAGAAAAACGACATTAAAAAAAAGACTTTAGATATTACGGACTGCGTATTTGTAAACCCAAAAGATAACCATTATTAGTCACGTGGTTTCAACGAGAAAATTTGTATAACGTTTAATGATGACAAGAACTCTTTCAATTTTAAGTACTTCAAATGAATGTAACACTTGATTTTTGACTATAAAACATAAACGTTCAAATCATAAAAAACTAAACTGCATCAAAAATGGCTTTCAACATTTAAAATGTTTTTCTTTTGGGCATTTATTTAAACTTGGAAGCGGTAAGTCGCCAAACGTGGCAATCTTTCACGCCAAGTTAGCGATTTGGCAAGATTAATCTTGGTCTCCTTTAGCGGCCTATTAGATTTCATTTTATTTTTGTCATGTCATGAAAAAAAGGATAGATAGTGTGGCTTAGGGCTATTTCGGCTATTTAAAGTAATGCAGACCTAAATAATAAGGGACATATACTTTTCCATTAAAAAATCGATAGGTAATTAATCTTGTATAGTATATGGTATTCGAAACGACTTCCTAGTGAAGTTAATAGTTGTTTATGCTATATTATGTAGATTTTTATGCGTGGAGGAATAGTTTATTATGCAAAGCAGAGTTCTACCAACTTTATGCAAACTTACACGCTATTTTTAGAAAGGCAATGTGTATTTTAAAATAGTCAAGTCAAAGTTTTAATAAAGTTATAAGAATATGTTTTACATAATAGTTTGAATTATATTAACTATTTTGATGCTTTATTTTGTAAATGAAAAGTTGCTTTGACTAGTTAATCCTTATTGTACAATGATTTTTAAGCTATTTTTATTTTTTGAAATTCAAAGGAATTTAAAAAAAAATTAAAAGTTGGTAATGGCCTGTTTAAGATGCCCATCTGACCCCCTCTCATTTCCAAAATAGGTTCTATCTGCCGGATCCAAATTTTTGTAATGATTTTGTTAGAAAAGTTTTACAAGAGACACAACTTTCATTGTTTTTGTCGGTTTGTCTCTGTACATCAGGAAAGACATCTGTGTATCTGTATCTCGATAAACTACGTATTTAAATTAAACTTTTAGTCATTTAATCAGTGGCGGAAAATTTATTTTTGTTATAAGGATCGGTTTAGAATGACGTCATGAAATGTAAAGCAATGCGATTTTTCGATTGTTCATTATTTGTTTACTAGGAAACACAGGCAAGCGTTCAATATTTTTTTGCAGAAAAAGTGGGTTGGTTTTAGTTTACTTCTCTAAATGTATTAATGTAATTTGGAATTGTTTCATATATTGTTAATACTAAATATTTCAAAAATATTGATTTTTTAAAATAATTTTCTCATTTATTAAAAAATAAGAAGCTAGCACCATTTAAAAGCACCGACAATATTTTCCAAACGATCAGGAAACAAGTTTCAAACCATCTAAATTTAAGAAGCTTATTTTTCATTAACTGAAATACTCTCAGATATTCTTATAGATGATACATCAGTTCAAATTACGAATTAAAAAAAACATTTTAATGCTATTGAGAGGGTACACCGACAGGCAGGTAAATAGATAGATGTTCTTACGAAAGTACCCGGAAGTACAGAAAGTTGTTTAAATATAATAAAAAATAGAAATGTCATACCTTTCTAAGAATTAAAAAAAAAACTTATGTATAGAACCGATTTTGGAATAAGAATAGAGACAAACAAGCAGATGAACATCTCCATCCATTTAACCAGTAACCTAACCTGATATTGATACTGTCAATATCAACTTTCGATTTTTGTTAATTCTGTCAAATTAAAAAAAGTAAAGTACTCTAAAAACGCTGTAGAATACCAGCATGAATGTACTAAACATTTGATGAAATATACATACTTTTTATTACTATTTTTTTTTTTGAATCCTTTTTGAAATTCGCTAGTTGGTTGAATGTCAAAAATGTTTCAAGTGAAAGAATTCATAACAACAATGTTACAACCTTCTTTTTCAAATTGTCCGATATTTCAAATCATTTTTCATATGTATCAATATTAGTTCATCAATCACCTTGTCTCATTACTCAAGTTTTAGAGACCTTTTTTCCCAATAAAAATTATTTTGTGTATTATATCCCAGCTGAATGCATAAAAAACGTTGAAAAGTTTTTAATAATGTCCCGCGTTTTTGAGGCTTCAGAAATATTTCATGCGTTTGAAGAATTTCAATCGATTTTTACCCGTTAACACTTCTGCTTGAGTTTTAGAATATCAAAAGGTTTTTTTTATTCATTCTGTTCATTATTCGGTTCACCAAAAATTTAGGAATGTTCGTCGATAAGGATGTTGCATTTTTTAAAAAGGTTTCGCGTTTTTTAGAGTTTACCTTGTATTTTCATTTATTGATTGCTTGTGATATTTAAATTAAGTCAATCAATCTATTTGAAAGTATTTACTGTTTCTTTATATATTATTTGAAAGTTTTATGGAAAAATATCGCTTCAAAATTTTATTAAATTTACATCGATCCAAGTGTATTGTATTACCTACATTGCTTAGTGTAGTACATAAAGTATTCAGTGATTACTAAAATTCAATGAAGAACTGTTAATAATTCGAATTGGGATATTTAATAACTTGAGAGACTACAATATTTAAGTTACTGTACAATATATTTGTTTTAACTTTTAAATTCAAAATAAAAAATATTTATTGATAATGACATTATATTAATTCAAAAATGCAAACTTATTATTTTCTAAAAAAATATTATTTAGATATCTTAGATTAGCATAACTATTGTTACAACCAATATATTGACGGTATTGAATTTATAATGAAAGATCACAACGAGGAAAATTTATGTCGTCTTAAAAACATGTACTGTACATGAATTGCTAATCTACTAACCAATTTCAATACAAATAATTCACTATTAATTTAGTAATAGCCTCGTGTAGCTTTAGTGCGACAATTCAAACCTAACCTAACCTATTAATTTAGTTGCACAACTGTGAGATTTAAAATTTTGTAATTAAAGTTTAATTAAAATTACTTATTAGTCATTTAAAATGCGATTGCCATTTAACCACATACGTTTCGTATATTTTCGTAATTATTCCATTCATAAAAACAAGAACTAGGTTTGCCTGGCTTAACGCCACCACGAGGTATACAAATATGGCTATTTAAGTCGATTATTATAACTTCGAACCGCTGTCAAGTGATGAGCACTATCCCCTAAGTGGGCACTCAACGCAATCTAAAAACGCCCACGTCTTCATGACTTTATGCCACGGCTGTCATGTCGTGCGCTAGCCTCTTGCCACGTATCATTTTTGGTGGATTGATTTGAGTTATAGAAAAACAATGTACAACCGTACTCAGTAATTTAGAGCCACAATTTAGGATCACTAAAAAAATATGCAAGCCTCGTGTGTTGTAAACGCAGTTGCTCAAAGGTGAAAAGGGTGTATTATTAAAGACTTAATGCTTGGTTTCATCATAATATAGGTTCAGCAGTGCAACAGCTGTGTGGTGAAATGGTGCACCATATTTTCGATTTGTAGTTGAACCACTTTGTAGATATTGGAAACAAAATCATGGAGAACTGGTTCAACTGAATACATGGTGAACATTTCACCACACAGTCGTTGCAGCTACTAGGAACCATATATTTGGTGAAAACTAGAGACAAATTTTTAACAGTACGGTAAGTGGGCCTCGGCTGCACGTAAATTGTTTCATTTTCCTCCTGTCCACTTTATTGTTCAACACTCTAATCAAATTCTTAATGTACAAAAGTACACACTTAACTCCTCCACCAAGACAATTCTCTAGTCCGAATCACTAAATATTTCCGCCTTGCGAGTTACTTAGGAGATGAAACAAGGAATTTCGCTTTTCATTACATTTGTATATCAATAGAAAAAAGGCATATGTTAATGTTATAGCATAGTAAATAAGCCTTTTTTACTAGTCAAGCATAGGTATATGTAATGGCGTCATTCAAAGCTATCCCGAAACCCCGCATTGTTTATTATTCAAACAGTCATTGTTTATTCTTTAACAATAACAAAGCAATCATCCTAATGCAGTTATGATATAGCTGAGTACCAGATTGTGCAATTGTATTTACTCATAATGGAATTACCTTTATAAATATTAATGTGTCTTAACCCTTTCAGTCCCAAAAATTTTCTACACTACAGAAACACCTGATATTCACAAAATAAGCTTATTTTAGGTCAAATATACGAATTCCATAAGAAAAAAAAATCCATTTAAATTTTTATATGGTTTTTGAAACAATGCCAAAATTCTTTAACTGTGGAAAACAACAAAATAAAAAAATATATATTACCTAAAAACACTTCGAGTTATATATTTTAAGGTATCTGACCATATTATTAAAAAAAAATTTAGTAATTATTTTAATTGAAATAGTTAAAATTGTGTTTTAAATATGTGGAACTGAAGTGAACTTATCAAAAATCAGGAGAAACGCTTGTTGACTATTTTCTAAATAAAAAATATAGTAGTTCTGACTTCTATTGAGATTAAAGTAAAATTTTGTCTGATAGAACAAAGTGTGAAGAATCGAATGACGTGTGTTTGGATGTCATAGCAGGACATAAACATTTTGAAAAAAATATTGAAAGTGATGATGCCAAATGGCATCACTGGGACTGAAAGGGTTAATCTATAACTATAAGAAGCTGTAAGGAGAGTTCATGGAAAAATCGCATGGTTTATTAATAAACGATTCTAATTTTTTTTTTTATAACCTTAATTTATTATGGGCAGTCTGTACTCTCCTTGGAATGCAAAAATTGCTATTACATGAAATTATGACTTATTTTCTTTTAATTGGGCTTAATTTATGTTGATATCCATATATATTACCAAACTATTGGTGTATAACACTGCGCGATTTTCGTTTACCCCATAATATTTAAAGGTAATTTATACATCCCCGTGTAAGATTATTTCAATAAGTTTAAAACCTAATAAGTTCTAGTGCAGCAACCCTTTGCGGTTTTCTCGAAAACCTTATAACGTCCGACAGGTTTTATAAACTCGATGATCATATTTGAAGTCCGTTGGTCCGTTAGTTCGAGCTGTAGAGTGATTTTCGACAGAGAGACGAACTAATGTTCAATTCCCACTTTTTTTATAAAAAAAATCAACACCCCCTATAATGTGTTTATTTTTCCAGCGGACTACTTTATTGGCTTCTAAGATTTTGAAGACTCGGCACATTCTCTTGAATAAAGAGCCATTTTTTGTGAAGCTATCTAGGCGGCTTTCGCTACTAATTTTGACTCTCAGATTACAATGAAACTGAGCTCTGTTTATGTTAAAGTATGCCGATATTTAATTTAGCCGATAGAACCTAACCTAAATGCCAAGTCACAAGTTACATTACGACATAATAATATGTCATCCCATATTTCCCGTCCGCAAAAGCCGGTAGCTTGAACCCACAAACTTGGGCTTATGAGACGGACATGTAATAAGCCGATACCTTTATAATGTGTAGTAAACACAAAATCTCCATTTCGGATTTTCGACCCCATCGCATTACTGTCATTACCTTACTCTCTTAAAACGAACGAGCGATTTTAACTCAGTCTGAGTTAATCTTCACTCCTCCAGTCTAGAAAATGCACTTATCCCATAGGAGTGGATCCTTTTTTGTGTTAAACCTCCGACAGGATCACTCCAAACGAGTGATTTTAACTCAGTCTGAGTAATATTCACTTCTTTCCAGTGTCGACTTCTCCTACTGGAGTGTATTTCACTCTTTTGTTTTATGAGTGTATATTAGGAAATTGAAAGTAAGAGATCTTACAATTGTCCTGACTTTTTTTAGGTTTCGAAGAAGGCCTGGAAATCCTGGACATGGTGGTATCCTCCCGCGGCAACAGCAACGGGACTTCAGACGATGACAGGAACTCGAGTACTGTAGTGCAGGAGTGCAGCAACGAGTACTGCGTGTCTGATGAGGACTACCTAGCCATGATCCAGGAGTACATATTTCCCTCTTGGGTGGAGTGGATCCTCATAGCGCTACATCTGCTTGTGTTCGTGGTGGGGTTGGTGGGCAATGCGCTCGTCTGCGTTTCAGTCTATAGGTAAGTCACATTGATGGTATTTTTTGAAAAGTCCAGAACATACTTTACCCCTGACTGCAGTGGGCGGGTAAACTGCAACAATGGATTGGAGCATTACTGCTTTGAAATTATTAGTCTTTCCCAATGTTTTCCTAATGGTTACAGTAATTACAGATGGGTATGTTGAGTCCTTGTCCGATATCCCTCCCCTAAATTTTCCTACTTATTTATTTCAGACAGAACTAACGTTTTATCTTAATTTCTTTAAATGGAAGTATGAAATACAATGAAGCATTGAAAAAAATATTTATTTACTTTATTATATTTTGTAGTAGTTTTGACTCGTTGATTAAACTCGACTTTTTTCTTGAAGAGAGATTTAGGGCTGTTGCACGGTGAGCTACAGCAAGAAAAATTAAATGAAAACAATTATAATTGAAAATACTATCCATTACCCTACTAGAGATCTGCCTTAAGCAGGTAAATCGCAGCAACATCAACAATGATTTATACCATTTTGGCCTTAAAATATTCTTTTAGTCCTAATATAGTTTTTGGTCCTAAATAGTCTTTTAGTATGCGTAGTATGCTTTCTCTTAGGTTAGAGTTATTAGGAGGTGCTTAATGCAGTTAATATTTCAAATCATTAGAATAAGATGCTGCAGTGTACCTGCCCACGGCCAACCTTATATGTTGCGTAGACTAATGTACGAAATCTCCTTCTCCTTAAAATCTATCTGAACAGGATAGACTATTTCGTCCACTCTTGAAAGAGCATCAGCGACTGCGTTTTGCTCACCCGAGACATGCCTAATATCAGTTGTAAACTGAGAAGCAAACTCAACTTGACGCAGGCGTCTCGGCGAGCATTTTTCAAAGCCCTGTGTGAATGCATAGATCAGTGGCTTGCGGTCAGTCATGACGTAGAAATTTCTACCTTCAAGCATATATCTGAAATGAATAATAGATAAATAAACAGCTAAAAGTTCTTTATCATAAGCACAATATGCTTTCTGGGCATCATTCAACTTTCTAGAAAAAAATGATAAAGGTAAGAAACCGTCACGAGTTTTCTTGTGTAACGCACCACCAACCGCCACAGTACCTCAAGTAATTTTTCTGTTTCACTACCTCACGATGATATTTCGTTAAAGTTGAGTACATCAAAATACGAATAAAAAATATTAAGAAATATATTTTCTGATAATAATTTTAATTAGAGTTAAAATCTTGGAATATGAGTTGATAAACTATCCCCGATTCGTCTCCAGGAACCACTCCATGCGAACGGTGACCAACTACTTCATCGTGAACTTGGCATTCGCAGACTTCCTTGTCATCCTCGTCTGCCTACCGCCCACTGTACTCTGGGACGTGACCGAAACTTGGTTCTTCGGCAGCGCGCTCTGCAAACTCGTGCTGTATTTTCAGGTAAGTAAGAAATACAATTATAAAATGGAATGTCACAGCCAGTGTTAGAAATTGGATATAGACATTTTAATTTTGAACAATGTGTGCCACCATTTATCAACTTAAAAAAAAAAAAACTAGGAGCAAATGCAAGGAGCATTTTTGAGAAAAAAAACTTTTGAAAAATTATATTTTTATGCATTTAATTCCCACAAACTGTGCACGAGTGCAGTGACTAACTAGGATTTTGAGATACCTCCTCTGCCATAAATTTCAAACTGTAATTTATTTCAATCGGATGGTTAGGTTATGTTAGTTTGAATTATCGTCGCATTAGAGCAACACAAGGGCTCTTGGCGACGGTAGTAGTAATGTAGTACCACTCGGATGGCTAGAACGGAAGTCAGAAGGGGGAGAGAGGTGGTTGGAGACAGAAGAAGTATCTTCAGCGTCAATATCAAATTTTTTAAACTCCTTGCCAACCTAAGTTGGGCAAATGGAAATATGCTATGGAGAAATCCTTCCGAGCATGTAAAAGGTTCCATAAATTAGTTGTGTATCCATCCAGAAAACATGTTTAAAACATTAAATTCGTTTAAGGTATAACAGATTGCAATATTATTTGAGAAAATTTGGCAATTTTATCAGAATAAAAAGTGTATTTAGATTAAATTGTATTCAGAACATTTCATATGTAAATATTACCTTACAAGACTTTCCAACTAACGGACCAATTGCGCTTTTCACACTGCCTTTTTTTTCTTTGTTTTTACCCAAGTTAGACTTGCACGGACTGTAATTTTTCTCCAATTCTTTCGACCATTGCAGAAAAGGGAAACGTCTCTTCCTTTCGAGATTTAAGATTTATATTCGATTCAAAAATCTCGTATGTAATTTTAAACCATGAGACAGACTGAGGAGGAATAAATGAGAAAAGAAAAGTGCAATGTTTTAAATGACTCGAACATAAGTTATAGCATACACTTATATTTGTTCTTGATAAAATCAATGGAACACTGTACAAAGCATTTAAAGATTCAAATATGTCCCAGATTTATGAAGTCCACATTTGGGCGATCTTCAAAAAGTAATTTCATACGTGTGCCTTTTTAAGTTCTAAAAAGTCATCTATCGTGATCGCACGTGACGTCATTAAGTAGTAAATAGATCTTACGTTATGCTTTGAGCCACATTTCTTATGGGGAAAAATAGCTTTCATAAAAAAAAAAGATAGAGCTTTAAGAGTATAGTTCAAAAGTTTTCGAATAAATCTAAAAATGTACTTTTTAGGGAAGTTTTCAAAAAACTAATACCCTTTTTATGGACAATATATTCAGGAGATATCAAAAGCACCTTATTTCTGAAATATAAAAGAGATGAAAGAAATTGAACAGTTAATGTTATCCGATTTTCAAAAATACACCTCTCTAGATGAAGTCCAATTCAAGTCAGTTTGCATGTGTTATAAATGACAAATTTTAACATTGATTATTGTTTTTAAGAGTATCTCTGTCGTAGACAAATTTAGGGAATAAGTTGATAGAGTGGTCTTTTAATCAAATCTAAAGCTTAAGTACACTTTAAAATATCCGTGTGTTCGTTCTGTTTGGTTAAACTTGTAGAGTATCATGTGACAACTTAAATCAACTCTTTCTGAATAAATATTTGTCATAATTGCGGTGTTAATGTGCACTTGTCAAGTTTTACCTCTAGAATAAACAATTAATCAGGAATTAATTTTCAAATGGCAGTTTTATGTTAATTCAATTAGCTTCTCCAACTCCTAAATAGTCCTGTATAATTTTGCACGTGATGTAAATGACTTTCAAGAGATGCAGGCTAGTTAATCAATCAGACGAAGCGTACAGATCCAAAATAGCTTGAGTATAATCTGTGAATCGAGTGTAATATGAATAAATTAAAATAAATCCCGGTACAAAGCACTATCTCTCCATTAGTATGATAGAAATGCAACAAATATTTGTTTAAAATGAATTTTATTTATATATTAAGTTAGCTAAACATATTTTAATCAAAAACGAATTCTTTTTGAAAGAACATTCATTCACGTCACAAAGCAACTAAAAATGTATTTCGTGATGGTAGCGAAATTAACTTAATCTGTTAAACTCACTTGCAACATATCTAAACTGAAACTACCTCTTGCGACCTGAAAACCCCCATTTGGGGACATTTTTTAAAGCCTCCAAAGAAATAATTAGCACGTTAATTAGTCCGAATTGACCTGGTAGAAGTAGATCCAAATATCAGTTTTCAACATTTGATTGCAGTTATCAGTCATTTATTTCTATAAAAAATGAAATTGAACGAGGGTCAGTAGGATATATTTGAGTTCTTAAAAATATTAAATTTTCTTTCAAACTTCAAAGTTTTTTTTCAAACTTTATAATTAACTTCTAAAATAACTTTTTAAAGACATTTTGCATAAAAAACAAGGATAAAATAATCTGCTTACTACAAATTAGAGATGCGGCTTTTTTTGTTGCATTTATAACACAAAAATAAGTTTATTTAGAGTTGAAGTCCCTAAGTAGCTATTAAACATTTTTTTTTTCAAATTTCTTTGCAAAACATACTTTTTAGCATATATTTGTATGAAAAGTATGTTTGGATTGTAAAAATATACGTGTAGGATTTTGATCGGATCTTAAGAGGTAAAACTTCTTTGCAGTAGAATTTAAACTTGTGGCCACTCGTGGGTAAAACAAGGGCACTCAAACAACAGTCATGACACCGAAGCTATAGGATTGAACTATTGCCGGAAGGTTTTAAACGTTCAACAACATCATCAGCAACAAACCTCTGTCAAGAATGAGTAACTTATCTCTTTTCCTCCTTCAACTTGGGAAAAATATAGAGAATGGGTCCCATGTTGTTATCGTTTCAAAACCCAGTACTTTGTTGTTTCCTCCTACTCTTTGTTTTAAAACCAGGTACGCATTGCCTTAGGGGACATCTCGAAATTTCTGCTTCGATAGAGACGGGCTGTTTCAACGACAGTTCTCTTTTCTTCTACAAGTGTTTAATGTAGCCCATCATCGGACCAAAAAGTCATTTTGTAAACTTTTAAAGAAGGGTCTCGCAAAGTTTGCTTCAAGATAGTGATATTGGATTACTGCTCTCGAGAAAAATATTTGTGTCGTTCTTGTCTTAAGTTAAGATTTTTAAACTGAAAAGATTAGTGTAGTGTGAAAAATTTGAATAAAGATTATTCATTTTAGGCAACCCTTTGTTGTATGTATACAGTTCACTAGATTAACCTCTTATGAATCGAGCAAAATTCTACACGTATATTCATACTTTTCATACAAATGTATGCTAAAAAGTATGTTTTTCAAAGAAATTTAAAAAAATAATAATGTTTAATAGTTTAGAGACACGCCTTAAGCTCTGAAAATGCACACTTTTTGTGCTATAAATACAACAAAAAAGGCCGTATCACTTATTTGAACTTGACAGATTATTTTAATATGATTATTTTAACATATTATTATTAACAGATTATTATTAACAGATTATTACCATATTATTTAAACATAATTTTAAAGCATTTTGCCTTAAAAATAACAACTAAAATAATTTTTTAAAAGTTTGACAAAAATTAAATGATTTTTGTAAGAAGTCTAATATCGTATTGACCCTCGTTCAACTTCCATTTTTTTACAGAAATAAATGACTGATACCTGTAATCAAAGAAAGAAAACTGATATTCGAATATTCTTCTATCGGACCAGGTCAATATCTTAACTAATTAACGTGTTAACTATTTGTGGGGAGTTTAAAAAAATGTCCCTGAATGGGGACGCCTGGTTGCAAGAGGTTAAAGAACCAGTCGAGTTATTTTCTTAAAAATTATTATTGATACAAATGCGTAACATTTATCATCAAAGGAAATACCTTAGTGCTTTTAACGCAAATCAAATTCGCTAATTTAACGCAGTTAAAAAATTTCATAAAACCCTCTCTGGGGAGAAATAACATTTCATAGCTTTGTACTCTCCGTATCGGCATGTGGCATGTAAACACAAAATAAAGCTTTCTAAATTTAGAATTTAATTATGCGTCGAGTAATGAAAAGTAATTACAAGGAGAAATGAGGTGCTTTCATGAATGAAACCTTTATTTCGTGAATGGAATCGCGTGCTTCCTCTGTGGGTGGTAGTCATCCAGAGTATATCAAATGATTATGTCAACATTACGTTCGGTAGTTACCTGCTTTTAATTACGCATTTCATAATCATGTTTAAAATATACATGAAAGTGATTAAATTTATGAAATGCTAAGGATCGTTTCGTATATCAGATTCAGCTGTGGTTAGAATTTCATCGCCGGTAGATTTTTAAAATATCTTCTTTTATTCACTTAAAATAAATAATGAAATAATGCATCGAATTTAACTCATTTTGTATTTTTAGTAATAAATACTTTAAGGAATAAAATGTAATGCCACACGTAAATGTAATTCGTTTTATAAAATAATTATTCAGCTTTTAATATGTTAACGATACTATTTAATTGCTCTAAAAGTATTTAAAAAAGTAAAGAACCCTTTGCAATTTAAATAAAATGTACAATATTTTTTTTTCTAAAAAAACATGTTTGTTAACTATCACTAAAAATTTTACATCCAACTTATTTTAACAAAAATTTTCTCAGACTGTTACTTTGGACGTTTTCTCTTTCTTTTTCTCGGTCTCTCATAAATACAATGACGATCTTGACTAGAGTGGCTGGAAAATATGACGCCCGTCGCGAATAGCCCTCGTGTAGCACTTTTGCGACGATAATTCAAACTATTCTGAACATTCTCTATTCTTGACTATTTTCGTTACATTTTAACGAACTACACTGCTCAAAACAATTAGGGGAGCACTTTTTAATTCCAACTTTAACTTCACTCCTAACTTTTTAATTCTTATCCTATAAATCTGAAATTTGTTAAATAGGTTCACTATGCATTCGAAATGAAATAGTAAAAAGCAGGAGAAAAAAATCTTAAGTTTTTAATACTTAAATTTAAAGGGGGGAAATGGAATAATAACTTTTTAATAAATTATAACAATAATTTTTTAAAAACTTTTTTTTGTTAAAAAAAAATAGAAATATATTTTTAAACATCTAAAAAATGCAAGCATGAAAAATTTAGGGTCAATTTATTTTCTAAAACTGTTTTAAAGTGAAATTTATTTTACCATATTTTTCATATTTCCATTAATATTAAAAAAATATATTAAATTCTTCAAAATAAGTTATTCTTCCATATAATGATGTATCTAACGATACATAAGTTGCGAATTTAACTTAGTCAGAAAAAAATCACAAGCTGATGATTTCCAATGAAATCATTGGGAGCGAAAGGGTTTAAAACATGTGCTCCCCTAATTGTTTTGAGCAGTGTATCAAATTACTTCAAAATCTCTTGTTTTTAACCCGTTTTCGAAACTGGTATCACTGATGAAATATATTTTTATGTCAAGGTCATTGGAATCATGCTTTTCTATATAAAAGCTTTATCATGAACATTCTTTACTTTATTATATTACCTACACTGATTTATTTGAGTTTCAAAAATATTCCGTTTCAAATCTGAAATAGAGAAAATTGGATATATAAGAATTCATTACACCATATTTTTCAACTCAATGACAGCCATAGATCTCCTTCTTAGATGAAATATTAATCAGAAATAGGAGGAGACGTTTCAGTAAATCAAGTCATTGAACAATGAAATGGCGGAAAGATATTGAAGATAGAGAATTAACTTAAAGTTAGATAAATAGAGAAGTGAAGCGATGCTGAATGGATTTCATTTAAGTTGAAATGGCATGAAGTAAGATAGAAAGGATGATGTTAGGTCAAGATTAAAGGATAGAAATTCCGAAGATGAATATAGACTTATGAAAACGATAATAAAAAATATATTTCGTTGATGGAATATATGAAGATATATTATATTAGACGTCAACGAGTAAAATTCAATTCCCATGTGTTTAACTCTAAAAGTTTAAATGTTTAAAAAATTCTGAGAATCTGAAAAAAAAATTATCCATTGACATGTGTCCGGGACAATGTTAAAATACTTAGTTATACAAAACTAAAATTTAATATAAAGACCAACTACAAATAAAAAATTGGAAGTTTTAAGCCTTTAACGATTATAAGGTTTGAACAAAAATGGAAAGTTATCAAATATGCATAAATAGTTTCTTCTTTGATGTGGTAAAAAATAGTTAAACTATGTGGGATTTACAGTATTTTTAAAACTAATATTTAATTGTGTTTTACAGTGTTTAATCTTAATTCTTTAAGACAAAAACTGTTTCAATTTTTTTTAATTTAAAATATATATACGTAGCTGATATTTGTCTTGTGCTGAGAAAATAATCACCTGGTGCTTTTGAAATTTTACAAATATTTAATAGTTTGGTATCAGGAGTTTAAATTAAATATGTATAATGCACACTTTTATCAACCGGTAGGGTAAAAGTATTTCTTCCTAGAAGTTAAAACACTATTTTTTAATTCATCTCCGTTTGTTAAGAAATTATTCACATAATAAAGTGTTTAGGTATTTTTATCTCAATAAATTGCATTTGAAATTGATTTTCTTATTGTTTTTAACTACTGAAGTACGTAAGCAACTGATTATAAATATTATTAGTTTAACTATTGGTTAAAATATGTAGTGAAACATAATTGAAAATTTAATAATAAGACGGCTGCAAAAAAAAAAGTTTCCAGCTTTGAGCTTTTAACGATTACAAGGTTTGAACAAAATTAAGAGATATAGCATGTAAATGAATAGTTTTCTGCTATGACGTGATTATAATTATATCCCTGTCTTAATAATCCTCTTTCATAACTGAAAAATAGTTATATTAGGCATCACGTTAAGGGAAAGTATCTCCAAAATCCCCCGGGAAACTTCCTATGTTTACTTATAGGAATAATTTCGTAATATAATCTTCTGCTGAAGAGCTAATTTTTGCAATTATAAGGGGTTTTGAGACTGTCACCTTTAGTTACGTTTCCACTTTATCAACCTAAATGGGAAAGCTCAATGAACTCTTGAAAACATAATTGGGTTTTCTAAATTGAATTGCATAACTAATGCTGTCCTGCATTAGCTTATACACTTAAAGAGTTTATCGTTGTAAATTAAATATGTATTTTATTTAGGTAAAAACTTTTTAAACGCATTAAATGAGATTTAAAATAAAAAGAGCTGCGATCTTTATAAATTATAATGGGGACAGGTGGTTCGTAATCCAGACACTTAAAAAAACATATTTTGGTTTAATTATTTAAATTAAATCAGAATAACTATAGTCACTAATTTTTTATAATGATAGTCAACATTTCGGAGCTGGTTGTCACACATTTTTTAAGTCCTGCGAGCCCTACCAAAGGGATGGAAGCAACTAATTTTCCATAGTATGACCATATTGGGTACATGTTCTATAGTTATTTTAAACAATTTCGATAAATATATCTTAAGTTTTAACTTTACATAATACAAGTTAATAAAATATGTTTATTAGTATGAAGACTAATTTTTTTTATTTCATTCCACTGTCAAATATATTTTATTATCCTCCCATTCAGTTCATTTAACGAGTTCGGCAAAAAACCTGAACATGGAAAATATTTTCAAAAAAGCCCAAAAGAATCTTTAAAAGTAATGGCTTTCATATTTTAATAGCTGTATGATCTACAATGCACAAATTGCCGCTTATATATTAGATTTTTAAACCAGAAAGATTTTATAGGAAATGAGCATGTGTGATTAAAAAATATCCCTAGAACGAAGGAAATATAGCATGTTAATGAATAATTTATTTTTGCCCCAAACTTATGTGCGATTCACTGTCCCAGCTGTTAAATATACATAGTTACTATCAAGCACCCAAATGGTTTTGAGTTTCTTATGCACATATAACAAGTCCTATTTCCGAAAATTCTCGAAATTTCGTAGAAAATTTGATAAAGATGTGGAGTAAAACTATTTATTATTCATGACTTATGAATATTTTGAGGAAAGTAATAATTCAGCTGAGATATTTAGGTTCTTTACATGCATTTCAAAATATTCTTTTACTAATAATGACATACGAGGGAGACCTAAACTTCGAAATTACCAATTTTAAAATTCTGTTCGAGTTACAAGTATAACATAGGGGACTGCTCTTTTATTGGCGATCGTGAAAAATAACGTACGATTTCCAATTGTGGTTATATTAAAATTTATTTGAAATAAGGTAGACTAACCAGTGAATGAACGTTTAAGACGTCACGTTCAAAAGTGAATGAACACCAGGATATAATGACCAGGACACTACTAACCATTGTCAGATAGCTTCCTACTACATGGGAGGAAGTCAGTGTTGCCAATCCATCCAGTGGAATGATTTTCAATCCTTATTTTTTAAATAATAAAAACCAAATTTTCATTCACTGGAACCTGTTCACTCACTGGTCAGTCTACCCTACACTCTCAAAAATGAATGTTCAAAAACGACGAAATTTTCCTTAATTTTGACGATCAATTTACTGGCAAATGCTCCGAGTTTTCGTTTCCTCAAAGTGAGGAAATTTGAATCGTCATTTTTATGAGGATTTGAATATCGTCTAATCTAAAGAAATATTTCGTCATTTTTGTGCATGTGAGTACAACAATGAGATTAAGTTTCCTCAAAATCAAGATACCGAATTGTCAAATCATGATCGTAAAAGTGAGGATTCGCGTTTACTCAAAAGTCACTCGATAGTTTGACGAAACAATCCTCAAAATTAACGAAATGAGGCTTGAGGATTCATGAATCGTCAAAAATGAAAATGGTATTTCTGAGAGTGTATTTACAAAAGTCATATGTTTTCGCTACAGAACTTGCCAAACATAAACAACCCTGTAGGGTAGACTGACCAGTGAGTGAACAGGCCCCAGTGAATGAACATTTGGTAAATATAATTTTAAAAATAAGGATTAAAAATCTTTCCACTGGAGGGATTGGCAACACTGACTTCCTCCCATGTAGTAGGAAGCTATCTGACAATGGTTGATCGTCCTGGTCATTATATCCTGGTGTTCATTCACTGGCGAACGTGACGTCTTAAACGTTCATTCACTGGTTAGTTTATCCTATTACAGATTTTTCAAAAACTAAAGATAAGAGACTATGACTTTTGTAATTAACGCACTTAATCAAAGCGCCTTTAGAGGAAGGGTTAATTAAATAGAGCTAATGCATTAGTGTTTAAATCCTAACTCCTTCTTTAGAATTGCTTTGACTAGTAAGCATTTTTTTTTTTTAATCAGGTGTGAGAATCGTTCGAATAGAAAAATAAAACAAATTTTAAGAGAAAATTTATAATTAAATTACCAATGATATTTTAAGATTAAATGCCCCAAAATACTTTGAAGGGACACTTTTTTTTTAATTTAATCAATAATTAAATAATGATGTTATTTTTCTTTCACATTTATTTGGTATTGGTATCATGGGGATTCTCTTAACTGGCTAAAAAAATGCTTAACCCTTTCAGTCCCAAAAATTTACTACACTACAGAAACATCTGATATTCAAAAAATAAGCTTACTTTAGGTCAAATATCCGAGTTCCATAAGAAAAAAAAATCCATTTAAATTTTTTATATGGTTTTTGAAACAATGCCAAAAATCTTTAACTGTGGAAAACAACAAAATAAAAAAATATATATTACCTAAAAACACTTCGAGTTATCTATTTTAAGGTATCTGCCCATATTATTAAAAAAAATTAGTAATTATTTTAACCGAAATAGTTTAAATTGTGTTTTAAATATGTGGAACTGAAGTGAACTTATAAAAAATCAAGAGAAACGCTTGTTGACTATTTTCTAACTAAAAAAAATAGTAGTTCTGACTTCCATTGAGATTAAAGTAAAATTTTGTCTGATAGAACAAAGTGTGAAGAATCGAATGATGTGTGTTTGGATGTCATAACGGGACATAAACATTTTGAAAAAAATATTGAAAGTGATGATGCCAAATGGCATCACTGGGACTGAAAGGGTTAAAAATGCAAAGCAATGGAAAAGTCGAACGGGGCAGAGCGTAGTTTGTATTCCGGAAAGAAGACAATGATTGGCCTATCTGTGACAGCACTATACAGAATTGACCGTCTCAGTTTAGACGAATTACCTTCCGGGTGGTTTGTTTGTGGGGTTTAAAACAGCGGTTTACGTAACTGTAACATCACTGTAAGCGTAACCGCTCCTGTAATGTCCATACTTTCGTAAAAGTTGGGATTTAAAAACTAAACCATTACCTTCTAAGGTAGGACATATATGGAGAGACAGGGCATGTGAAATTTCGCCAAACATCGCCACATTTCCGCCAGTATTTTCTTTCGTCGGTTTTGTGTACTTCGTGACATCACAAACTTATCATTGATGTGTGAAAATGCTCTTGTTAACGTCTTGAAGGGAAAGTGGCGATGTTTGGCAAAGGTTTGTCTGCCCGTCCTTCCATGAATGCCCTTACTGTTAAAATTGAAGGTGACTCTTGGGCACCCCCAGTCGTGAATGGTGGTGTCCCGTCAATGGAATGTCTAGGGATACCTGAATTGCACCCTATCCGATTCACAAGCCCAAGATTCATCGACCCAAGGTGATTCAAAGCCTTGAGGGGCCAAATGAAACCCCTTTTTCATTCCGAAAAATGTCCCCCATTTGTCACCTTCGGTTTAACAGTGCTGCGTAAGGGAAATGGACGCGCTGGATAGCATGTTTCCAAGGCAAAGTGCCCCAGTGTTAATCCAATCGAGATAAAAATATTTTCTAAGCCACATTTCTCCGGCTGTTATGAATATTTTTACAAACGGATTTTTTAATGTGATAGATGTAGCTGACTTACAGGTTCCGACAATCCCACTTTTTGAAATGGGTTCGAATATTTTAAAAAAAAATCAATAAATAATTTTACACAAAATATTCGAATCAGTTTTAAAAAATGGAATTATAGAGACCTGTAAGTCAGCTAGCTAACATTAATCACATAAAAAAATCCTTTTGTAAAAATATTCAATACAGCCGGAGATATGTGGCAGATAAAAAAGTTTTTCTCACTTTATTAACACTAGACACGCCGCCTCGGTGGCTGAATGGTTAGTGTACTAGCCTTTGGAGCTGCTGAGGTCGGGTTCGAATCCCGGTCAGGCATGGATGTTTGTGACAGTCAATAAACGTTGTTATTTGTCTATGTGTTATTCATTTCTTTATGACTGTAAAAGTTTCTTTCTGTGTCTGTCCCACTTGACGAAAGCTTATCAGCGGTTCTCTGAACAAGCACACAAGCTGGAATATATATGTATCATACCATACCATACCACTCTGGACACTTTTGTTTGAAGATCGCGGTTCAGGGGGCCTATATTCCCCCTTAAGGGGCTGAACAAAGAATGAACCCCTTCATCAACCCCATCCTTTTTTCCACCAGAGTGTGTCCGTGTCGGTGTCCGTGCTCACCCTGACCTTCATCTCGATCGACCGGTGGTACGCCATCTGCCACCCTCTCAGCTTCAAGAGCACGGCGGCCTCCTCCAAAGGCACCATCCTCCTCATCTGGGCGGTCAGTCTGGTGATAGTGCTGCCAGAAGCAGTGGTACTGGACACTAGGCAGAACGTACCGCTCGACATGGTTTACCTGACTGACTGTACCTATACGTGGCCGGAAGCCAACACCAGGTGAGAGTGAATTACGGGTCTGGGACATGAGTCCTACAAGTAAGAATCCCTACAGCCGAAATCCAGGCTGCAAAAATATTGATGTAAAAATTAGTAATTGAATTGCCTTAACTTAGCATGACGGCGTTAGTTTATTGATTAGTCGGCATTTTCGATCCTGTCGGGGTTGTGTCTGCCCTGTGGGGATAAAGTCCTTTCGACATTTCGGCAGTCAGGCTTCTGGCTTGTCGAAATTTCGGCTGTCAGGTTATCTCCAAAACCGTTGAATTATGTCATCGAATCATTTTGGCCCAAGTAAAAAGCCCTAGCACTGGATTTCTTCTTGAATATTTACGGGATTTTCATGTTTCCCCTTGGCGTTCGTTTGCTTTATTTTGTGGTTATTGTTTTAGTGATAGTAAAAGTTATTATATATTATATATATTTATTATATTTTTTGACTGTCAGGTTAAGGTAGAGTTATTGCCAATTAAAAGAGCCAAACACATTTGAAGAGTACACGGGAATAACCGATTGATTTTTCAGAGAAGTTTCCTTAGCAGGCCACTTTGGCGATGATAGCGAGTGATCGAGTAAACTTGTGTAAGGAAACCCGTTCCTACCACAGAGATCACAGTTGAAATAATTGAGTGGCAAATCACGTGACCTCTAATGCCAACGACGGGACGCGCAAGAAGATCCCGTAGCAAGAAGCGCAAGAAGATCCCCGTGTCGTAGGTCACGTGATATGCCACTGTTGTACTTTAATACTATCTTTGTGGTTCCTAGCTACCATGATTCAGGCGATTGGCGATCTCGACGCTTGGACCAAGCGAAAGAGAAAGAGAGAAACCGGTTTTCGGCCGCCAAGCAGGTAATTGCGGGCTTTCGCCTAATGAATCAATCGCTTCTTCCCGTGTACTCTTCATTTGTAAAGAGGGTATTTAATGAAAGAAATATTAGCTTGTAAAGCTTTGGCAAAAGTTACCGACTTTATCAAAGTTATCAGTACTTTTTTTGTTTCTCGATGTGAAAATGTGTTATGTCAAACTTAGATGGAATGTTACTTAGTAAGCAAAGCTGGTCCAAAGTTCTTTCACTGTGTTTACGGAGTAACGTTGCGTTGCACCACAAAATCGGAGGAAACTCTGCCTTTTTACAAAAGTTTTACAGTGCGTGACATCTGTATTTAAAGTGGTTGGTAAAAGGGCTGAGTATTTCAAGTGTGGCTTTCAGTAAATAGGCACGTTTCCGTGCTAATATGTTGTATATATAAGTTCGGAAATGTTTTCATTATTCTAATTGCCCAGATAATTTTCCCATTAGACAATGAGAGTTCATTAAAAGGAAGATAATATCTTTGTTAGAAAAACAGCAATGTTTTCGTATGCTTTAATGAGCAAAATATTAGTTATTTTTGGTTGTCTAGGAACAAATTAATGCGAGTAAAAATCAATAAATCAGTAGATGCTATTAGACTGATGACAGAAACACGCATTTGAAAAAGAAACCCTATTGAAACTAAGGTGGAGTGCGGGAATTTTCACAAACCGCCTACGAAGCTATTATAAACACGTTAACACGTTGACTGCGGCGACAGAGATTAAAAATTGGCATCGATAGAGGCTGATGTGAAGTAGAAGATCATCTTGTTTTTTAAACCTGTTCGTTACAATAGAAATGAACTATCTGTTCTTCATTTTCAAAAAAGTAAAAATCTAAGTTCGAGGTCGTAAAATTACAAGGTTAGGTTGAATTAACCCTCTAATGCATGAATTTTTTGTTTCGTCCCAAAAAAATATATTTGTATCTCTAAAGCTCATACATCACGGGAAAAATACGGAAAAAAAATTAAATGCATCGGAATTTAAATAATTTCATTTTTTAAATTTGTTACCAAACGGTAACACCATGCATTAAGCGCTGAATAAATGCTTAAGGGATCATAGGAGTCTTAAAAATGTGCAAAGAAGGAACTACAAAGTATAGTTTGATCTTTTATGTAATTTTTTAACTACTCAATATATAAGCATAATTTTTTTTATATGTAATTGTACAAGATTTATTTAATATAAAACAAATTTTAAAATTTGTGAAACTTTAGCCAAAACTTAAATAAATGATATTAAACATAAAGCTATTTGAACACATTGTGATTAGGCTTGCGCGGCAAATTGTGAGGTCAAAATTGAAGACATGACCAAGAAAATGACTTTATATTGTACAAATATGTACAAACAAAGACTTACACTTAAATTCTCAGCTCAATTTTAATTGGAAATTATTTTTAAAAAATTTTTAAATCAAAATTTTTAAAAATTTATTAATTTTTTTAGAAAAAAAAAATAATTCTAATTAAAATTGAGCTAAGAATTTAGGTATAAGTCTTTGTTTGTACATATTTGTACAATATAAAGTCACTTTGGTCATGTCACTTGGTCATGTCTTCAATTTTGACCTCACAATTTGCCGCGCAAGCCTAATCACAATGTGTTCAAATAGCTTTATGTTTAATATCATTTATTTTAGTTTTGGCTAAAGTTTCACAAATTTTAAAATTTGTTTCATATTAAATAAATCTTGTAGAATTACATATAAAAAAATTATACTTGTACTATATTGGGTAGTTAAAAAATTACATGAAAGATCAAACTATGCTTTGTAGTTCCTTCTTTGCACATTTTTAAGACTCCAATGACCCCTATAGTTCGGGGTACGAATATTTATTTTTATTCAAATTATTACCTTTTTTACTTTTTATATTTCTAATAAATTATACTTAAAAATAAAGCTTATTGATAATTTTATTATTCTATAAGAAGTTGCAGAGGCACACAGTTTTAGGTATAAAATCTTTAATGAAAACGTGTATAACAAACAAAAAAGAGTATTAATATTTAGTACATTTAGATTTTGTTAAACAGGAAAAATTAGTTATTAAAATAATTATGAATAGTATAGTTACTTTTGAAACAAAATTAATGTACAAATAGAAGGCAATAGCAGGTTTAGTATAAATAGCAGGTATTTATGACTAAAAATATACAAAAAATCATTTTCAAACATAATTTTTTTAAATGGCAGAATGATACGACATAAAACAGTTATTTTTACTCTTAAAATCAAGTAGTACCAAACATTTTAAACACTGAACTCTTGTGAATCCGTTACAGAGATACACGCAAATTAGCAAACAAAAGTTGTGCTTAATGCATGATGTTACCAAACGGTAACACATGTAAAAACCAACTGCAAACTACCAATTTTGAAAAGAATGATTAGAAAACTACTAAATATAGTTTAAAATAACCCTCTTCAACTATAATATTTTTTTCAAAGCAATTTAATTGTATTTAGTACTAGCATTATTACTTTGAATTCTGCCAAACACGTAAATTCACAACAGTTAGAAACTTCACTTTTTAATTTTGAATACACTTTTACTACTATCAATTATGAGGGTTATTATTAACTAAAACTTCAAAATGGAATGTAATAGATGAAAAAAACACAAATTTGTCGAGAGGGAGGACTATTTTAATAGAATAAAGTGGATTATGTAAGTTGTTACCGAACGGTAACACTATGCATTAGAGGGTTAACGTCGCTAACTGAAGCTACACGACAGGTAGTCGTAAAAATACGAGGAAATGTTACTGGCCTTTTCCGATCGAATAACTCATCAACTTTCACTAATCATTGAATTGAAAGCCAATAACCAGATTTGTTTCAGTGATTAACTTGCTATGAAATTATCATTAAATTTTCATAATTAATATTTTTTGCTTTGTTTTTGTTTGAAAAAAATACAAAAATAAAACAGACTATTTGTAATTTTTAATAGCTAGATCGTTCAATAAAAAACTAAACCGCACTGCGAAATGCAGTATGTCTGGTCGCCCTTTACTTGAACAGAAAGATTTAAGTAAGATTCCCAGTAATTTGAAATTGAATGTACTCTTTGAAATCCTCAAGTACTATTCTGAGCACAGTGGGATCGGTTGCAAAAGTGTAAAATCTAATATTCTACTTTCTATATCCTCAAATTGATCATCAAATAATCTTAAATTTGCTTGAGGTGAACCAGGGAACGGGCGCACGTAACATAGTCAAGGATTTTTTTAAAAGTAATATTCTTATGTTACTTATAATTTTCAAAGTTCTCCAAACGTTTAGACTCGGTTAGAAATTCACTCGATCAACTTATGTTCTAAATTTATCTACTGCAGAAATACCTCTTAAAAATAATCACCATTAAAATGTGTCGTCAAAGCTCCCGGGTAAACATAATTCAAATAGGTGACAAATAACGCAAATACTGCATAAGCTTTAAAATCTATGAACGGAAATTAATCAGTCACATCAGGAATTACTAGGTGTCAATTAAATATCTTACAAAAGGGTAGATGAAAGAGCTAATCATGTAGTTTGTGTAACCACTAGACCATCACGTTTATCGAGTTTACAAACGAACTTGAACTCTTAAGAACGGTTGGCGAAATGGTACAGCTGTGGAAATAAAAAAGTACCCACTTGAGGTTATTTACTCCGTTATTCATCCTAAAGAATCGGACCTTTTTGACATTGTGAACAATTAACATTCTGAATTAATTGCATGACACAAAATTGCATAAGGGGCCATCTTCATATTAAAAATGTTACTAACTTTAAAATTTCCAATAGCAGCACCCCTTTTTGAATCCATATTTCAAATCTCTGACCTATGTTAATACGAAATGCCAAATTTTGTTAGTTTTTAAGCATTATTAGAGGAGTTAGAGACGTGCAAAGTTTAGGTCCCATAATGTTAAATGAGTTGCACATAAAAAACTATCCCGATCTATAAATAATTAAGATAATGAAACGAATTTTTTATTGAAAAGAAATTATAATAACCCAAACAAAATGCATTCAATATTGGGGTATTTAAAACAATTTTTATATTTTTAAATAATTATTTTATTGATTTTTTAAAAAAATATGAATGGAAACCCCTTAATATTTTTAAAGAAATAAATTTAAGACAAGAACTTTAAGCGAAATCCCAATTTTTAAAAATGTTTATTCATAATTTGCTGAGTAAATCACAAAATACTTTATAATTACCCTTTAGGGGACTGTGTATAAGATTACGTGCGTTATTGATAAATAAAGACGGCTTTGCATGCATGCTTGTCATTTTAGAGTTGGTCCCCAAAAGGTCCACAAGTGATTCGATTGAATAACTCGTCAAATATTCATCCAAATGTAACAAAAACTTAGATTTAAGGGTTTTCAAGAGTGCTTAACATTTCTAAGTTATTAAAATTGGGTGTTGCTATTGGAAATTTCAAAGATCGTAATATTTTTAATATGAAGACGGCTCCTCATGCAAATTTTGTATCATGCAATTAACTCAGAATGTTAATTGTACACAATCTCAAAAAGGTCCGATTCCATAGGGTGACTAACGGATGAAATAACCTCAAGTGGGTACTTTTTCATTTCCACAGCTGTACTATGAATTTTATCAGAATGTGCTGTTATCGATGAATCGGAAAAGTAAGACGCGCGGCGCGTCCTCAGCATCCGAAGTGTTAAGGGGAAGTCAACTTTTTTGTAACACATAATTAAAAAATGTAAATTGTTTTTAAATTTTGAAATTTCCAGTATTGAGCAGGTTTCAAAGACCGTTTTCCACACATATAAAATAATTTTAAAAAATTGCATTTTATTTTAAATTTAAATCAAATGTAGTGAAAGTAAGTTTAAATTTTGGGTATCAGATTATTTTGACTTGTAGTACGAGAGAGATATTTGAGAGAAGAGATGAAGAATACTTCAAAATTAAATATAACATAAAAAATTGTTTTATATTGCTAATATTTTGGAATTAAGAAATATTGTTTCTTGCTCAATTTTTAAAAACTATTTATGCTTGTGGAAAGGAAAATTTAAATATTAACTTGAATTAAAAGTCGCATTCAATGTTAATAAAATACATATTTGGAAAACTTTAAAATCAATTGTATCGCTGAAAGGTGACCAAATGAAAACAACAAGTTTAGAGTACGTTGTAGTCGAAAGAGGTTAAATTCATACTTTTATAGTAGCGGAATATTAAAAAATTTTGCTGATTGCCATTTGTCTCCTACAGGTGTTACCAACTCTTTCTTCTCGTGTCGCTGTATATAGCTCCCTTTCTGTTGATGGCAGTCGCTTACTACCAGATTGCCAAAGTTCTCTGGAACAGGAACATACCTGGATCTAGCGAAACGAACCATTATCAAAGCAGGACTAGTGAGTTACGATATTGATAACTTTTTTTTCTCTCTCATTCAATTGGTCATGATTTCCAGAAGGCTAGATTGCCTCTGGTCTTCCGTACCAAACCCAGGTTTCGGTCATAGACGTTTTCAGAAAGATAGCTTTCGATTCAACAAAATGGGAATTTTTGTTGAATCAAAATATTTGAAAAAATAGCAACACAGTATATATATATTTTTTGTGATCAGTAAAAGTTATTATTCATGGACTTATACGGTCGTCGCTGGAAATTCTGAAATTTAGCGAAAAAGTGTTAGGTCTTATTACAAATTGTACAATTTAGTTTCTCCAATTTTTAAAAGGTAATTAAAATTTATATCGGGTTATTAAGGAGAAAATATAGGAGTGGGGCATTTCTATTGAAAAAGAAGTAAGAGGTTTGTTAATGCTAATTAAAAAATAAATTAATATGCATAAGAATACTTTAAAATCTATGTTAAGAGTTTTGGGAAGAGAAGTTTGTTAAGAGGGAAAAAAAACCTGTGGTATATTTTTTTATTATTTGCAAATAGTGGGATTGATGGATTAAAGGGCTTTGTTTTCCGAAATGAAACTAGTTTACAACAATAAAATGATAAAAAATACTTTAGTTACATAGGTTTAAGAAAATAATAATAATAAAAAAAACAGATTCTATATGGGTTCATGTTTTCTGGCCTTTTTAAATTATCAGGGTAAGCCCGGGCTTCATGGGCTTACTTAATCAGGCCATGCATGTACAGAAAAATTCATTCTTGCTTGCAGATGCAACCCAATTCTTGTCATTCCAATACAATACCCCTAATTAAAAAAATCCTAGGTTTATAATATCCATAAACTCAAAGATAGCGACTTAAACTTAGAAAATTAGATAGCGCGCTTATGAACCTGTTTATAATAAGTTGGAGTAGGCAATGCTGTGAGGGGATAATTTATATTTAAGTGCCGAAGTGGTTGCAGATACAGTTAATACAGCTACATTTATGTATAATTACAGTTAAGGGGGGATGGGCGCATTTGAATGGGGTCTCCAAACTCAAGTGCCTCAATGCTAATCCAATGGGAAAAAACTATTTTCGCTGCCACATTTCTCCGGCTGTACTGAATATTTTTGCAAGCGGATTTTTTATGTGATAAATGTAGCTGACTTACAGGTCTCTAGAATCCCACTTTTTAAAATTGCTTCGAATATTTTGTGTAAAACAATTTATTGAATATTAAAAAAAATATTCGTACTAATTTCAAAGAGTGGGATTGTCGGGACCTGTAAGTCAGCTACATTTATCACATAAAAAATCCGCTTGCAAAAATATTCAATACAGCCAGAGAAATGTGGCAGCGAAAATAATTTTTTCCCCATTGGATTAGCATTGAGGCACTTGAGTTTGGAGACCCGCTGTCCAGTTCGCCCATTCCCCCTTAATGGCTAATAATACTACATTTATCCATACTTTTTTCCTTCGTACAGCTGTGGCTTCCAGCCACAGGAACGGGGGGACGACGTGCCGCCTGGTGACGGTGAACCCGGGCTGCGAGGGCCAGATCCAGTCCCGGAGGAAGGCGGCCAAGATGCTGATCGCGGTCGTGGTCATCTTCGGCATCTGCTACTTCCCGGTGCACCTCATCAACGCGCTCAGGTCAGTTGAAGAGTACAAGGGAAGAACCGCTTGATTTATTAGGAGTCTTCCCGTAATAGTGTGTGTTTGGCGAACATTGGCGACAGGAAACCGGTTTTTCTTTCGGTTCTTCATTCGCGGTACAAACGGGTGATTCGTGTCCACTGACCTCTATCGTGAATCAGGGTTGCAGCGAAAAAAACACAAAGCGAGCAACCGGTTTCTTTACACCAGTTTAGGCGATTTCTCGCCATCATCGCCAAAGACGCCTATTGAGGAAAGCCTTCTACAAAATAAAGCAGTTTTTCCCCTGTACTCTACAGTTGAGCTGAATTATCCTCATTTAGAGCTACGTTTGGCGAAGACGTACGAGTTCTGAGATGTATAGGTTGTTTAAAGAGCCCGATGTCATAAAACTATCAAAATAAATGAAGAGTACAGGGGAACAACCGCTTGATTTTTGGGAGTCATCCCGTAATTGTGTCTGCTTGGCGGACATTGGCGACAGAAAACCGGTTTCTCTATCTTCACTTGGTCCAAGCGTCGGGATCGTGCATCACGTGAATCTCGGTAGGTAGAAACTGGTTTCTTTACACCAGTGTAGGCGATTACTCGCTATCATCACATCACCAAAGTGGCCGCCGAAGAAAGTTCTCTACGAAATTAAGCGGTTTTTCCTCTGCATTCTTCAAATAGGATGAACTGAGCTGTGACATATAATTCTCATGAAGGAAGAAAACCCAGTCAAAAAGGTATTTTCTGCCAAACCTCTCACAACACGGAGACGAGGTAGAACAAAATTGCGATGGATTGATTCTGTGGAGTCAGATGTTAAAATCCTAAATGTAAAAAAAAAAATGGAAGACCCAGAAACCAAGAGTAGGCTGTCCTGGAGGAGTCTCCATAAGAAGGTCTTGGTTCACCCTGAACTGTCGTGTCAAATATGATGATGATATCTACGCGAGGGCTATTGGTGGAACTACAATCAAATGACGAGCCGACACCTGAATGGACACCCAACGCAATTTTTGGTGCGACATCGTATTCAGCGCCCGAGTTTTAGAACACATTTAATCTGAACTCCCTATACACGTATTATTTTCCGGAGTTTTTGGCAGTACAGGCTATTTATAGGTAGGAAGTTATTTTGGGGATGCCGAACACGGGACCTTTCTCATACAATGGAAGTGTCTTATCAACTGGGTTCCTCAGCCGTTGCTCGTAGGTCAGAGCGAAATATTCATGTAATAAGTTAAGCATGGTAAAAGGGTCACTTTTGCACTTTGAGTGCGAGCGTTTTTTTCAAACAGAAGTTCCGAAAGAACAAGAATAGCCTAAAATTTTGGGCACGCATGTCATATGATTATGTGGCATGTAAACGATCCCTGGAGGGCCCATTTGGCTTGAGTTTTTTCGGAAAAATTAAAATCTTGGCAACTTCAACATTCACAGAGAGCTAAGATTCATTGCAATCTGAGCGTCAAAATTGGTAGCGAGAGTGGAATAGATGGTGCCACAAAAATGGCTCTCAGTTCTGGGGAATATACCGAGGCTGCAAAGGCTTGACAGCCATATTGCAGCCCCATTAAAGGGCTGCAATATGGCATTAAAGGAAAAAAAGTATTGTAATAAATTATATGAAAATAAGCACTCCAACATCTAACGGTACATTTGAAGGGTGATGTAGTTGCAAAACGCACATTCCAAACTATGACCTAAGATATTCTGTCAAGACCGTTCATTGGCAACTTCTAACGATCGCAAATTAAATTGGACGAAGTTGAGAATGAAAGAGCCGGGAATTATATCTTAATCATACTTTGGAGAATCAGAGTTTTGCAAATACACCTTCATTTGACTGTTAAATTTCAGCAAATGCTTGCTACGGTATCACACATAAGATAGGTAGGTAGGTTTGAATTATCATCGCACGAGAGCTGCATGAGGGCTATTTTCGACGGGCGTCTTAATTTAGAACCACAGTTAAGTGACGAGACGACACCTGAGTAGGCTCCCAACGCAACAGTTAAGGGCGACATCTTACAAAGCGTTGGGACATATTTAACGTGCATTCCCTCTACAGCGGGTATTATTCATCGGACATTGTTGGCTACACGGCCGTTTATGTCGGCAGTTATTTTGGCGAGGCCCGGACCCGAACCTGGGACCTTCCGCATGCTTGGCGAGTGCCTAATCGACTGGTCCCCCCAGCCCCCATCACACCTATAGGAGAAATTTATAGATAATAGAAGAATAGTATAGATATTTCTGTGCTGTTTAGATAAAAGAGGTATCCTAGAAATAGACCTACTACCATAAACAGTATTAAGTAATATCACGGCTCCAATTATTTCTGTGTATTCTGAAGACAATGATATTAAAGCCTTGGAATATTTTAACAGGAATGCAATAAAGACTAGTATTAGTTAGAGCAATCTGAACAATATAAATGATGGGGTATAATAATAAGATATAAAATTTGGTATAAGTGGGATTCTGAGCCCTCTTTTTTCCTTATTAACGCTATTAATCAAATGGAATAAATAAAACCCAACGCAAATAAAATATAGAATAGGTGGTAAAAGGTTTAATAATAGTAATTGGAGATGATATTGAATGATAGGAATATATCGTCTGTCTACTACTGCTGGTCTGTTATAACATTTTGTAAAATATACCCTGTTTTGTTTGTCAACTTTTATTAGCCAATAAAATATGCAGGGCGCATTTCTTTATTTCTTTAACTTCTTTAAATAATCAGGACCAGCTGAAAATATTAAAAACAATTATTGTCATTTGTAGATAAAAGATAAAAGGATATATGACCAACGTAGCATTGCTTATTGGTCTCATTTTTTAATGTAGTGAAAAATACGTTTCACAATATAATTTCATAATTTCGTTATACAATAAATAGGGGAAAAAAACATACGTACCATATAATTACATTATATTAAAATATTTTTGGGCTAAAATGTGTGTCTTAATTTCTTCAATCCGTCGCGAAAGCATTTAATATATTTTACATTAGTTTATGAAAATTGTGAAATAACATAGTAAATGCACAATAGTATCAGAAAAAAAAAAGTTTGTCAATAATTATGTTAGACTTTTCTATAAGTAAACAAGTTATTTAAACACAAGTCGCCCATGGTATATGCGTCTGCAATTTAACTTCGTAAAACATGTTTACACAATATTGATAACTGAATTGTTAGTTTAGTAATAAATTGTCTAGGTTATCACGTGATATATGCTATCAAAAATATACTATTCTATCTCTATGGTAATAGAATTTTTCAATTTTCCCCTCAGGTACACCGTCGGACTGCCCCAGACAAAGGTGACGACATTCTTTTCCCTGGTCTCCCATTGGCTGTGCTACGCAAACAGTTCCATCAACCCCATCATCTACAACTTCATGAACGGTGAGTTGAGGAGTCCTGCTGCTGACACCGTCCCCGGTAATATCAGTGTTTATGGGGGCGGAGTTGTCAGAAACTGAGTCGCTGTGACATATTACCTCAAAAATATATCGACTTCTAAGGTTCTCGTGATTTGACATTTCTTTGAGAAATGCATAAAGCCGGTTTCCTTTGTATATAAATCAATTTTTGAAACAGAAAATATGCCTAACCAAGCAGATATTTCTTTTCGCCTCACCTTTCGGAACTTATTTTTCTCTTTTTCATGTATATTGAAAATGGGATAAACATATAAGTATTTTTTTTTTATTTTTGCAAAATAGTTTAATAAAATATTTTTTAAGATAAATATTAATAAGATATTTTTTTAAGAATAATTTCAGAGCAGAACTTAAAAATTATATTAAAATGAGCTCTTATCTCTTAGATATTGGAATCCAACTAGTATTACTAAATAAAAAAATGCATGATTTGCATTCGTCAAAGCTCTTTTTCATCATTCGTAGGTGTTAAGGTTGGTTAAGTTGTATTTGAAGGTTCAACTTACAACCAAACAAAAAAGAAAAAGTTTTTTTAGATACATAAAATGTCGTTAAAAAGAAACGAAAAATAGTTTAAGGGCCTATATTTATAAAAGAAATATTAAAACATTGGTTGGGCAGCAAATGACCTATTTTCTCAATTACCCATAAGTTAAGACGAAAATAGTTTCACTATCTTATAACATAACTAAACTACAATAAGTACAATTGATTTTAAGATAATTCAAATTTATCGTTTGAATCAAAACCACAATACAATTGTGGTTTAAACACTTAGAGGGAATGCGTAATACTCTTCTAGGCTATCAACATTAATAAATCTCAACTATATATAGTTAAAATCTTTTAATTCATGTTGCATCGTTAATTTTATCTATGGTATTGCTTCCTGACAAAATTAGTTTGGAAAATTAATCTTAGTTAAAGGATCGGACAAGAGTTATCCCTTATCTTACGTGAAATTCCTAAAGTTATGGGGACATTATCTTCGTTATCTTATTCAAAATATTCCATATTTAGGCATTTTCGTAGAAAGTGAAATGATTTTAAGGCATTTTGTTTAACGTCAGAGAAGGGGACAAAAAGAGAAAATCTATAATAATAAAAGAAAGAGTCTGTCTGTGTGTATGTCTGTGGATCACAAAAGACCTACTTAGACTGCTCTAAAAAATTCGAAATTTCTAATATAGATTTCCTTTATACCTACGTGTGCACCTGAGGCTTAGTTTTTTCATATTTGATTGTGATTTTTAATTAATATAATTAGTTAAAAAAAAAACGTCATCCACGTGGGATTGCGGGACCATAACAGGGCTTGAAAATACATGGGCCGAAACGGGGGCTTGGCGCCATCCTCTATTGGTTTGAATGATTGAGTTTGGTTGAGATATGCGCTCACCCTAAGGCTGCTTCATCCTCTATCAGTGTTTGCTTTTTTAAGTGCGCATGCGCCAACACGAATTTAATTTTGTTTTGATTTTGAGTGTATTTTCACAAGTAAGCATGCCTCTAAAAGGAAGCAATGCGAAGTTAACGGGTTCCCAGTAAGGCGGGACCATACTGCTAGTTATGAAATAATGAAACTAACGCGCTACCTTTCTTAATGTTAACCTGAAGATTAATTAACCTGAACGTATATCATAAAAGTTAAATTCATGTGCTGCCGTCACAATATGTTTTTATTTATAAATATGATATAAATAAATTTTTAACTGATAAAAATAAAATTTTAATAAAAATATTTTATAAAGAATACACCATTTATCCTTTTTTTTAAAGCATAGTTCTATATTATAAACAAATAATAACAATATCAACGATGTCAACAATACCAACAACACTGTAACAATGGTGTACAAAATGTGAATAGCGAACTTTTTAAAGGAGCTCATAACAAACCGATCTTTGCTCAAAACATTAAATGCATGGTAAGGGTGTTAAGATTTTTTTTTTCGCACGTTCCACAAGCAGTATTTCAGACATCGTAAAATAGTCAAACACGTAGAAATTAGGTTGTACTCAAGGGAAAAAAACCTTTTTTTTATTACTTTTGAACTTAATTTTCGCGTAACTCTTGTTTTCCAAATAGTAACGAAATAGAAATACAAAAAATAAATCGTAGTAGCTGAGGTAGTTACTTTAATTTGAGTGATTCAAGTGCAAAACTGACATTTTCCTAAGTTTACCTGTAATGTATTCTCCGTTTTTGATTTATTATGTTACCAAACATGAAAACGTATGAATTCCAGATAAACTTCAATGCAATTAATAGGTAAAGCAACCCTACTTCATTTTTTTATCACCAAAAATTGCTAGTAAAGTAGACTAAACCAACAGTTGTACTTAGCTTTGGAGAATGTATACTGCAAAAAAAAAAAAAAAAAAAAAAAACTTGTAAATGTACGAGCATTTGCTCTTCAGTTTTTACGAGCAACAGCCTTATTTGACGCAAAACGTTCTGATTCACTAAATAAACAGCCTTATCCCCATTGACTGTTTAAAAAGTTGGGTGATCCCCCGTAGTTTTACAGTTTTACCTCATCTATTAGCTATAGGAGAGGCCCAGTGGATTAAGTGCTTCGCATTGATTGCCACGCCACAGGTCCGGGGACCGAATCTCGGATTGGGCGAGGTTGATCCATCCTGTCATCTCTTCAGTGGGTTGATAAAATGAGCACCAAATATGCTTTGGAACTAAACACTGGTGGTTCCGCTTGAGGCTGACCACCTTACACTGTAAAAAATTTGGCTTGAATTTACTAACGATTACTTAGTAACTTTACAGATTTTCACCATTTACTAGAAAATCATCTGTAACCTAAAGAAACTACTGTAGTAATACTAAGCAATACTAAGTAAATTGATGTAACGCTTACAGCGCCCCCTGGCTATCTTTTCTAAAGATTATGACGAATCGATATTGCAACAATAAAAAAACCTAAAAACGTGGTTTTTTTTTTATTTTAGTATGCAAAAATTACGTTAAATTACTTCGAAAACTTCACATCCCCCCCAAAAAAATGAATCTTAAAATTTCTTAATCAATAACATAAAACTCCTTTAACGATCAAGATTTTAATCTCTTTATTTACACGCAATCAAAATGCAAGTCCCCGATAGCAGCGAGGACTAACGCGCAGTTCTACGTTGCGAGACATGCGGATACCGAGGATCTTGGGTTCGGTCCTTACTCCTTCTCTGGAAACTCGATATAAAACCCGACTAACAGAAAAAATAGTGGTGCCCCCTGGTTTTAAACTTTTGTAACCAGTTTACTACCAGTCTCTTTGTAAACATACAAGAAAATCCCTTGCAAATCTACTACAGTTTTCTTAGCATAACTTACTAAGCTTTAATTAGTAATATACACACATATTTCTTATGTAACACTACTAAAAAAACTTATGGATGCTGAGTTTCCTAGATAATTCTTAGTAACCTTACAGATATTTTTTTAGAGTGTACCAGGACATATGCATAGTATCCCAGAGTCACAAAAGCTGAAATGGGCACGGCATGGGTTGACCCAGTAATGTGCTGTTGCGCCGAGAAGTTAATCTGTAATAGATATGGGAAATGAGGGCATGGAGTGTTTTTTTTAACAGGTTGTGACTGGAATCTCTGCTGTCGTTCTCTGCCCATTATTTTACATTTATTATTTTTGATGTACGTTTTTCAGTGAGAACCCTTATTAAATATGAGATATTCAGTATTATGAAATATTTCTTTCAGCCAAGTTTCGGAGGGAGTTTCAGAACTTCCTCTGCTGCTGGTGTTGCAGGAAGCCCAACCTAACTCGCAGCGACAACACGACGACCGGAGCTAGATACAGATTCACGACATCGGTGACACAGATGGAGAACATCAACTTGACCACAATCGAGAGGACTTAAGAAAGCGAAACAATGTCAATTCCAAACCAGGCAATTATAAGGATGTTGCTGTTTGCGTGATTTCTATAACGATTGGGACGAAATTATTGCTTCAAATGAAGCGTCACTTGAAGAGCTTGTTTCCGAATGGCATTAAGTCAGTTTTTCTCCTATCTTCAAAATCATTGATTTCCTTATTTCGATAATAATTTTTTTCTCCAGAAATGAATTCTTGGACCTATGCTTGACAATACATTTTTAGAAACCTACTGCTGTACTTTCCATCGAAAAGTTAACATTTTAAAACCCTGACATATCGCCATTTGAAAACAAGCTAATTTGCAGAGAGAACACAACAATCGGAGCAAGATACAGATTCACAACATCAGTGACACAGATGGAGAACATCAACTTGACCACAATCGAGGACTTAAAAAAAAGCGAAACAATGTCAATTACAAACCTGACATTCATAAAGACATCGTCGATTGGGGGACTCCTTTTAGCCATTTGAAATAGCGAGACTAATTTATATCTTCAAATGAAGCGTCACTTGAAGAGCTTGTTTCGAAAGGCTTTAAGTCAATTTTTCCATTCTTAAACATCTTCGATGTCTTTAATCGGATAATAATTCCCCGCAAAAATAAGTCTGTTTTGAAATTATAATTTTTGACAGTGTAATTTTTGTAGATATGTGCTAATATATTTTACATCGAAAAATCAACATTTGAAAACTGACAAAACGCTATTCGGAAACAAGCTATTCACTGTATATTTAGATATTTCTGCATGATTATCAGTTTCGTCTAATGGAATCTTGTAAGGACCCTGGATATAAAAAAGAAAAAAGATGACGATGAAAAGATGTTTAGAGAACAACCAAAGGATTGCCCAAATGTTTGATTACACGCCAGTCATGCCAAAAACCTGTCATATCGGGTAAAAATTATTTTCTACGATTATAACTGAAATTTTTATTCCATTGAAGCGTAAAATAAGTTAAAGTAGAGTGACTTTGAACAGTTAACGTGAAAAATTAATTTTTAAATATTGTATAAATTTGTATAGCTTTATAAGTTTTCACTCATAAATCCAATGCAGTAAAATTCAGATACTGAAAAATCGTCCCCATAATGAGCGTTAAAAGGATGTATATCGTATCACTTTCAAAACTAAATTGTAGTGAATTTTTACCCAGGGTTCAATAAAAACCACTAAATGTATTAATTGAGAATTTTTACCTTCAAAGAAGAGTGCCATAAGAAAAGGATGATTTAAAAATTCTAAATACTGGTTTTTTGGTAAGCGCTTGTGTGACGCGCAATTGTATAACACGTTTGAAATGATCGGTGTTTTAAAGATTTTGCGCCATGAATTTTGTAATAAACGTTCATATTTATGTATATAGATTAACTGGAAGTTGGGAATTATGTAAAATATATTGAATTTGATATAATATTCGTATTAATTGTACTAAACTCAACCAATACGTTAAATATTTCACTGTATTATATCATTAGCTTCATTAATTGTATTCTCTAATGTATTTGCACAATAAAACTTTTTTTTCATATGGAGGCATGTACGAGTATTTGAAAAACATGTGAAAAATTTAGTTTTATTCATTTGCTTTAGCTACCAAAAGAAATCAGGTAATTGAATGTATTGTTTAAACTATTTTTGTAAACAATGCTTGTATTATTATGATTTTTTCCTAATTAAGAGTAAATTGATTGTTGTTCTTTTAAAACTACAAGTAAAATCACACAAATAAATCCATTCTTTTAAAACAACCGACTTATATGACGACATTGTTGGGACAAGCATTAATCCAAAATAACAAGATCGTAAAGAGTTTTTTTTTGTGTTTTAAGAATATATTTTTACAAATCTTTTTAAAAATAATAGTAATTGTTTTACTATATTATTAGTTTTCTTAGGTATTTGATATGAAAACTATATAGTTGCAGTTTAAAGTTTCTTCAAGCCATGCCGTTTTTTCTCTTCATTTTTAACATGAAATTACATACTTAACAAAAGGAATTAGTGAATATTTTTTCCATAAATTTTAAAAATATAATATTCCGGTTAGTTTTGTATTTATTATAAACGAAATTTAAAAATACTGGAAAACCAATTTTTTTAACCATAAAATAAGTTTTAAAAAATATATAGTAGCCCGACACTATCGTAATTGTGTTTTGGATTGTAATTGGCCAAGATTGAAGAAATGTATGAATTACAAAGAATTGAAATTAAAGTTTGAATTAAACTGGTGATTTCTATTCCGTTTAATATATAAATTAAAGTTTCCTTTATTATATTTATTCGTCTTACTACATGGTACAATCGAAACTCGATAACACAAAATTTCGGTTAAGTTGAACCGAAAGCCTTTCTCCAGCCTATAAAGCTTTGATCCCCTAATGCTAAATAATCTCTTAAAACAAAATCGCTTTAAACTAAATTCCGCTTAGCCCGATCACAAAAATAGAATTCGACTCTTTTTTTTTAATACGTAGTTTTAAATTAAGTAGCTCCCATCTAACGGAGTTTCATCAAACCAAAATATACAAATTGGCATACAGATATTTATGATTATAACATACATGAGTTAAGTAATTAGCAATAGAAAAATCATAATACAAATTTAGAGAAAAACAATGTTAGCCAAGAGGCTACTAATTCTACGATTCTAACTACGGAGTGGGAGTCAATCGAAGTGGCAAATTCAAATGTTAACAAGTATAAAACATTAAATATTTATCGCAACCATATTTTAAAGTTAATTATAATTGGACTGGTTCAAATACTAATCGATGGAAACTAATTTTAATGTTTCAAATTCGAAATTTTTAATTGACGATCACTAAGTTATAACCTAAAGAGTTTCGTATATTTGTAGCTTTATTCTTAGTTTGTAAAAAGTTAATCCATTAAGTTTTTATTAAGGAAGACTTTATTTTTTACAATTTTTTTCTAGTATTTCTTATAGTTCAATAAAATAATCTACTAAATTTCTCTGAGCCATATAATTTTTTTAACAATCATCAGACGTAATCAGGTAGATATTAAAAAAACTACATACATTGAAAAAAATCCGAGGTTGGTTGAATTAAGTTTTAAATATAATATAGGTAAACGAATTAGAACTTTAATTGAAAATCTTTATTTCTTCTTTGACTTAAAAAATTGGAAATTGAGTTACGAAATCGTTTCTGAATAATTATAAAAATAAACCGAACATGAGAATATTCATTCCTCGCATAATCTGAAATAAAAAGTTCAAACAATTGCCTAGTAAAAGCAGAGTCTTCTGTAAACAAAACCTAAATCAGTAGAACAAAGTAAATAATAATTTGCAAATAATGCAGATTTAAGTTTTAAGTCCATCATTTATCCGTACTCGAATAAGAAATATAGGACACTTTGAGGCTTAAAAAGCTTACTTTAAAGCTACGTCTGTTATTTAAAACTTACGTATTCAAAATATAAAGGGTTTTATATATTGAAGCCCAAAGTAAATCAATTTAAATTCTCCATCATACGTTACGATGAACTGTAGGGGTTTAAAGGATTAACAGGTGAACAGAAACAGGCTAAAGTCTTTGTTTTATTCAAAAGTTTTATTCTAAGTATAAATTTTATTGTCCAACATTGAATACGTAGTAAAAGTTGTGTTGTCGTTGTACTTTTCAAAGAAATAATTTTACGTTTGCACTTTGAAAATGCGAGAAAACACTCGAATATAAAATCTCATTTGTTAAAGATGTTTTGTTGTTTAAAATAAACTTTGGTAATTTTATGTATTTGAAAAGTATTGGCGATTCTTATTAATTTACATAAGTTAGAATTACTGTATATTACACGGTCGCATATGAATGAGGTTTATACTGAACGTGATAAATAAGATAAATTAAAATCCAAACACGACTAAAAATTGTGTTAAAATATTGTACATACCTGTATATGGTTTGAAAAAATTCTAAATTAATATTTTGAAAAATTGAATTATTTACATGCAAATTTATCTGTTGCATTGATAAACTTATGAGTAACATTCAAAGGCCATGAACATTGATTAAGAGAAAAATTAACAAAGCGTTGTAGTTAATTCTTTTGAAAGACCAAAAATCAAGTATTCTTAAAAAAAAAAAAAAAAAAAAAAAACCCACTATCATATTATCTGTTTACCGTAAATTAACTTATAACTCCATGCCGACTTGCCTAACGATAAATAAATTGAAAGTTTTAAGTATTTAGTAAACAACATGATGTGACATATATTATAATTGGCATGTAATAGTAAGCAATCTATTAAAAATTCCATTGATTCAAGATAGGAAAAATTCGTTATATTATCTTGGAATTTACCGCAATATGTTCTAAAAAACTTTGAAATATCCATACGCTTTTTCTTACGCTTAACGTGCATTTGCATCCGTAAGTATAAGTAATTTATTATTTGAAGAGTGCAAGGGAAAAACCACTTGATTTCCTGGATGGCTTTCCTCAATAGGTTTCTTTGGCAACGATAGCGAGAAATCGCCTAAACTGGTATAAGGAAACCGGTTACTCGCTTCGTTTTTCTTTCGCGGCAACCTTGATTCTCGCCAGATATCAGTGGAAACGAGTAACACGTTTGTACCACGAATGAAGAACCTAAAGGAAAACCGGTTTCCTGTCGCCAATGTCCGCCAAGCAGACACATAAGGTAAGACTCCTAAAAAATATCAATTGTTTCTTCCCGTGTACTCTTCATTTGTGATTTAGAGTTTATTATCACTTCAGTCTTTGTCTGCACACCAGCTTTTAATTGGAGTGCTATACTAGCTGGCAATGATCATTTAACTAGTGAAATGAGGTACAAATCGTGAGTGTTAATGAAATTGCATATGCATTTGACAAAATTGCACCAACTCTTTGTTTAATTAAAATGTAAAATGTAGCTGAATTTTGAAATGACATCACACAGCATGTAGTGCTCTGGTATTTATTCACAATTTCACATAACTATGCGGGTAAATATGAATTTTTGTATTGCATGTTGTATCAACTTTAAACCTTTGTACATATGCGTATAACGTGTCGGAAATATTCAATTTCTATGGTTTACAAAATGTGAAATATTTTAACAATGTAAAGATAATATTAACAGCTTGAAATGTACAGTCGATAGTAACTGGTCATGTATCGTAATAGAAAATAATCTACACTGCTCAAAACAATTAGGGGAGCACTTAGCGTACTTTTGTTTACCCGTTCAGTTCCAACTTCTTATTTTTCATTATAAAAATATAAAATTTATGAAATAGACTCCTTATGCATCCAGATTGAAACGGTAGAAAACAGGAAAACAAATCTTATTTTTTAACTAAAATTTAAGGGGCAAAAAATTGGAATCATAACTTTTGAATAAATTATAACAATAATTTTTTTCAAAATTTGTATTGTAAAAAAAGATAAAATCAAAATCTTAGACTTCTAAGAATACAAGCGTGAAAAATTTAGGGTCAATTTATTTCATAAAAGTTTTTGGGAGTGAATTTTATTTTACAATGTTTTTCATATTTTCATATAATTAAAACAAACATTATTTATTTTTGACATTTATAAGACATGATTCTTTCAACTAACGATAAATAAGTAGGAGTTCAACTTAGTGAGAAAAAAATCGGAAGCTGATGATATTAAATGGAATCATTAGCGGCGAAATGGTTTACACCATGCATTCCCCTAATTGTTTTGAGCAGTGTATAACTTAGTTTTATTTTTGCTTTTAACCCATCGAGTTCCAATTTAAAATTTCGATAAATTTTTCCGCAATATTTTTAATTCTACAGTCTCAAAAATTCCTCATTTTTAAAAACATCTGAAAATCATAAGTTCGATGATTGATACAACATAAAAATAAATATACACATTTAAACACTTTGACTCAAAAGGTTAAAATGGCCAACAGTTTGATGTAAAAAAACCTGTATAAATATTTCTATGTCATTTTGAATTTGTAAATACTGTGTGGATTTTGAATTACTTGTGTATATTATTATTCTATGTAAGAAAATATAAACTCTTATCGTAAAAAAATATACACATTGTATTATGTGTTTTGTGATTGTATACACTTGAATTTAAATTTGTATACAGTAAAGAATATATGCTTGTACAGACATAATAAATATAAAATGTTTTTCTAAATGCAATTTGATTTTTTTTTTGTAATCAACGAAAATTTCATTTATAACATAAAAAAAAACTCGTATCGAGTGCCATATATCTATCGAGCAAATAACCAAAAGCAACAAATTTTGCTCAAGTAAAACCTCGAAACTTACAAAAAGTTAGCCAAGTGACGTATCAGTGACGTAAAATCTGGAATAGTAACTAATGTATGCTTAAACATATCAGAACTTTATCTGATGTGAAAGTAATAAAACTTTGAGCCAACGCTAATTAGTTAGCACTACGGAACTATTTACTGGAATTCATGAAATTAAGGAAGTCTTAGTAGGGTCAAGTGGGGTAAGTGTGATAGGGTTTCTGCATTTTTCATTAAGAAAATTCGTTCTCTGCTTCAAGTAAATTCCAAATTATAAATTAGTAGTGAATTATTATAAGAAACATACATATGTATAAAAAAATTATATGTTTGAATTCCAATTTTAAGTGCACAAAATTTGCATTTCAAAATCCATTGCTGTTTTATCACACTTACCCAACATAGGGGTAAGTGTGTAAAAAAGACAGTTGCACTTAAATTCAAAAGCTCAAAACTTTCTTTAAATAAAAAATAAGGTCAATATTTCCTTTTAGTTTAATTATAAGTGGTCTAATGTTATATATTGCAAACTTTAAGATTTTTAGAATGATTTCCAAAGTTACAAGAGCTGTTTATCACACTTACCCCCAATCACACTTACCCCACTTGACCCTATTAAGCTTATTAGTAGACGCATGACAATTTCTATTATTTCAAAGCAGTTACAAGTATCATTACAGGCATTTGCATTTGAAAGCACCCTTTGCATAATGACTCCAGTAGGAAAACTGAACTAATCAGATATGCGGTTAGTGAATGAAAACTGAGCTTGGTGCATTTAATTCAAATTAATTTAATCAAAATTTTGTAATAGAAATTTTAATCAATTTTCTCCGTTACTAAATACGAACATTGAATATATAGTACATGCTTTCGTACATTGGCTATTCTATGCATACTAAAGTTAAATTCCTGTAGATAATTCAAAATGAAAATTGAGATGCACTACAGCTAGCATGATAATAAGATTGATTTAACTAGATTTTACCATACAATACTTTTCCTTGGTTTTCAGATTTGAAGTTTATAGTTTTTGGTACGAATCTAGCTAATCTGGGATTTATATCGTTTTATCTCGCCATGAAAAAGTATGGTTTTTGAGCGTTGATATTTGCATATAAGTCTCTGAGATAACACATTTCTTTCTTTATTATTAAAATTAAGAACACAAATGCAATCTTATAATCGTTAAATCCATATAATGTAAAGGAATTATATTTAGTTACAATTTGTTTCTTATTTCTCGTTTCAAATACTTTTCTTTTTATCCTATTTTAAAGATTTAAGTAAACAGTTTAAATTTGACAAGCGAATTTATTGTCAAACGTTCGTACAATGCTTTACAAACAAAATTTTGCAAAGGTTTTAAATGTGTATTTACTGATGATTAAAATATCTGATTTTCTGTAGCTATATCACACCATTCACAAAATAAACACCACTGAACTAACCGGAGGCACACTCTTAAAACAAAAGAGTGAAATCCACTCCAGTTGGAGAAGTGCATTTTCGACACCCTAAAGGCATGCATATTTTCTCAGACTGAGTTAAAATCACTCGTTTGGAGTGATTCTGTCGGAGGTCACACAAAGGATCCACTCCAAAAGGAGAAGTGCATTTTCCAGTCTGGAGGAGTGAAATCCACTCAGACTGAGTAAAATTAGGAGTGTTTGGTTTAAGAGTGCAAGTTTCAATACTTGTTACAATGATGCTTGTCGCAGGTATTATGCTTTTAAGAATTAGAGAATTTCATCAATGCATGTTTATTCGAATTTTTTTGCAAGCCAGTTTTGTAAATACGACATCAATCAAACAATCTACAATTTAAAACGTCTTGAAAGTTTGGGTTTAATGGTTCATTTTACATTTTCAATGATTTAATTAAAATAAATTCAGATTATTGATATAACGAATACAATTTGATTTTGCGAAAAATATTTGGCAAATCTAATTTTTCAAATATCAGTAAAAATGTTACAAAAACGGATTATAAGCCTTGAATATACATAACATGTATAGTCAAGTTCTTTCAAAGCAGAGAATTTTACGACGTAGTTTGTATTAAATTTTTTAAGTTTTTATAAAATTGAAACTTTGTCAATTTATCATTCTACTTTTCAAATGAAAATGAAAACAACTGACACAATAAATAAGTTACAAAACCCATAAGAGATGATTTATAGCCCTTTCTTGTTGCAAAGCGCACTTATACATGATTTATGCTACAAGACTTTGGTATTGAAGATGCTGTCGTAATCATTTCCCATATAAAATCTCAGAAATATATATCTTGAGTTCAGCGAGTTGAAAAAAGTTTGATTCTTGTATAACTTTTTAGGAAAATGTTTTATTTTTTACCACTACTTTAAAGATTTGTTGTTACATTATTTCGATGTGTATGAACTTAAAGAAAGAAAAGAATTAAATTTTTTGATAATTCGTGAAACTTTTTGTATCCTTGCATGCACATTGTTATCATTTTTTTTTACTTTTATATTTTAGGATTCGTGAACTTTTATATTATTTTTTTCTGGTACCAGTGGAGTTTTTTGTAAAAGTTTTATTGAATTAATTGTTTAAATCATGCACGAAGGCAAAAATGAAATTATGCAAAAATATCGTGCATGTATTGGATCTAACGAGCAGTAGCAATAGCAATAGTGAGCCAGCTGCCATTTTGCATAATTTCGATCCCCGATCCACGAAGTCTCAGTTTTCCTGACAAATAAGGCAAGAAGTATTGACAAATTGCTTTTTTTTCTCACCAGAAATAAGGGTATTTTCTGCTGAAAAAGTCTAGAACAGTTGTATAATTCAATTGCAGTTGTGGAACTAAAATTTACTTTTGAACCTCAAAAACCAAAATTTCAAATTTTGTGTAACAAATTTACTGAATACAAACGGTAAAATTTTCTAGGGTGACTTTTGTCTTCTTTTAATTACTTTCTATGGGTGACTTTTTATATTTGTTTTATTTTAATTTATTTTGTTTTGAAACTTTCGGTAAGAAACCAGTGAGGAATGAATAGATTGGATTTATCCAAAATCAATGGGCCCCAACCCTCACCAAGAACTAAAATTAACTCCTCGTGGCGCTTTTTCCATAAATCTAGCTAACTCTTAATTTTCCCTTTAAACATTCTAATATTATAATGAATCATACAAAACTAACATAAGCTATAAAGTATGTCTTCAACTTTACAAAATTATTCTTAATGAAAGTAAATTTTATATTAATTTTGTCTCGTTAGAATAATCCAGGAGCAACTCCTACAGTTTCGAGATTTTTTAATATAAAAAAAAAATATCTGTCGTAAGCACTCAAATGGAATTTCACCAAAAGACTTCTGAAATGACCAAAAAGCGGCGGAAATTGAAGCTAGCGACCCTTCACGTAAATGCTACTAACAATAGAATGACAGATTAAGAAATTAGAAATCATCACGATTCGCACCTCTAATAAGATAGGTTTAGTACAGCGATGCTCACACACCATTTACTCGGAAACCATCCTAGGGGGAAACGACAAAAATACGTCCTTGAAAATTTGCGTTGTGATCGGAAGGACTATAATAGAAACTTGACCCACCCTGGCATAAAATCTTCTCAAAATCAACAGCAATCGGCATAAAACTTGGAAATTTAACATCGTGACTCGGAATACATCCAAGTTTAACGAGGCAGAATTTGATGAGTGTCATGTATTGATCTTCTAAATTACAATAATTTACGACCTGACTCGGGGGTGTGTATTTGAACATTGACATCTTCGTTAGTGTCCTTTGCCTTGGAAAATCGACCGAGGAATTTTCTGAGTCGAAAACACTCATTGAAGAGATATAATGAATGTCGGTTTTTCATTAGAATAGCTATTTTTAGATGGTGTTACTTCACTTGAGCCGAGGGATAACTAATGTAGTATCAATCCAAATACCACCACCTCCCCTTTCAAAAATTCCAACTTTTTTTATGGTTAAATAGTTTTAATTTATCTCAATATAGAATAGCCTTAAATGTAAGTTGAAATTGAAGCTTATAATGATGAAAACGTACTGAAAGGAGGAATCATAAAAAGATTGGCAAAACATGGGAAAAATCAAATTAAAAAAAATATATATATTAGTTTTGAACTCCAATTTTTTTTTTTTTTTTTTGCAAAAGTTGAGAAAGAAATTATGGTTCAAACAACATAAATTAAGTACAAGTATGATATAGTTTTGGAAATTCCTTCAATTAAATTAAAAAAATTAACGGTTAAAAAAATTGAATAATTTTTCTGGATGGATTTATAATGGAATATTTTTTTTAAAAAAAAATTCGAATCCTAGTAAAATTATATCAAAAATGTCTTTTATAAGTCACATGCGGATAAATACAGAGAACAAATCGTTACATCTTTAATATCTCAGACACTTTGTTTGCTCGAATGGTCGGGTATTGGAGAACTCCTTGCCCGATCGAGGGAACAATATTGTTCAAAACAAACGAAGGACGGGCAACGCGTTCCAAAACTGGAGGTTTATCGGCCGCTAAAGAGATTAAAGAAACTAATTTTGAGTGACGAACTGAAGAGAGCTGGTCCTCTCGGGATAGTGGTAATAAATCTCCAAAGTAGGTGCTAAAGGCAGGAATTGGTATGAGAATATAAAAGAAAACCAGATAAAAGAGTTCGGTTGCTCTCGTTGGACTAAGTTGTAAAGCGATGGATTCTTAGTGAAATACGCTAAAAATGATTCTTCAAATTATATAAAACATTAACCTCTTGCGACCTGGCGTCCCCATTTAGGATTTTGCCCGGGTCTTAAGAGGTTATATCCTATATCCTTCAAGTCTATATCCTTCAAGTCTATATCCTTCAAGTAATTAGTTTCTAATACAAATTCTTCTAATCTCGAATGGATGAAAAAAAAAAACGTCAGTTACCCTTTTATTAAGCTTATAAAGCGAAGTGATAATATTGACAGAAGGAATGAGTATCAATAATATTTTTTAGAGTTTACTCTACCACTTTAGAAGATTGATTCTTGGAAATATTTGCAAATGATTAAGTTTCTAAAAGTACAAGGAAAATTAAAATCTAGAAACAATCTATTATTTTATATTCTAAATAAAGTAAATGCATTGCACCAAATTTATCTAAAGGATGAAATATTAGGGGTTCATGAGTTCTAAACTAACGTTGAATATTTACTCAAACAAGTTGATTTGCGACAGTAACTGTAACTCAAATTTGGATATCAATATTAATATGCGATGTAAAATGATAGTTTTGGCAATATTAGTGTCGCCACCTCGGGTATTATTTTAACTCCAACAAATATAATTATATTTTGGTTTTAGATTTATTATTAGAGGTATATGTAGGGTTGATTTAACGTCTCATTAGAGCTAAGTACGAGGGCGATTGGCGACGAGGGTTGTAATTCAGAATTACAGTTTAGTGAAAACCGACACCTGAATAGGCACCCAACGGAACTTTTAGGAGCTACATCTACGCGACTTCCGGACTTTGGAGCACATTTCTCGCACTACACTGGTATTTCGTCTGAATTTTTGGCTGCACAGACCATTTATACGTCGACAGTTATTTTGACAGTGCTCGGGTCCAAACCTGGGACCTTTCTCATGCAAAGTAAGGGCCTTACATACTGGGCTACCTATAGTGTCCTTATTGGTTAGAAATCTAAAATACTTTTTTATTGAATATAAATATAATTACGTATTATTCAAAAAGTTTAAACAACTCCTGTGTTATTCTTAGTCTCCATAAAACGTACAATTCTTTTCAAGTTTGTAATACGCGTTTTTATTGGAATAAGAGTCCGAAGGATAAAGTATAACAATTCCCTCTCATTTTCCATATAGTTAAGTAGTTTATAAACTAATAACACTTAATTGCTAATATTATGTATTGCGATTTTTACTCGCTTAAATGAATTGAATATGGAAACAAATTATAGTGACTAGACGTTTATATTCTAGCCTACAGTGAAAGTCTTTTCACTGATAAACAAGATTGTGTGATAGATTGTAACAAAAAGTAGAATATACTAGACTGAACTGTTTTGTACAAAGGGTATACAGCCATTGCTTATGTTGATATTTCTTTTCAGAAATCAAATAAATTTTTAAGTAGACAAAACAATGTTTTAGCTCATAAACTACATCCACAACGCAAAAACTTGGAAAATTTTATAGAATTTATTTTTCCGACTCTACGTCACATATTTTTGCAGCTCAAGCATTTTTCAGTTATAAAATGATCATGAATGACGACTATTTTTACTTATAATAAATTATAAAAGAGCACATGCTAAATAGTATAAATTTGATGATATAGATGGCAGCACCAAATTCATAACCTTAAAAATTCAAACCTTCAAATAAATAACTTCAAATAAATTTAACATGAATCCTATTAACAACAATCAAGATATTTCTATTATATTTTTTTGTATGATTAACAGGCAGCTCAAAGATTTTTTTTTATGTCGTGCTAACAGGGCCATGTGTTGCAAAATTTTTGAATTCTATTTTTCTTTTGCCATACATTTCAATTTTCTTCAATGAATATTCAGTTGAATTTAAATATGGTGGCTCGTTATTACTACTGCTTTGTGGTTACTTTGGATTTGTGGAACTTTTATTGTGGTTACTCTTGATTTAAAATATTTCAGATTAACTTAAACGTATGGAATTACTTTAGTTTTAAAAATACAGTTAAAATATATGACATTTAATTTATATTACAATAAGCAGTTTAACAGTTACAATACTTTTATTTTCATTAGGTTACTATCAAAATTAATAAAGCAAAAATAGCGGGGTTAAACGTGTCCACCTCGTAAGCCCAAGATCGCGGGTTCGAGCCCCGGCAGAGTTTTCGGATTTTCTGGATGGGAAAATCTTGGATACGCATGTTATATGATTATGTGACATTTAAAAGATCCTGGAGGGCCCATTTAGCCTGGGTTCTCTAGGTAAAATAAAATCTCGGATTACTTTAACATCCGCAGAGAGCTCAGATTCATTGTAATCTATGCGTCGGAACTGATAGCAAGAGTTGCCTAGGTGGTGCCACAAAAAATTTCTCTCAGTTCTGGGGAATAATGCAGAGTCTGCAAAAGGCTTGACCGCCAAAGTTGCAGCCCTATTAGAGAAAAAAAAAAACGTACAAATTGTTTTAGTTAATGCATAATTGCTTAGCTTTTTCGGGAAAAAGTAAAGCATAGCAATAAAAAAAGTAACTGTGTTTTACTTCGACATTACATAACAGTCAAAAAATTAAACAATAACTATGATACAAGAAAAAACACCCTATTTCGTCATACAATTTAACGCAGTTAAACATACAGTTGCTTTCAACCACAAAGAATCATGGGGCTCTTCCTCATTTGTGCACTTATTAAATTGTCTTAAACATGGAATTACGTGATTTTTTTCACTTTCGGCTACATTAAAACAACTTTAAGTGTTTGGTTAATTAGATTATCTTCAATAAACACCAGACACTAAAAGACGTTAACTCGTTTTTATGACAAAAGATTGCCGTTGTAAAAATCAAATCGTTGGGAGAAATTTTTATAGCGGATGAACACTAAGAATAAAGTTATGTTATATCTACTCTGTTGAATATACTGAATATTTCAATCAAAAAACTTGATGTATAATGAGTATAAAGTTGAATAAAACTTTGTTGGCGATACTTAAAAATAAGTATTTAAGTTATTATTAAAAAACTAACAACAAATGTAATGTGTTTAATGATCGAAATACTATTAAACCTCAGAACTACTTTTTAAACAATATTTCGCACTAAAACTTCTATAACATATTTAACACAGATAACTAATCATAAAATTGTGTTCATTTTTATTAAAAATAAAGTTTTTTATGAACGGTATTAACCACAAGAACGGATTGGTTGTTTTTTAAATGCTTATATCTGGATTACATTTTTTTTTTATATAACTGTTAGTTATTTTACAAAAACACAGCTTTTGGTTTATTGTACGTTTTCAAAAGGACAATTTTTTTTAAAGATGTAGAAAAGGGTGGTATTAAATTTTATTTTTATTTCCATTCTGCATACACCTAACACATTAGGGACAATATGTATGGGCGTTAACGCGTACCGCAACTCAGATTGCAAGACAATGACATTTTTTTCAGTAGTTTGAGAAATTTTAAAATATTAATATTTCCTTGATACACAATCACTTTGTGACTACCACACTATACAACAAGACCGCCACGCGACACAGCTATCCATCGACCCTACACTTCCAACTACCCATGTGTTTCAAGTTACCAGAATCAGACGCGTCGTGTGTTGTTCTTCCGCGTTACACAACAATCATCATCACAAAGATGTAAAAAAATCACCCACCACGTTTCCCTTCCCCTCCCCCCAAAAAAAATCTTAAAAATTCCAATAAAAAATAACAAAGATCTTCAGAAGAGTTTACGACCAGGCGGCTCCTGGGGGAGCCTGAAGGAACTACGAAAGAGAATGGAACCGAAAAAACGTTCCATTCGGGCCACGTGGTGTATATTCTTGAAGTTTCCTCGCCCACCATATCCCGTGCCTCGTAAAGCACCGAAAGCGTGACATACTTCCACAATAAAACATCAAGGTTGAGCTCATGGCAATTGAAATATGGGTGACGTGCCCCCTTGCTCATATCATCCGAAGAGTTTTGGACACCTGATATGTTTTTTGTGTGGTATTTGTGGGTAAACTGTGAGAGTGAGTTTTGGATCTTAAATCATTAACACGGGAGCAGGAGCTGGCTATTGACGACATATTTTAATAATGATTGTAATTTTGACAAATGAAGTCCATTGTCCTGAAAAATTTATGTAAGACAAATTAAGTAACACAAAAAACGAATTAAAAAAACCCTGAAAACTACACCGTTTCATGCGGAAAAGTGAAGGAGATGGATATGGTGTTCACAAATGAATGGATTATGTATTTCTTCGTTAGAGAGTTAATGCTTTGAATGGCAGTTTTCCCCTTTGCTACTGAATATGTAACGGGACAAATTCACTTCCAATGTAAAAATAACATGTGATACATGTCTGTCGTGAAAGCTCGGTCGAACAATGATTAAACATTTTATTTTTTTGGAAACGGCAAGTTCACTATTCCCTTAAAAAATGACATAAATTAACTTATAATTTACCTAACTTTTGCAACTGGTACCTGTAAATTGTCAGTCGGTCTACTCTATCGAGTATGCATTCACTATAAGTATAAGAAAGCCAAACCTAATCCGATAGTGGGAGAAAAATTTAGGTTGGGGGCCCTAGGCTCTTGGGCTTAAGACTTTTAGAAACTTATTCTGAAAATCTTTCGTTGATCAGCATGCCATTTAGTTTTACCACAACAATTGATAAATATTTAGTTTTACACAAATACTTCTCTTTTCTGAATAAGAGAGAGAGGTAAAACTGAATTTCAAGTGTTTTTATATTGCTGTTTAAAACTAAAGTTGTTTAACAGTTTAAATTATTTTCCAGTTGCATATGATGCTTATTAAATACATAAAACATTTTAATTTGCTAAAGTGGAATGTTATAAGTTGAATAATTGTTTAATAATTATAATATTTGCATACGAATCACATCTGCACAATAAATATACATTTTTTATTTTACCTTATGTGTATTTAAACACGCATAGGAGCAATATATGGCGAGTAAAGCAAACATCTCCCCTAAGGCGCATCTCCCCTAAGGCGAAATGAAATAATAATTAAGGTTCAGGCACGCAACAATTAGTTCTTCAAAGCGTGTAAATTCAAGTAGGTGTAAATAACTTCGGGAATTGATGCAATCTTGGAAATTACAAGGTAGGGGGGATTGCTTTCATAAACACCTGTTTAATTAAAATGAAAATTAATCACTGGAAGCGTTGTTGTTTGGCTGATTATTAATACAATTTATATGAAATACCTATGAGAAAGAAAGAAGTTGAGTGTAAATTAAATGAATGTAAAATACATTGAAGATATGGTTTAGTGCTATGTAACTTTATTGTAAGTCACAGAGGACATTGAAAGTTTGTAAATTTACAAAAAGCAGTTTGCTTGTAAATTACACTGCAAAAGGATAATTTTGCATGGAATTTGCCATGGGGCAAATATAAAGGTAACATGATATTTACCACTATAACAGATAACTCTTCAGTAAAAATATGTCACTCTTACAACTTACTCAAAGTTTTTCGAGGTAGAGCACGTACAAAATGCCTTTTTTTTCACAACTTCTTGTTGACGTACACTATCACCTCAAAATACTGAGGAAGTGCACTCTTCATAAAATAACACCCACAGATCAGAAACTAAGATCCCGAGATTTCTACTTTCAACAACCATTTATAAAAATTTTGAAATTTATTTCATTCTTGCACTGTGGTCCTCGACTCATGGTTCATTCCATGGAGCGCCTTTATGAAGATTGTGGGAAGATATGTTACTTCATTAACTTAATATAAAACAGCCCACAAATAATCCAAGTTCAAAAAAGAATTTAATCTCGTTTAATAATCAGGATAAAGAGAATGCTCGTAATCTGATTTCAACATGTGTGTTAACGCTTGTTTATTATTTTAAGAGAAAATGTTTTATACCTGAAGGAATAAAGCGAAAAAAGCATTTTAAATAAAAAAACTCTACCCTTATAATTAATTTTTTTTAGCCTACTGTTACATAATAAGGAATATTCTATTGTTCAAACTTGATCATGAAAATCGAGATTTCTCAACCATCTCTCATTGCGTAGAAAAGGTTAGTGTTTTGAAGTTAAACCATTGATTTTAAGCGTTTTTCTGCAGTACATAGGCTAAAGTTGCTTAAAATAACGCAGAACTTGACTACTAAATAACATACAACTAGTATTTAGTTTTTAATTTTAGAACTCAGTGTGCATGCTTCTATTCATCTATAATATTATTTTTTTAATATGAATTTAGTGTTGGTTAACACAAGCTAGAACTTACACAAGCTAATTTACATAAAATTTGTACAATACTGGATATAGGAATTAGGAATGCAAAATCCTAATAGTAATATTGAATATAGGAATGTAAATTCGACTACAGCCGATAACTATAGGTAATTTCGAGCATGGTAACTAAAGCGCCCAGGTTACAGTGTTCGCGTAAAAATAACTGCCAAATTACATTTAAAATTCATAGAATGCATATATACTAAAGAAACCATTACTTTTTATCAAAAAGATGTTGCAAGTATTTCAAACCAAGAATAAAGCTTTCTTCCAAGCTTAATTTCGGACACTAATGATAGGGCAAGAGAGCATTAGTCAGTAGTGATTATCAACGACCTGATTGACTATGGATCAAATTTCAAATATAGTAAAAAAGAAATAGTGGAGTGGATCAAAGATGAACGGTTGAATTGGCGAGGGGGCTCCTTTTTCTTTCTATCAATGATTTGGCGCTATATTTTTAAAATAAAAATTGCTTTTAAATTTTATTACCCATTGACATTTTAAATATTGATACAAGTAGCAAATGCTTTTCTTCGCACGGCCTTAAAAATGGAATTAAAATTCATTCAAGTCTGCTATTTTCTTGTTTTACCTGCCATTAACATTAACTTAATATTCCAAACGGTCATCGTAAGTTCCCTCATAAATGCCAGTAGAGCCAAAATTATTGTAAAATAGCTTTGCGTCAAGTCAAAATCTAAATATCATTTATGTGGCAAAAACGCATTTGGTCATTTTTATGGGGTTATGGATTGTTTTTTTGTGTAACTCATTGTTGTGGACATGTCATAACCACCACCGACACCTCTAATGAAATCGTGGTAATGTATTAATGAAATACTTCACCTGGAATGTGTCAATTCTTTCTCTATAAGGTAATCTGAAATCAACGGAACATAAATTGCTTTAAATATACATAGTTTCGTTTACATAATAATACTCTTAGAATTTGGCAGTTGTTGCATTTATTTTACAATTAGCAATTCAGTTTATTTTGCAGTCGCTAATGCTATGAGCGAAGAAATACATGGAATAAGGTCGAATATTCTAAATTATTGAACGAATAAGTGTTAAAACTTGTGTTAAATGCTCAATTTTACAGCGGTTTAATGAAAATATTAAAAAATAGCGATTTTTAATAAAATCTTGAAATATTCCGAAAGAATGAAATAAAAATTGTCATTAAAATTATGTTTGTGTTTAATTTAGTTTTATTTTGTGTTAAATTTAATTTAGTGACAGAAATGCGAAAAAAAATTTCGGAATGAAACGAAAAGTAGTTTTCTTCTTTTAGAACACTTAAATCGAGCTACCTCCGGACGAAGAAAATTTAAAAGTTAAAAATCATTGCTTTAGTATGAATTACACAATTGTGCCAAGTTAAGATGCAGACATATGTTTAGTTTAAACGTGTATAAGGCACGCACACATTACGTTTTTTTTTTAAAGTTTATAACAAAAATATTGGTATCGATGATATTATAAAAATAAAATATCCATGTCAGAGGTGTTGGTCTACACTCTTAAAAAAAAAAGAGTGAAAGTCCACTCTAGTCGGATAAGTGCATTTTCGACACTGGAAAGGAGTGAATATTAACTCAGACTGAGTTAAAATCACTCGTTTGGAGTGATCCTGTCGGAGGTTTAACACACAAAGGATCCACTCCAAAAGGGTAAGTGCATTTTCTAGACTGAAGGAGTGAAAATTAATCAGACTGAGTTAAAATCGCTCTTTCGTTTTAAGAGTGTAAAAAACACGCCCAGCCATCACGCCAAACCCAAGTCACTTGAGGAATTGGTAGTAGTTAGGGTTGTATATTCTTAGTTTGCTCTTAGTTTAGGTCTTTGAAGTTTATGAAACGTGAGCAATTATGACAATGCTAATTATCCTTAACAATGGAGAAAAAAATTATGGTGTTTTTAAGACTTCTTTTCGGATATTCTTAAAACATAAAAATTTAATTCGAACATAAATGTAATGAGAAAATAGTGTTACTTTTAGCTATGGGTATGGTAATCAAGTAATTTATCAAGATTGGTTTACTTAAAAAAAATTAAAGTTTTGTTGGCATTATAGTGGTGCAAAAGTTTTGGAAATTTCACGATTATTTAGTACAGCGAATATTCTTAATATAATTTAGTGATTATAAGAAAGTAAAATAAATGTTTGTGATAATATACGTTCAGTAATTTAGCTAAGTTAGGAATATTCATTTAGTTGTAATTTTTTGAAAATATCCAATGCTATTTTACACAATATATGATGATGTAATGAATAAACGCCAATTCTGCCAAACGGACTTCTTGGGGACAGTTCTGTGCCTGATCCCAAAAAAGCAATGTGGAACCTATTTTCTGTAAAATCCTTGTTTTTTTAAATAATTAAATTCAACTTTAATCTACGTATGAAACTTGTTTATTTTGGCTTACAATGTGATTTTTTTACCCTACATTTATAAACATCAATTCTAAAAAGCGTTTTTTTAAGAGGAACCTTTTCTTTCATAGTTTCTAACTGTTTCAAGGAGATTAACGAATTAGTCGATTATCTTCAATCGATTAATCGATTATTTTCCATCAAGGAAAATACACTTAATATAAAAATTATCAAATTTTAAGGAGTCTGTGCAATGAATTAAATTGCCATTATTGAAAAATTAACCTCACACGGAACAATCCCTATCCACTTTTTATTGAGACCATAAACTAATATAAACCATTAAAAGGACCATTACAAGAGTACACACCTTAGAAGGTGCGGTTTATAACTAATGCCCAATGACTAACCTGCACAAACCATTACATAACTGCATAATTATCAAGTTTTATCTGCAAAATACTTTTTATGTCAATTATTAGATGCAATTGGTTAATATTTCTGTAATTATCTTAAATGATGGTTCGAAACTACTGATTTTTCTCTAATGCTATCATTAGTCGAATATTTAACAGCTAAAATAATTATTTGAAGGTGTAAGGTGGTAATTACATCTGAGCAATTTTTGCACCCTGATTTAATCAGCTCGAGGATGCCTAGGTTGACAAATATATTCAAGTTTAAAGGATCCACTGAATGGTAAAATTATGTGCAAGTTATTAGGGGCCTCTAAGGAGAATGAAATGTCTCAGAATTTATTTAATTCCTTTGAGAAAAAGAAGAAACACGTTTTTTCTTCTTCTAATCAATGGGTATTGAAACCTATGATTTTTTTTCAAGCTATATATTTAAAAAATAATACAGGATTTCAATTTAAAATAGAAAGCAAACTATATATTTTTTCTTATTACCTTTAAATCGGCAATAAATTGCAGTTTTTGATAAATAGTTATATGCTTTTTACTAAATATTTATCTGCTTAAAATATTTGCTGACCATTTTTTTTTCTCTCAATACAGTGTATCACTATGTTAGTCTGGATTAAAAAAAAAGCACAGAACAATTTTGAAAAAGATCCACTTTTCTCAAGGTTCCTAACTCTTCATTCGCTCACAGTTGATGACATTTCCACTCTGAAATCCCCAACATCTGCCATCAATGAAATGGTTTCCTTTTTGTTCTTTTTTTTGCACTGGTGACAGAAAAGATGGACATTTGTCACAATTCTTTTGAAAGCAAAGTTTAAAATTATCTGTACGAGAGGTATTAACATCTTGTAAACGAGGATTGATAGTATATAATAAAGCAATGTCAAAATATTGGTGTTAATATTTAAAGAGATTTCAAATACTGAAAATTAAAACATTCTTTAATGCAACACCAGTTTTTCAATTCTTTGCTTTGAACCGAAATCGTAAAAGATTATGGTAATAAACTATGGTAGTTACTTTTTTTTATTATGATATGTGAATAACGACGAATAAAGTTTTTGGGAGGCATAATGTTATGGATAAGATTCAAATTGCATAAACTTCAAAACGGCTTTTCTGACCATTGCTATACTTTAAATTCGATAAAAACATAACATTTGTAAAATAAAGTAGTTCAGCAAATCTTACAACGTTAAACAAGTATGCAAAATACAAAAGAAAATCGAAAAATATCTCATGCGAGTCGCAACTATGCGATAGATTTGCTTAAAAACTTATATACTTTAAATAACAAGGCCTAAAACACCTGTTTAACCTCTTGCGACCTGGCATCTCCATTTGAGGACATTTTTTGAAACCTCCCACGATGTTAGAGTTCATAAAAACTTATTTTAAATTTTTTCAAACTTTTCAAAAAGTTGTTTTAGTAATTAATTTTAAAGATATTTTGCATTAAAAACAATTTTAAAATAAACTGTTAACTTCAAATAAGTGATACGGCCTTTTGTTTTGCCTTTGTAGCACAAAAAAAATGTGTATATTTAGAGTTTAAGGCATGTCTCTAGTAACTATTGAACATAATTCTTTTTAAAGCGTTTATTTGCAAAACATACTTTTAAGCATATATTTGTATGAAAAGTATGTTTAGATTAAGAATATACGTCTAGGATTTTACTTGTGTCTTAGGAGGTTAAGTTTGACAAAAGCTGATTGTTTACAGTATCACCGATAAAAAAAAACATCACAGGTTTACCTTTATTTTCAAAATAGGTTCACTAAAACATCTATCAAAATATAAAATTTTAAATTGTAAAGTTGTATCTCCTCTTAGACGCGTTTCTAGGTGTAATTTGAAATGACGAAAAAACAAAATTAATCATCCACTAATCTAATTTATAAAAAAAATTTTATAACGTATTTCCCCTCGTCAAATTCTCTATTGTTTACATTTGACTAAGAGCCTTGCATCTAGACCGATAGTAGGCGTTGTAAAACATCCTGTAACAAGTGCAACAGAACTTTTTTTGTTTATCCATTTAAAAAATTTCGGTATTCTTCCGCCCATACAGGAACAAAAGATCACTTTCGGAAGTCATAAGAAACATCAAATGTTTTTGTACACTTTTTTTAAAAAAAGTTATTGTTTTTTATTCATCTCTTGTGGCTAACAAAAAAATGTTTAGTTTTTCCATATTTTGCCCCAACACATTCGCTTTTAGGTTATGGATGGGGGAAAATATTAACTTGTTAATTTATTGGTAAAATAACACATTGTTCTTTAAGGTAGGTGAATACCCAAAATTCTAAAATTTTTACTATTACTTTAATCTTTTACAAATTTGGCAGTGTGATTTCAAATATAATGAACAATTCTTTTTGGGCAATTTTTTTTATTTAAATATAATTGATTTATTTTAAACGGTGTTTTTCAACTAAAAAAAGGGGTTTACGCCAACACTTCTAGCATAAAAAGTTTTACATTAATTTACCTGAAATTTTTCACAGATGCTCTTTCAATATATATCTGTGCCATGAACCTCTAACATCTGGTGTAAGTATACAAGTTTTTTTTTTAAATTTCCAAGTGTAAGTTAATCGGAAAAAAAATCCTTTTTTTGTGGTTAATTTATAACATTTTTCTTAATAACTTTTTTTCTTGTAATTTGTATGTAACTCTACAGGGTCATTGCACGTATCAGTTCAAAACGAAGAATTTAACACATAATAAATGTTCATAGGATGAAAATTCAATGTGGTAGAGTTGTTGGCGTAAAATTCTTTTTTTAGTAGAAAAACACCGATTAAAATAAATAAATTATATTTAAATAAAAACAAAAGCCTAAATAGTATTCTTAATTATATTTGAAATCACTATGCCAAATTTGGAAAAGATTAAAGCAATAGTAAAAATTTTAGAATTTTGGGACATTTTCGGTATTTGCCTACCTTAAGACGTTCTAGCCTATTTCCAACAACTCATGTTATATATTCTTATTAGCTTTTAATAACTTAACGTAGGTCCTTTGAAAGATTGAATAAGGCTACAAGTCCCGTAAAAACTAATAAAATAATAGCCTTCTAACTAATAACTAAGGCCACTCTGTTCTTCTCTTTGAAACAGATTTTATTTATAAATAGCAGTTTTGTCCTTAATTTTGTAATTTTGAGAATCTTTATCCGGATCCCATGAGGAAAAATTACCTATCATTTATATCAGTACGAAAATTAACATGGTTGTTAATAACGAAGCATAATTTAGCAACGAAGCACAAGCTCAATTTAATAATGTGCACAATCATTCAATAGAACCTTACTTATGATTGATTGTTTGATTCAATGATTGAATGAAAAATTCATATCTTAAGACTTTTTATATAAATAGTAACACGTGGTTTTTAATTGTTGAAAAAAACTTTTGGTACAGCTTGAAAAACAGTTTCTTTATATCCACGTTCTTTAAAAATAACATACATTTGACATCCTTATTTTACAGTAAAAAAGAACATTTGGAGACGTTGAAGTCCGAATGTCTTTTTCAACAACTTCCTGGTGGTGTTGTGGCATCAGTTCGTTCGTGACGTCACCTGACAAGTGCCATTGCCATTCCCACGCAGCAAAAGTGAAGGAATATGGGGATGTCGCCAAACGCACGCATCTGGAGGCAATATGCAACTTTTTATTTTGGAATTCCATCAAATAATGATGTGGTGACCGTCCGCGTTTATTAGAGAAGATAGGAATGCAGGATGCCTCGCCATGCAGACTATTTTTTTACATGAATATCGTTAAAGCTATCACATTATTTTCATTGTTGTTAAAGTTATGAATGGTTATAATGGTTTAATCCATTAAGCACTAATTTTTCTTCAATGGGTACGTTTCATGTTTTAAAATGCACAAAAATGCTGAATGAAAATGAATTCTTTTGTGAGTCTCGATTAATGGTGTAATGTCAAGTGGAGAACAGAGAATCAGTGGTAGAACTGATCAGAGTGGCACAGGAATGAAAAGCTGTAAGGCCTATATGTCACCTAAAACAATTCAAATCGTAAAAAATGTTTGCCGATTCATTTTTTCACTTTTAACCCTTTCCTTACTGAAGCGTCCTAAAACGCCCGAACAACTTCAAAGATTCGATAATGTTATTCCTATTACATATTACGAGGAAGCAAAAATCAGTCGTAGCGAATGTGTTAAAGCAGTCAGAATACAATAATGGGATTTGTAATTCGAGGGGCAAGTTAAGTGTTAAGGATGAGAACATAGTTAGGGAAAAATGGGCCTGCTTCACGTCTTGTGGGAAACATATCCACTGGAATGAAAATAAGGTCTCAAATAGTTAATTAATGTAGTTGGTTGTGTTTAACTTACATACAAAAATCATCGATAACCACCAATGAAAGTAGGAATCATTCAATTTTACGTAGAACAAGCCAATTGCCGCTCGGCATAGACAGCTTTTACAATCACTGATTGGTTATTTTAAAGATTAACTTACCAAAAAAAAAACAGTCTTAAAAAAAGTTGTCGATGTTGATACGGACACGTAGAATCAAGCATTTATCTGGGATGTCCACTTTGAACTCCATTAAAGATAGAGAAGGTAATCGCGACTCTAACGCTTAATTAAATGTTCATTGTTAAATTTATCACTTTCGGAACATTTGATGTTAATAATTGAAAACTTTAAAATTGATATTATAGATGAATGATTTTTTTTAAAAACTATTCTGAGAATTGTAATAAACATGTTTTGAGAAATTACCAAAAGAGATAAGTGGCCCCAGGCTTGCAAAAATAATCCTTAACTTCTTCTAATTTTGCAAAGAAAATAACATTTCATAATATTTTGAGATACACATAACTCAAGTAGTGCTACCAACAAATATTACTACATAAAAATGCTCATGTTTCAAGATAAGGTTTTTAAAAAAATATACATATCTTTAAAATTTTTGTTGGTTATGTTTTGAATTATCAATGTACAAAAACAGCTACAGCTTTCGTACCTTTGCTTACTAAGTAAACAGTGCACACATAAACTCAAAGTAATTTTTCGTCCCACGCTACGCAATTAACTTCTGTTCCATTATGTGGACCCGTCTCATCGCCTCCATTGCAGTGGTACTTAATGTCAGCGATTAGAGCATTTAATTTACCATTAAGGAAAGTGGATTTTGATTTGAAGGAGCCATTCCCTTATCTGTTAACTCCTTTGCCGCCTTTAGGAGGCCCAATAAATTTCGGCAATGCATGCGACATTTGAATAACTGATTCCACAGTTGTGAAATGTATACAGGGGAGGTTTGTTGGTGTATCTTAAAGGGTATACGAGGGGTAATTACGTTATTTTGGCTGTTATGTGTGTTTTTATATTATTTGGTAATCGAGTTTTAACTCATCGACGACGGTTGACAAGAAAAATTGCCACCGCAAATTAAACATTCCGCTTAAGTTTTTCTAAGTAATCAAAATATAAGACAAATGAAGACCATAGTCCTGAAGAAGTTATTAATAGTAAATTAAATTTCACGAAAACGAATACAGAAATGATCGTACAGAAATCAAAGTGTTAATGATATTTACATAGTCGTCGTCGGTGATGAGTTAAAGTCAGATAATTTTACGATAAAAAGTAATCATCATTCCGTAGATATATGAAGTGTAACGTAACAAGTTTGCATTGGAGTTCTATGTATAATTGTGATTTTTTGGCTTTAAAAAGCGCATTGTTTCTATGTTTAAAACCACAAATAATTTACATATTTCTTATAAAAACAGGAATAACATTATCAAAAATATCTTTATATTCATTTAGAAATGGTAAAACTTTGTTATTAACTTTCGAAGATCTTTGTATTTTTCGATTGCTAAGAAAATGCAACTTAATTTTGTAAAAATGTTAATTAACAATCCGATTAATTCTTTCGAATCGTACATTAGCGAAAATATTTTTAAAAAAAAAATGAGAAACTAGATAACCAAAACTTAAACTTTATTCCATTGCTATCCGAAATATATATTATATTTATTAGGTAACAAGACCCTCTCTTGTAGACAAATACTCAGTGGATCCCCGTACTCAACGGCAAGCAGATCTTTGTGTTATCCTAATAAATAATCCTAGCCAGAATCAGGAAGCTATCTGGAGTTCCTATGTTTAGCGACTCGGGGCGGGACAAATTTACAACTTCCAGGGCATTCAAGTGACAAAGGCAGGGAATTGCTGTAAGAGTTATTCCTCTCGTGGCATTTTAGGGGTCTGTAACTGCAACCCCGATCCTAGCAAAGGGAAGTCAATGGATTAATTGAAAGTTTATGGTTTTGGGAAGTCGTTTTGGTTTGTTCTAGACGTTTCCGTGGAATTATATCTGTGTAGAAGAGAAATCAAGTAATTATAAGTCTAAAAATTATCTTTAAAGAAATAGATGTGGTTGTAGAAAGTGTATCAATTAAAATTTTCAATATAGATCCGACATAAATGGGATGATTAAAGCGCACACACACACAGTTTACTTATTATTTAACATTTGACTTCAACCCATTAATAGCGATAGACAAGAAAGTTTGTCGAGCGAAAGTTTAGTTCTCAAGTTTATCGGAATAAATCAAATATCTGACAAATAAAGACCATGGCCATGATAAGTTACAAGAAAAACGCAATTAAAAATATTAGCAAAAGTTTTTATTCAGAAATGAGGGTGTTAATGGTATCACAAAGCCAAACTTAATGATGGGTTTAGAAAAACAATACCAGATTTCTATTTCATTCATACTTTATCTAATTTATCTGAACAAATTTTGTAATAATGTGCAGTAAAGAATTGACGATGTACTGTAAATACTTTTATTTGTAACAAATTAAATAGGGTCCAATTGTTTTATCAATAACCAATGATAACAAAATTACATCACATTCACGATTTTGTCATCAAAAGTATTATAAGAAATTAAGCTTTCACAAACTAACGTAATGTATTGTAGTTAACAAACGTCAATTAACTTGGTGAGATTCTACAATAAAAACACATTTTAAACAACAAATCAACAAACGTTATTCTTTTGAAGAGCTACCACTTAGTGGAGAGTAGATCACCCATTGAAGTAACTCTTTGTTTTACTTAACACCTCATCCCTTTAGGAAAGAGTATATAACCCGAGATAATCTCAAATCCCCAAAGTAACCAGCAAAAAATAAACACGAATCTCACCTACAAATCAATTTTACGTTGTAAAAACACTCCCCTCTATCGAGTGTAATCCAGTGGCGTAGCTAGGTAACCAAGGGCCCTGGGGCAAATCAAAAAATGGGGCCCCACTGCTAGGTTAGGTTAGGTTTGAATTATCGTAGCACTAGAGCTACACAAGTGCTGTTGGTGACAGGCGTCGTATTTTAGAACCACAGTCAAGTGAAGAGCCGACACCTGAATAGGCACCCAACGCAACCATTAAGGGCGACATCGTACGCAGCGTTAGGACTTGGAAAGATATTTAACGTGCGCTCCCTTAAACGGGGACATTTTTGGCTGCATGGGCCATTTACAGGTCGGCAGTTATTTTGGCGATGCCCGGACCCGAACCTCGGACCTTTCGCATGCTAGGCGAGTGCCTAACCGACTGGGCTCCCCAGCCTTTACCCCACTGCTAAGTAAATTGATTAGGTTTCGCTAAATAAAAATATGAAATATACAAATACTTTAAAAATGCCAAGCTACTTATCCTCCTTTTTTTGTGCACTGCAGGGCAGGTAATAAAAATATTAAACAGTAACAACATAGATTACAAATATTAATAGGTACTTAGTGTAAGTTTGGCTAATAAAACGAAATATAAAAGGTTCAAGGGTTTATTATATAAGAGGTCTGGCCTACCAACTTATTAAAAAACAATTATATTTACAATTTTTTCCTAGCTTTATTTTTCGCAAAAGTATCAATGACTTCGTTTAAATCAGGCTTGATGCGGTTTTGTTTTCAATTGCTATTAGTAATAAATGTCGGAGTCGAGTTTGGCCCATATTATTTTTTAAATAAATCTTTATTATTTTTAATTTGCTAAATGACCTTTCAGCTGCTGCAGAAGTGACAGGAATTGTAAAGAAAAATAACATTGTTGTAAATACTTCCGTTAGGTCGCATTCTAGCACTCCTAAACTAAACTCCAACACGACTAGCGCAACAGCCCATAACTGGGCCAAGGCCTGCCGTGCCCATTTCAGCTTTCGTGACTTAATCTGGGTTGCTAGGCATACGCAGAACCCCCAGTGTTTAGTTCCCAAGCATGCTTGGTACCCATTTTATCGACCACTCAAGCTCAAGGGATGAAAGGATGGGTCAACCTCGCCCAATCCGGGACTCGATCCCCGGACTATGGTAATGCGAAGCACTACCACTAAGCCACTGGGCCTCGTTCTAGCATTCATATTTGCTCATTATTTCCTTACATAATTGGTGAACAGTCCATGCTTGAGTGAGTTGAGGTAAAACTAGGTGGTAAATTAAAGTGAAAAACTAGGGCTTATTATACAGGGTGTCCTAAAAGTTCCCGTACTGACGATTCGTGAATTTTTTACGTGCAAAACAACAAACTTTAAAACATTGTTTTTATGCTAATGGTGTAAAGCACTTTTAAAAAAACGTAGGAAAAAATTTGGAACTTACATTTATATTAAATGATCAAATTGTCCACCATTTTCATCGAAGCACACCTGAAGGCGTTTTGCGCATATATTTAGAAACGCGTTTTAAGATGCTGGGAGTGACTTCTTGTATCCTTAGCATGATGGCATCTTTCAGATCCTCTATTAATTGTGGATTATCTTCATAAACTTTGTTCTTTAAATATCCCCAAAGAAAAAAAAGCCAGGTATACTCAAATTAGGGTGACGAGGTGGCCTAAGATTTCTTGAGAAGAGTCGATCGCTAAAAAAATGCTGAAGCATGTCCATGGTTTCATTACTTGTATGGCATGTTGCAACGCCTCGTTGGAACCAAGAATCTCATTCATTCACTTATAATAATGCAAAAAATTGTTGGATAAGTTCTCTGTATGCAGTTCCATCAACAGTTGACTCGAAAAACAGATTGCAATATCCTTCGTTGAGTTTCTTGCTCAAAATCTGGTGTAACAACTTTCGGTCTGCCACTTCTGTTAATCTTCCACCGAACATGATGACGCACGAAATCTCTGGACGAGTTTTCATAGAGTATCTTTACTCGGTATAGCATCAACTGGATATTTATGTCGCCAAAATTCTTTACATCTTTCATTATGATTTGCATCCAAAATGAGCCTCAAGCAGCGCAATTCTCTGAATGCGTGAAAAATCATGTTGCAATGAAGAACAAAATGACATGGAATTTTATTACAGAACAACTTGAGCACGAAAAAAACCAAGCGATAAAAACAAAAGATTTGACGAAGTAATAAGCAGACGATAAAATTTAGTATTTGAAAAATTAAACACGGATTATGATTTTTTAAAGTTGGAGTACGGGAACTTTTAGGACACCCTGATGTATATGAATATTTTCTTTGGAATTCGTCACACTTTTGTAACAAAGTTGCTTCATCAACATGTAATAAAAATGCTGGTGTTAGAAAATCGAATATATGACAAACTGAACTGATAAAAATAAAACGTGTATGTAATTGAGATAATACTGGTGTCCAGTACGTTATTGAAAATCTTAATTTTAAATATTAAAAAAAAAACATTTCTAAATGTAAATTCTGACTCAACAATGCCTAATTCGAGGGGGCCCCCTGGAGCTTGAGGGCCCCGGGGCACTGCCCCACCTAGCCCCTATGTAGCTACGCCACTGGTGTAATCCCTTGAAAAGAAACATTGAGATCTTATCGGTATAAGGGGTAAACCAAAACCGAAAATCCGTGTTGTCTGAGCCGTCCTCACGATTCACCCTTCAGAGGTTTATACACTTCTTCCCGTTCTGTTTCTTAAGTATCCGGTTAGAGGGATGGGCACGTTTTTTGGCGTACGAGCTGTGTTGGGGGTAACCTCACCTAATAGACCACACCTAACGCATGACTAGGGAAAACTTTTTTTTTTCATTTAATATCTCTCGCCGTTTCTTCCCTCCGACCGTTAGACCCTGCTTTTTCCGGATTTTAAGCAACCGCCTTTCGTACTAACACTTTACATCTCAACATTTTATAAATAATAACTTTTTTATTAACAATGCCTTTTCTTCATTTGGAATGATTTTAAGATCATCAATTGCAAAATAAAATAAATTATGATTTTTTAAACAAATTCAATAGAAATTAATTGAATTTAAATTTTAAGCAGTGAAAACCACCATACATTTTTTGCCCAATTCCATTGCCGTTTGGAGTTATATTTAACTAATAAGAAAATGCACATTTACTTAAGTTTCACATTTATTTAAGTACGTAGCACATTTCCAGAAGTTGCTTTGGTTGCATTTTGTGGAAATTCTTGAGTTTTTAAATTACGTATATAATAATTAGTCTGATTACTTTTCTTCCAAGGAATCAAGGTTAAAAAATTGCCAAGACAAATATAGTTCTTTTAAGCTTTTATGAATTGTGTTTTCAAGTATCCAGATTTTAAATACTTCAAACCTTTACCGTCCAGTAAACCATCAAAAGAGTTTATGTAACAAAAAAAATAACACCGCATAAATAAAAAAACCTCTTTTCTCAGAATTTTTTAATTGCATCGAAATTTTATGCTTAAAACGCAAATTTGTATTTACTTCCAGTGTTCCTAGCTTTGTTAAAGCAATGTTATTAAATAAATTTCTGGTAAGTAACTAAAAAGTAGCTCTTCTGTTCATCAGATTACTTTTTTACAAACACGTTATCTAAAAGCTAAATTAAGTAATTTAGTTTTTTTTACAACTATCCCACGCAGACCCCCGCTGCTTGAGGCAGGCTTTAAAAAAACTTAGGCCTGTCCACTTGAACAGAGCCACTGAAGATTTGTTCTCGCCTAGAGCTTTTTTTGCCTCACTGATCTTCTGTGTTTCTTTTCAGAGAAATAAGATGTTTAGAAAAGAAATAAGCATTGTAACACAGCATCTGATACATTGAACTGTAGCATTGAACACAATGTGGTGTTACTTTTTCACTTTACTCAGGAAAGAATGAAGTATATTCCCAATTGCTTTAAAAATGGGTTACATTTATTTTCAACAAACACGGACAGTGATTCTTTTTGTACTACACCCCCTTAAATATTAAAATGTGTTTTTAAGTTTAAGGGTCTACATGATTATCCTCTCATTGCGTCGAATTGAAAACTTTTCTCGGCAAATTTTTGTCGGCAATTTCCTTTCCTGTACAGACCAATACGGGAGAGATTTTAGCTACTATTTTCTTGAAAGTTATAATAATAAGAAAGAGTCGACGTTCGCATAGCTTCCGTCTTGTGCATAAGCTTATTTTCGAGGAGTTATTTTGCTTTGTAAACAAACCATATTTAAAAAGGTAAACAAAACAGAAGGTCCATCTTTAACATTTGATGTTAAGGATGTTTATTTTTTTGTTTCATAAGAAAACATTCTACCATACAAAATAAAGTTTAAAGCTATGTGTGTTTAAAAAATATTATCTATTTTTTGTTTCATTATTCATTTCAATTTCATTATTACTATATTGCAAAATATAAAGTAGCGAATTGTATGATATTAAATGATTTTTTTTAAGTATAAAAGGGTATAAGTTTTAGATTTTAAGTTCATTATAGTAGAATATTGTAAAGTATTTTGCTATTTACTTTAACTTTTCTATTTTTATACTTTTACGTTAATAAAATAACACAGACAAAAAACTGTACCTTTAATATTAGTATTTTATAAATGTTACAGTTCACTCTGTTAGTCGTTATAGCAATTTGAAGTACTACACATCAGGCACTATAAAGTAGAAATTTGCAAATGAAGTCATAGATAAAAGTACACATTAAGTCATCCCTAAATTTACGACTCATGCAGACCAGTTAAATTTTTTAAAAAAATTCTTGTATCACTCTGGATCTTATCGTATTTGGAAGGTCGTCACTGACATTAAAAAACCCACGCCTTCCCTTTTATGAAGTTTTGCTCCCTCATCCTTCATTAAAAACACTGAACACGAAAAATTACCGTCACACAATTAAAACATTATCAGCAACAATAATTCTCGAACTATCAGTGAGTTATAGTTTCAGTAGCATCAGGATTCAGGAGCTACTGTAGGTTTTCTTTTTTAAAATTCATTCCATTTTTCAACAAAAATTGATTTTTTTTACACTTCGATTTTTCTTACTTCGTAATACGAATATTTATGATGATGAACTTGTATTTTTTAATTTTTATTAAATATTACTATTGACCGTTTCTTTTTATTTATTACGGATGCTTAGCTACTAGGATTTTTTTAAAGTATATGTTTTTTTTATTGTGGCCAAACCATTTTTTTTACTTATTTAGCTAATGTAAATGTTATTTCATAAACTGTTTTCATGGCAAGATAAGTAAAATAAATATTTATTTTAAGAGGGACTGTCAGTCCTATACACGTAATGCTTTATTTTTCAAATCATAGTTTCTTGAAAAGTATTTTTTAAACTTATGATCTGTTTGCACCAGATACGCAAATAGGGATGAAAGACAATTTAAAAAAGATTTGAAGGAACAATATCAATCAGTTTTTTAATTATTAATTTTTTTTTAAAGCTTCATTTTGAGAATCGTGGCGACATCTGTAGGACAACTTGGCTTAATTGATTTAAAAGATTTATTATTAATTTAAATAATTCACTCATGCATTATCTTTGTATGGTAATACAGAATTTAAATGATGCTTTTACATTTCAAGTACTTTTTATGACAAAAACGTTCATAACAAACGAGAATCTATGATTTTAAAATTTGATGACACACAAAAATAAATGCCGCCAAATCGTAGAAGGAAAAAAACGCCAATATCTAAATCATTCAAACTGTAAACCTAAACCACATGGAAAAGTGGGCGGTACTCATTATAATTCCAGCCAAAGAATTTCGCGCGACTTTTAAACTTGACTACTTTAGTTGTAGTATAGGTTGGATACTTTTAGATTAGATTTGGTTTAAATTATCGTCGCACTAGAGCTACACGAGGGCTATTGGCGCTTGGATACTTTTAGCTATTTTGATATGTACAGCTGTGGAAAAAGTTCCCACTAGTGATTATTTCGAACGTTAGTCATCCTATAGAACCTTTTTGACTTTGTGTTTATATAACATCATGAGTTAATTGCAGGACAAAAAAAATTGCATAAGGAGCCGTCTTCATATTAAAAATGCTATTAACTTTAAAATTTTCAATGGCAGCACCCAATTTTATAATTAAGAAATATTAAGAATCCTCATAAACCCTAAATCTTAGTTTGTTACATTTGGCTGAATATTTGACGAGTTATTCAATCGAATCACTTAGTGACCTTTGGTTTACCATTTCTAAAATGACGGCCGTAGTCTGTGGGTTTATTGAAGAGAGATATATAAACGTTTTTTTAAAAATGTTTAGGGAGGGGTCCTGGGATGTATAGTCAATGAGGATGAAGCCCTGACGTTATTTTTAGAATATTTTATAATCTTTTTTTAAATTCGAAACATTTTTTTAATATAAAAGAAGGTATTGACATGGTAGTCTTCCCAAAGTGTCCCGTCTGTCTGTCCTTACTTCGGTGACGAAATCTGTTCTATCCATCAGATCTTAAGAATCATTTTTGTCATCGAAAGATAGGACAGCAGGGACCTAACTTCATACTTTTTGTTCTTCTGTTTGTACGTCCATACGGATATCTGTCATCTTGTCATGTCGACGAACGCGACCCATTAAAGTAGCATTGGAATTTAATTTTTAGTCATTTAAATTACTGTTGCCACATCAGCAATATCACGAAAAACCTTATTTGAAATGTTAAAGATTATTAATTTTTTCTTTGTAAATCGATTTGGAATGGCGTTTAAAAAATATATAACAATGTGATTTTTTTTTTTAATGTTTATTATATTTGTTTACTAAGAAAGTGGTTAACAGTGTTACTTATTTTTGCTTAAAAAGCTAATTGGTATTAATTTACAATTAAATTCCTTTAATTATCAGTTTGGAGTTATTTCATGTTTATCATTGCCAAATGTTCTGGATTTATCAGGTTTTTTCAAATATTATAGTTATTGATAATTATTTAATTACAAGAATCTCGTGTAATTTAAGGTGCGATTTTCAAAGCATTGCCAAAGATCACGGAAAGGATGCTACAGGATGTGACTCGTTCAATTTTACATAATTATTCTTCAAACTGCAAATAAATTTAGCAAACTATAAAGATTATTTATTTAATTTGCGGAAGAAAAAATGTAATTATAGTGGCCAATTTTTAGAGTTGAAGATTCAAATTATAACTAAATGCTGGGTTAGTCTATATTTGTTCTGAATGAATAAATCTTGTGCGGAAGTGGTTATAGGTGGCAGTTAATGTTATTATAATACCCTTGCTTTTCGACGAGAATTTCATTCTAGTACTTAAGTAACTGCACATGTAGGCTTTTTAATTCTTTAAGAACTTCTCGAGCAACATTCAAGAACATGTGTCGTTTGATGGCAGAGTACTGAAAGTTTAATGTGCCAATCACTCTGTCCGACGCTATTTTAGAGGCCTTGAAAAGTTGCAAAAAACACGTCAAGATTTCCCGGCTCCAAAGGTGTGCAATGTAGAAAGCTTCTTTCAGAACGAATGTACAGATTAGTGGCGGGAGTAAGGCTTGTTATAAAGAGACCAGTGTCTAATTTGCAAGAGCAACCGAATGAACAAATTGACAAACTGCCACTAGCAATACAAAAGGTTCCTGCACATGTTTTTGAAGACCATAAACCCGCGTTTGTTTGTATCTTGCTGACCTTATTATTGCCTTTGAAACTGCTAATACGACAGATTCATTATACATTGGGGTTTCTACTTTTGCATTAGTATGCCATTAGTTTTAACAAACATAAAGATTGCTACGCCAACAATTAAAAGTACGGAACTAGATTTAAGGGGTCATAGTCTTAAAAATGTGCAAAGAAGGTACTACAAAGCATAGTTTGATCTTTCATGCAATTTTTAACTACTCAATATAAAAGTATAATTTTTTATATGCAATTCTATAAGATTTACTTATTATATAATAAATTTTAAAATTTATGAAACTTCAGCCAAAACTAAAATAAATGATAACAAACATTAGACTATTGGAACACATTGGGATTAGGCTTGCGCACGAAATTTTGAGGTCAAAATTGGAGAAATGACAAAGAAAATGATTTTATATTGTACAAATATGTACAAACAAAGCCTTATACCTAATTTCTAAACAAAATTTTAATAAGTAATTATTTTCAGAGCTTTTTTTCTTAAATTTTTATTAATTTTTGTGTGTTATTTTAGAAAAAAGCTCTTAACATAAATTCTAATTAAAATTGAGCTCAGAATTTAGGTACAAGTCTTTGTTTGTACATATTTGTACAATATAAAGTCATTTTCTTGCTCATTTCTTCAATTTTGACCTCAAAATTTGGCACGCGAGCCTAATCCCAATGTGTTCAAATAGTTTTATGTTTGTTATCATTTATTTTAGTTTTGGCTGAAGTTTCATAAATTTTAAAATTTGTTATATAATAAATAAATTTTATAAAATTACATATAAAAAATCTACTTATATGTTGAGTAGTTAAAAAATTACATTAAAGATCACCTTCTTTGCAGATTTTTAAGACTTCTATGACCCCTTAAGAACAATACTGTTTAAATGCCGAAGCTAAACTAGTATTCCGAAGTTTACAGTTATGACTTTAGAGCAGTTCATAGCGGTTATCAAATCTCGGTAATTATAAATAGAAATATAATGTATTGTACGAGCAAACCAGAAAAGAAATCGTTTCCTGAAAGATCGTAATATTTACAAAATAAATATAATTTATTAAACAAATAAAAAAATTAAATGAAAAAGACATAACCAAACAACACAATTTTTTTCCCTCCAGTCATCCATCATTCCCTCCAGCCAGAACATCGTCCGGGCTCGCAAAAGAGTACCGGAACCAGTTTTCGTTAGTCTAAACCTGATTAAAATCGAATAATCTTTATCTTGTGATTGATAAAGCTTGCCGTGCTCCACTCCCCAGAAAGAGAAACGTATCCCCTTTTTTAAATCGCCAGACGTATCATTTGGCGAAAATTTGTAACGCCACCTGGCGAGTCAGAATCAAAATAAAGTTGGCTGATAAATCCTCTTAAGAAAAAAATTCGACACTTCATTGTGGTGTATGTTTACTTGCACAAAAACGTGCTATTACTTAAGGTAAGATTTCGTGTTTGTTACGGAAACACTAGATTACGTTACTTAAAAAAAATTTCAACCTAAATGCTCATATTTCAAACATCAAGCTGTAAAAAATTATGTGCACCACCTACACACTTCTAATGGTACCAGGAAAAGAAATATCTTCTCAATCCAGGCATGGAATAGATACATTCTTTCAAAACAAATTTCGATGTCATATACGCACTCAAATTAGTGGTATTATATATACATTTCATATGCCTAAATATATTTTTGTCCACATTTATTTCGAAGGATGCTAATAGTCAAATCTTGTTGATTTGAATACAAATGTACTTCCTGAATAAATTTGTCTTAAACATAATTTAACTTATCCGAACACACACTATTAGTAAATACGACAGTACGGGGAACGAAACGTACTTCGAATCACTATCCATATTGGGACCAATGCGGTTTAACTTCAAGCCAATAACATTTTCATATTCAAAATGCCTTTTTAGGGCCATCATTAAGATTCGCAACTCAAAGAGTTCCTCAGAATAGCCCGCAGATCGCCTACTTGTTCGCGCCCCGAAGCCCTCCCGGCTGCCAACCGCGCCTACCGGGCGACGGGAGAGTCACAGAAGGGCAACTTTATTAGCTCCTGTCCGCCGTAAATTCCGTCAAGGTAAACCCACCTAAGTTTACCCAGCTGTTGTGGCAACGTCTCGGAAGGCAGTCGTGAAAATGGAAAGAAGTGGAAATTATGGGAGGTGAGAATGGGATGGAGATGGTCTCGACTTAAAAGCAATGCGTAAACCGATTCGCCACGTGAAGCCATTGGTCACTTTGACATTAGGCCCAAGCTAATGCTAAACAGATTTTTGGCTAATTATTTGGCACTATATTTTGTAGGTAACTAAACTGTGATGCTGAGAATAAATTTTTTATTATTATTCCAATATCGCTTGAAGGAGCAACATTGGAAATGCAATTAATAATCAATTTGAACATTACCCATGATTAATTATAGAACCATGAACAATTTCATTACATGTTATGATTGCAAAAATTGCCATTTAAAAATTACAGTCTGCGAAAACTAAAACGAGATGCTATGCATTAAAATCTCATTAGCAAGGAACAGTGTTATTCTGTCGCTGCCAGATAAAATACCTTATTTTCAAAAACTGAGTTTTGAGAAAGCGACGAAAACTAGCTTGATCAAACACTACTAGTATAACACACATTGAATATGTGGATTTACATTTAATTATGCATTACATGAAGTATTTTGAGTTATGATAAGACAAATTCTTTTTTTGTGCGCACCGATGTTAATTTTTGAAAAAACGCAAAATATTGTTGGGCGTATGACGTCGATTTGGTGACACTAATACGACTTCAGTTATTATTGCGCCAAACATCGCCAACTCATTCTTACCTCCATGGTGAAAATAGATGTCACACGAACATAGGTGACTTCGTTAGCAGAGATATCATCGAATATGGAATTCGAAACGGGGATCGTAAATTTGTGAAATGAGTCATGTTTTGGGTGGATTCGGTCAGTTTATAGCGAAAACTGCATTCATGATTTCGTATGTGCCAAAATAAAGTAAAAAGTTGACTTGATTTTTTTGTTAGGTGTATGTCATTTTTTTTATGTTTCTTTGAAATAATTTGGTGGTTTATGTTGTAAGGTTCCTTTCCTACAGTAACAAACTTGAATGACATAAATGAATTGAATTTTAATTGATTGAGATGCATGCCGTGTCATTGAATTTTTATTTATAAGCATGCAATTTGGATAAAGGTAAAGCCATTGACAAGAAAAATTTAGTAATAAAATCGTTAAAAAATTCCCTTTGAAAATGATGTTTTGATAAGCATTTTTTTTGTAAACTTCTAAAAACCTGTTGTTTTCTTACAATTGAAAACATATTTCAAACACATTTTTAAATAGACAATCAGCAACACTTAATACACTTCAGATAAAAAAATCTAATTTTAACTTGACATTGACTTGGGATATTACAATAAAAACAGTTTAACTTCAACATAGCATTAAATAGTCATTTAAAAGCTTCATTTTAGAAATTGAACAACCCAGACTCATTAAATTTATTATAATACGAAATTACTACGAAATTTTTATTTCGCTCTTCTCAACTCCTATTTTTTAATTAAATGGTACATTTTCCTTAATAACAATTTATTAAACCAGGGCCTACACATTAGATTCTGAACTGTTATGAATATTAATACTGAATCGTTTAGCATATGAGGAAATTTATACGTTATGCAAATCTCTTTAAATATGAATAATGCTATAATTCCCCCCGACCCCGCACCATTAAAAAAAATATCTGAGTTTATTAGTGCCCCAACTGGACCGTTAAAAGTAAGAATAGATACAAACACACCTTTGTAGCCAGTCACAAACTGTTTTTCAACCCATGTAACTTTATACAAGAAAACTTGGAAACGTAATTCTCTCCATTGTTAATCTGAATTTCATGAATGAACGTAAGAAACGCGATCCGGTATTACACGCCGAAAGAATCATCAAACAACTAATCTCCACTTTACCCCGACCCTCCCTCATTCAAGAGATGTACAAGAAATAACTAGATGATTACTTTTCATCTGTTTTTAAAAGTCAGTAATAATAACTAGTAGATACTTTAATAAAAACAAGAATAGGTTAGGAACGATTTTTAGAAAGAGTAAGGATTTTTGGTGTATTATCCCATAACGAAATTAGAAACCCCATAAAGTTAAAAAAAATGGGCCAATTTATATTATATGTTTAATGTAAGATTTATTTTTCAAGAAAAGTAATAAATCAAAGGGTAATTTTAATAGTGAATATGAAATATAATATTGAAGATATAACGAAGAATGTGTAGGAATGCACATTTACATGCAAACTATTGTTTATCGCAATAGTTTCTAAATAATTTAACCCTTTAAGTCCCAGTGATGCCATTTGGAATCATCACTTTCAATATTTTCCCCCAAATGTTTATGTCCCGTTATGACATCCTAACACACATCATTCGATTCTTCACACTTTGTTCTATTCGACAATATTTTACATTAATCTCAATAGAAGTCAAAACTACATTTTTTTTATTTAGAAAATAGCTAACAAGCGTTTCACCTGATTTTTGAAAAGTTCACTTCAGTTCCACCTATTTAAAACACAATTTAAACTATTTGGGTTAAAAATAAATATTAATTTTTTTTAAATAATATGTTCAGATGCCTTAAAATATATAACTCTAAGTGTCTTTAGTTAATATTTTTTTCCCCACAGTTAAAATTTTTTGGCAATATTTCAGAAACCATATAAAAAAAATTAGAAATTTTTTCTTGTGGAACTCTTATTTTTGAACTAAAATAAGCTTGTGTGAATATCAGATGTTTCTGTAGTGTAGTACATTTTTGGGACTGAAAGGGTTAAAGGACTTACAATATTGGCAATTCTATATTTAAACGGGATACCTGTTATCCTTTTTATTTTCTAGAATTTTAACCAAATGGCCAAAATGTCGAAGACATATTTTTTATTTTCGACATGATTGAAATATGATGCATTTGCTAGGAAAAACATAACTTTTAACTTCAATACAAAAACCCATGAGAGTTTTTAAGAGATTTGAAAGGTATTTTAAAGGCCATTGTAACAAGTTTGTTCAGCTAATCAGGAACCTTGTTTAGTTACTCATAAGTTAATTCTTATTCGTTACAAGAGATATACTAAAACGTGAACATATAAAAAACATTCAATTCAAGAGACTGCCTCGAGCAAACAGAAAAGTGTGTATGTGATCAGAAAAGGTATCCACTTTTATTGATTATTTTGGGGTCTTAGAGTCTGTAGTGCAACGTCTGGTGAAACTATGGCTTGACGAACAAACTCCCTACGCAAACCCTGTTAAAAATTCGTTTAACCCTCTAATGCACGAATTTTTATTTTCATCCCCAAAAAATATATATGTATCTTTAGTACTCACACATTATGGGAAAAATACTAAACAAAAATTAACTGCATTAGAATTAAAATAATTTCAATTTTTAAATTATTTTCCATGTGACAAAAACCAACTGCAAAACTCCAATTTTGATATAATGACTAGAAAACTACTAAAAATATTTCAAAATAACCCTCTTTAACTACGATTAATTTTTCAAAACTATTTATTAGTATTTAGTACTAATATTATTATTCTTTGAATACTGCCAAAAACGTAATTTCACAAAAGTTAATAACCTCAGTCTTTAATTTTGAATACACTTTTACTACTGTCATCTATGAGGATTATTAGTAACTAAAGCTTTAAAATAAAATGTAATAGATGAAAAAACACAGATTTGTCTTGGAGGAGCTCTAATTTAATAGAGTAAAGTGGATTATGTTACTTGTTACCAAACGGAATTTTTCTTTAGAGGGTTAATATCCAAGATATCGAATAGTTATTGTACCAGATATTTAGTTTCATAAAACAGTCTAAATGTTCAATAACCGTTCTCGGTATTTATCAAGCTCCCACTTCTCTCTGTTATCCATCCGAGCACCCATGGCAGGACCAGAAAGAAGAATATTCTTTTCTCTCCACATCACTTTGCAGACGATTCCAGAATTGAGAGGGTGACGACTCGGTGAGGAATGGACCACCTCAACAATACTCCATCAAAGATTGCGGTTCCATATTGATAATCAATGAAGTAGTTGTTTAATAATCATCAATTGAACAGTCGTTTGATATTCAATGGAATTATTGGTTGATGAATGCTAGGTGTATTGGCGTTGAGGAGTTGGTATTTCTGGATATAGTGGTCTGTTGGGATTAGTGTGGAACGCGACTTGTTGATTGTGGTACAAGACAATGTGACAGATCCGACCAGGTGCTGTTGAAAACATTTATTGGTGGTTGAAGATAAGTTTTAAAGACATTTTAGTTGTTTGTGTAAGGGCAGAAAAATGGAATTAAAATGGTAAGTTATATTTCAAGTTAATATTTAGAAAGTAAATTAGGGTTGTTGAAAAGGCTTAGATTTGAGTTATTGAATTTTAATAAATATAAACAATTTGATTTTATTTAAAGATAATTAAAAAAACTCATAAATATTTAGGCTATCTTAAAGGTTTTTTTTAACGATGGTTCTCACTAGGACCATAGATACCCTTAAATGTTCCAGGGGATTTTAGAAAACAAAGGATAATAATTTAATCCTTTAAATACATAATATTTGATTTAAATAAACACTAGAAAAGCACTATACTTATTAAAATATCATAAGTGTTTAAATTTTATTATTTGCTAATAATTGACTGATTTTATATAAGATAAGAGGACATCTACTTAATTAGTTTTAAAGCATATTATACTTAAATAAATAAATCATAAATTTTAATGCATCAAAAACATCAATTTGAGGTAATTTCTTGTTCCACAAACTGACAAAACTCAATTTTGTAAACATAAGAACCAATAAATAAAATGAAATCAACAGATTATTTTAGATATAAATAGTCAAAGTACAGAATTGAACATAAAACCAAATATCTATGGAAAACAATATGGGTAAAAATGTATGCATAAGCGTTTTAAAACTATTATAAAAAACTACACACCTCAAAACAATTATGGGAGCACTTTGCATACTTTGATTACCTTTTCAGTCCCAACTTTTTATTTTACTAAAAAAATCTAAAATTTGATAAATGGATTCATTATGCATCCAGAATGAAATGGTAAAAAAAACAGGAGGGAAATCTTAATTTTTTAAACTAAAAATTAAGGAAAAATTTGAATCGAAAATTTTCGAATCGTAATTTATGAACAATAATTTATAACAATTTTTCAGAACTTTATTTGTTAAAAATAGTTAAAATCAATTTTTAAACACCTACAAAATGCAAGCATGAAAAATTTAGGGTCAATTTATTTGCGAAGCTTGTTTCAGAGTAAATTTTATTTTACCGTGTTCTTCTCATTTTCATTAAAAAACAAATATTATTTAATTCTTCAAAAGACATGATTCTTCAATCTAACGATAAATACGTGCGAGTCAGAAAAAAAATCGCTAGCTGATGATCCTAAATGGAATCATTGGGGGAATAGGGTTAAACCATGAGTTGAGCAGTTTGACTTAAAACTATCCTTTACAGATTTCAAATAACTTTCAGATTTAATTGTGTGCAAAATGACGATTATTATTTTACAGTGCTTTGCCTAAAATATAAATTTAAATATCCCCGGTTGGTTAAAAGTAAATGTTTTAAGTACATAAAGGTTTGCCGACTCTATTAAATAAATAATTATTGAATAAATTTTAAATGTCAATATTCAAAGGGCAAAACCTTTTGGCTAAAATTTAAAAAAAAATTCGAATTCACGTTTTTAGGGGTTTTTTTTGCAAAACATGTAGTGAGCTTTACAAAGATGGAGTATTTTACTAAATATCTTTTTTAAGTACACAGCAAAACATTGAAACTTACCAAAAGTGCTGCCACTGTGTTTAAGGAGTAACGTTATTCCATGATAGAAAAAGTAGAAAAAAACAAAATTTAATAAGATTTTTTTCTCAGTGAACACGCTCCAACAAAACATCTGCCTTTCATTCGAAAAGGTTACGCCATTAGAAGCCAATTAATTATATAATACTTTAAGAACAATGAACTTTCGTTAACATTGTTAGCGTACTAGGATTTGCAGGCGTGTTTTTTTAAAGAAAAATAATTTACACCAAGAAAAGATAAGTCTTTTAAAAAGACAAGAAAATATATTTTTCAAGAAAAGATAAATCTTTAAAAAAATCAATTTTTTATGCATTTAAAAAATAATTCAATATATTTTTTTAAAATCTATTTTGCTTATTTTTTTCATTGTGCTTCGCTGTAAAAATTTAGTAATTAGTATAGAAAAAAAAATCGCTAAGTGGCAGTACTTTTTTTTAGTTTTACGGATAAATATCAAAAATAAAAGCGATATTAAAACGATTGTCACCATTTAAGAAACTATTTATAAAGTTTTTTTTTAATTTTTTTGTATTACTGCTGAATAAACTAAAAATACTCAGTTGATTAATTATTTCCAAAAGTTTGTTAAAAATATTAAGAAATTAGCAAGGCATTAGCAAAAATTTAATTAAAAAACGAATCTTTCATTTCAAAGGTCAAACTTCATTATAATGGCCGTTTTTACTTAATGAGCTATACATTTGAGAGAGTAAATTCTATTTTAAAAACACCGACCGTAGCGTCTACGTACTATTAACATTACGTAATATATTTTATTAATGGCTAATTGTTGAGCTTTTTTTGGTACAGTAGTGAGGTTTTTAACCATTTCAATCCCAACTTTTTATTTATACTAAAAACCTAAAATTTGTGAAATGAGACTCATTGTGCATCCAGAATAAAATGGTGAAAAGCAGTGATTTGAGAATAAAATTTAAAGACAAAAAATTGGAATTATATCTTTTGAACAAATAAATAACAATTTTTAGTTACTTTAGTCAAAACTAGTTAAAATTAATTTTTTAAACGTTAAAAACGCAAGCATGAAGATTTAGGGACAGCTATTTATTGAAATTATTCTTGAGTTGATTTTATTTTGCCCTGTTTTCATATTTTCATTTAACTGCAACAAACATTATTTACTTCTTTTAAAGACATGATTCTTCCATCCAACAACACAAAAATAAAGTGCATATTTATAGAAAAATGTATGCAGAATTTAATGATATTCATTTAAAATAAGTGAGAGTTTAACATAGTTAGAAACAAGTTGGTTTGTTACAGAACCTGTCACTAAAACCGCTTCCACATCATATTTATGCTCACAGGAAACACACTTATTATACACCTCAGAAAGAAATTCGCCTAACAGAGACTTCTAATTTAGAATTGTAAACGCCAAAATTAACTATTTTCATTAATATACTTTGTCAAATTAAAAATTACTTATTATCGTTTGCTAAATTTTTTTGGAATTCGTGGAATAATGATGCAAATTTTTAATAAATATAATTCTTTTAGTTGCTGAAATTTAATTTACAGTTCGAAAAATATATAATTAGTAAAAATGATGCTTTAAAAATAAAAGAGAAACTTTGCATATATTTTATGCAAAATTAGAATTCTTTATACATCTTTCTTCATGCATATATAATGAACCATCAAAAGAAGTCTATTGTGATATTTCAACAATCCAAACCGAATTATATCACATAAATAAATTTTCTTTCAAAGGTTTTATTTTTATTTTAAATAAAGTTTCTCGTACGTTTGACGAAATGGCAACAGTGAAAATATTGAGTGAAAATGGAATTTGCATGTTATTTCAATGTAGATTAAGTTTTTAGTTATTTAATTTTTAACTGTACTTCTAATTTAAATTTTTTAATGAAATTTGGGATGTAACCTTGCCCGATTTTTTGCTTTAAAATGACGTATCCCAATTGTTTGTGCGACTTTTGGTTCGCTCTGTGAAAGTGGGTGACGGACGGACAGACGGACTGAACGATTATAAAACCTTCCACTTTTTACGTTATAAACGTAATGTGGAAGCTAAAAAAGTAGCAAGTTTGATTATTTAAAACGGAATCCTTGAGAGTAAAAGGGCTAACAAATAATAAGAAGATTTGCCCATTATTTATAAATCTTTAAAATTAAAATTTATTTATGGTTTATCACAATTAAAGCAGGCGAATACCCAAAATTTCCCAAAATTCTAAAATTTTTACTATTGCTTTAATCTTTTCCAAATTTGGCATAGTGATTTCAAATATAATGATTAATACTATTTAGGCTTTTGTTTTTATTTAAATATAATTTATTTTTTTTAAACGGTGTTTTTCTACTAAAAATAAAAGGTTTACGCCAACAAGTCTACCACATTGAATTTTCATTCTATGAAAATTTATTATGTGTTAAATTCTTCGTTTTGAACTGATACGTGCAATGACCCTCTAGAGTTACATATAAATTACAAGAAAAAAAGTTAAGAAAAATGCTATAAATTAACCACAAAAAAAGGATTTTTTCAATTAACTTACACTTGGACATTTAAAAAAAAAACTTGTATACTTACACCAGATGTTAGAGGTTCATGGCACAGATATATATTGAAATAGCATCTGTGAAAAGTTTCAGGTAAATTAATGTAAAACTTTTTATACTAGAAGCGTTGGCGGAAACCCCTTTTTTTAGTTGAAAAACACCGTTTAAAATAAATCAATTATATTTGAATAAAAAAATTGCCCAAAAAGCAGAAAATTGAAATCACTATGACAAATTTGGAAAAGATTAAAGTATTAGTAAAAAATTTAGAATTTTGGGTATTCGCCTACCTTAAGTGCAAAGGAACACACAATTTTAAAAAACTTATTTAATAAAGATGTTTGAACACTAATTCTTTCTTTGGGCGAGGTTTTTTCTTGTCTTTTAAATGGTGTTTAAAAATCAAATCGTTTAGTTATGTTTTGAAGAGGTGATAGTTTCCATGTGTTTTGCTGATATGCATAGTTTTACCTTTTTAAAGTAGAAGCAATACTACATTTATTCTTCAATAAAAAAATACAAAAGAATTTAGAAAATGATAAGTAATTACTATTGAATTTAGTTTTAAATTTTTTTTTTTTGAAATATCTGAACATTTTCTAATGTCTCTTTTAAAAAAGAACCCTTTAAAAACCACCTTAAAATACCTATACGAATTTCGTTCTATAAAACAAAATGAAAGATTATAAATTTATTTTATGGGTTAAAATTTCACCCAAATAAATCCCCTATCTATTAATCTATCACAAATAATCCTCTTTCAAAATTATCTTATAAGTATTAGAGAAAATATTATAATTCCAAAAGGATTTATCTCTGTTACTGACTTACGTGACGGCTATATGCCAATACGAAAGACCACCTTTAGAAATTCCAAGACCACCGAGAATTTCATGAAATACTACTCAATACCACCTGTATCAGTATCATTTTATAAAGCTTCTTTAAAATAAAGGATTAAAAAAGTTATGTCTTTTATCCAGTTAGGGATCTTTGTTTGCGATCTACTGCAAGTAATCCTTTTATTTGTCGTAGGCTCGTAACTGAAGTAGCTATTTTACTGTAGGTGGTTTAACAACATTGCAACTTCCATTTGGCTGGGTTTGATAAGTAGTTTCGTAATAAGAATATTATTGAAAACGTTCCTCTATTTTTCTATTGTGGCCAAAAAAAACGGAATAGGGTTAAGTAAAAGGAAAAAAAAAATCTTATATGGCCCTGGACTATTTTTTCTTGAATAGTAAAAATATACGATTAAAAAAAGTATCACGAATGGTGATACTAGTTGCCAGTATAATCTATTAACAAAGACTGCCCCAGCAGTCAAACTATAAAAAATCAATAATAAATTTGATAAATTAAACAACAAGAAAGGCTAATTTCATATTCAGGTGAAACATTAATCACACTGAAAGCACTTTTTTTTTATAAAGCAAATTTTTTTTAAAAAATTAAATATATAGCATTTTACAGTTTGTTTTTAGTTGAATGGGATTGAATTTAACTTGTATAATTTTGGATCTAACTATTGAAACATGCAAGTAGTAATTCAATGTATGTCATAGTTTCCTTGTTATTTAGTTTATGTAAATGGTGCAGCTTTTTGGCGAACAGTTCAAATGTTAGTTTAATTTTGGTGATAAAAAGAGCACGTTTAATAAAATAAACAATTATTATTATATTCATTTCACAAACAATTTTGCAAAACAGATTTAACTTTATTCTAACATATATCAGTTACAGTTTTGAGAAGCCAGCTAAATTGTTTCCGACGGTTAGGATAGAACCTTCCTATTTCTTTAAAGTCTTGAATTATTAACCTCTTCAGAAGCAATAAAAAGAATTGATTTATCTCTCTCCGGACAACTTTCAAATTTTGATTTCAAACTATAGTATCCCTTCGATTCTATAATAAGTTTGTAACTCGTTTTTTATTTAACACTTCTACCTACGTGAAATTGAGCAACGATACCCTTTATAAAAGGTTCTAGCTCTTGTTTAAGATCGTAAACTAAAATATATGGTTCTTAAAAAAAATTTAATTGGGTTTTATGAGTCTTATTGGGGATTAGGGAAGCTTTATTACAAAAAAAAGGTTGTTATGGTAGAAGTCACACAAAGATTCGATTTGTAAACAGATAGGCGATAAGTCACTAATTTATAAAGAAACGTAATCTTAGATTTGCTTTATGCAGATGCTCCCAACTTACATTAAAGTCATGTATGGTGACTACCATTAATGCTGGAACTATTTGGTTATGAGTCAAGATTTAAGAAACGTTTTTTTAATGCAAATTATTTTTTAAATTTCAGATATGATATAAGGAAAAGAATTAAATTAATTTGACCACTTTGCTGCTCAATTTGTATTGACAACTTTCACAAATGTGTCGATTTCACTCTTAGAAATTCAGTAAATTAAAAAATAATTGGCATTTCTTTAACCCAAATGTTTTCAACTTGTATTGTGTAATTTGTATTGAATACAAATTTAAAACGTAAACTTTTCTATTGGATGTTAAGTACATGTTTATTGCATTTATTAAAAAAAAACATATCATTTTGCAAGGAATCGCCAAAACACCTTAACAGATACATCAACAAATACACTCTTAATACTTCATCAGCCTGGAACTACTATTATTAAGACATAAATCTCGAGGTCAGCCTCCTTTGTTTCACTACCAGAGGACTGCTTTAAAAATCAGTCCAATTTGTGTCGGCCGTAACTCGTTTTGGTGTAATGACTGTGAGAACTGTGGCCAGTAATTGGGGATCCGCCTACTTTCTCTGCATTGGGTATTTAACGCATCAAAGTGTCTGTTTAGGAGGTTTTTCCAAGTTCTCGGGCAACAGTATGGTTTGTTCTTGGCCTTGGATGTAAAAAGAGTTTAGTGAAAAAATTATGGATTTTCTATATTTCTTGTTACTAATTGCTTCTAAGGAGTTGTATTCAAATGTTAAAACAGTTAAAAATAAATGTTATATTGGTCTTACAAGTATAGTGAATTTTTTTTTTGAAAATATTTAAGAATTAAAATAAAAATGTTCCGATTTGAGGTTACAGCCCAGGCTTTACAAAATGTCAAAAATTAAAAAAAAACCTACCAGATTCTTTCTGTGTTCTGAATATACGAGGGAAATTTTAAACTCTTATCTGAATACGAATTTTCACAATAGATATGTTTCAGTGCCCTGTGAAACACAGAAAGGAAAATTGTTTCTAAAATAATTGTGTACGCCAAGGTAGTAAAATATTTATTCACTTTTGTATGTTATAAAATTTCTTTTTATAAATCTATACACAATATTCCTACAAGATATTATTCAAGAAATATGCATTATGGTTTTTTTTAAAAAAAAATCTTATATGTATATCTGAAAAACATTATAAATGAAAAATTTGTAGAAAAATGAATTTAAATAACAAAAATCACTTACACCGTTACTTATACCAGTTGGCTTCTTAAATAACTTACACAAATTCGTCACTGTCACACTTGATCCAGTAGTAAACTAAAAAAATTGTGTTTATTCTTTAATATAAATTTTTAACGAATGCAGAATCCAAAGTTAAAATTCAACCTTTCCAATAGGGTGTAAAGTACCAGACCAGGGCATTTATCAATAATCATTTGTCTTTTTGCTAGGGATTATCCGAGACTCCCCAAAAAAATACATCAAATGCATTCTTAATACCTCATCAGCCTGCAACAATTAATGATGAGAATGTTTCAGATGATGAAACGCTCTTATTTTCATTTGAATCCATACTGGATTTCATTGGTTACTTCGGTTCCAATAACAGACATATATGAAAAGAAAATTTTCTTTGTATGCAAGCTTCCTTAAAAAAAATGTTTTTATCAACCTACAACACTGTAAGAGTTTTGCACTTAAAAATTTATTGAGTACAATATACTTAGAAAGTCCAATTTTGAATACAAAACCAAGCAACAAATGACTACAAACCGTTGCAGCTGTTGACATGCACCCCATTGAACCATCGTGAAACAACCCCATTGAACGAATGCACGTTCAATTTCAAGTATACACGAACAATTTTTCGTGCATACATGAAACTTAATACTGTACGAGTTAGATAACGGAGTATTAAGTCAAGGTTGAATATTAGTCTAAAAACGCCCTGATTATAATAGTTCATAATTTTAATGAAAGTTAAAGTATAACTTTCATTAAATTTATAAGCTATATACTCTTGCACTTAAATTTTATTAAATTGAAGGTGTACAATTGTTTTTTTGATCGTGCATACATGAAACTCTATTCTATATTAGTTAGAAAATGGAATATTAGGCCACGATTGTATATTATGCCAAGAATGCCATGATAAAAATTAGTTTTTCCCAATTAATGTATATATATCTCGCGTTTTATTGCACATTTTGTCTTATTTACTACTAACTATTGATTATTATTAAATGTTTGTTTTTCAGGTGGAGTACAGGAGCAGTACTTTCAAGAACTACCTTATTTCTAGTCGCATTTTTTAAATATATAGAATTCATTAGTGCTCGTAAGTGTTGCATTTTGTATTTAAACTTCAAATTAGTTTTTGTAAGTATTAGAAACACAGACATTTGTTTCACCAAACATATTGAAGATTTCAAATAAACAAAAAGGCAAAGGAAAGTCTTTTAATGGATACAGTATATAAACTTTTTTAAATATGTATTCTACAAGCTTAACATATCTGGCGTTACACGAGTGAACCTTAAATAATTTACAATCTCAAACTCCCAATTTATGCATAAATATTTCTCAATCTTTACATTTGTATATTTCAAGATTTAACGGATTTTGTATACATAATTCGATACGAATTTATTAAATCTGATCAAGCATCAAAATCAAATAAAGATTTTAAATAAATAAAATAATCCTAAAAATTAATCTTGCATGCTTTTGTAAATTTGCTGTTGAGTTTAAAAAAAGACATACTTATTTATGATTACTAAACATAATTACAAACCAATCAGTATTTGTTAATTAATCGAAATAAAAGACTACGTATAAAATTTTACTGGTTGTTGCCAATAAGTGTTATTTAACCCTTTAGACTGCCGCCGGTCAGATGGAACTGATTTAAAATTATAATTATGAGAAATATAATTATTAAAATTATGAGATTAAATTTGGAGTTTTATCGAAAAAATGGTGTTACACACCATCAATGCTAGCAAATCCTTAAAAACAAAATCCATTTTTTTTAATACAAATAACGAATGGTACAAGTCAGCAGCTTTGGTATCGATATTTTTGAAGAGATAAAGTGGATTATGTTTCTTGTTGCCATATGGCAAAAGTATGCGCTAGAGGGTTAAACAACTATTTTTTTTTAAGTTGTATAAGGCGATTCTAAAATGTGTTGAATAGTGACATTGAAATGTAAATTAATGAACACATTTTTTGGAACTTCTCTCCCATAGTTTATAATCCTATTTGTGACAAAAAAATTGCTTTGCTTTATACAAATAAAAAGTTACTAAGATGGTCATTTATGAATGATAATTTGAATTTCACAATTAATATTAGATTTTTTTTAAATGGCGAAATAATTTAAAACTTGAAAATGTTCTTTGAAAGTTAAATATGAATACAGTAAGGATACACTGAGCTTAAGTTTTCGGCTTTCAAATGTTGGCCTAGTGCCGATTTGCATCATACTTTAGGCTGGCATGTTTATGAGTTTGACACAAAAGACAATACTAAATGAAGGACCATAAAAAAGATTTTAAAGTAGAAATACACTGCAAGTTTGTTCCTTTAAAAAAAGCTCGGGCTCTAATTGTAGAATTTTATTTTTACAAACATTTTTTAAAAAAGATAGTGATTGCTAGTTAAATAGGCTTAATTTCTTTTATATACTTACATCACAAAAAAAAAATGAAAGCTATCCGCAATTGTTTGACGAAGATGCAGATGGAGATGGAGAAATTAATTAGAAAAACAATGTAAATGATTAAAAAAAGAAATTAAAATTACTTAAAAAGGAAAATACGGGCAGACTTTCCTTTCAAGAAGGATATAAATTTTGTTAGTTAAAATTCTTTAAACTACTAAGTACTACTGATATTCAAAATTTGCAGTAATATAGGATTTTAGGTCAGAGGGGGTAAAAAAGAAATGCTACTTCAATTGCCGCAAATAGATTAAAGCTTATACAAGACTAACAAAAAGCACAATAACTAAAGAAACACAAATAACAAACGGAACATTATAAAACTAATACAAACAATTTAAAATAAGTTAGTTTTTTTTAATAAAAGTAATTGATGTCCGGTTTTGTGTTTGATATTATCCCATAAACAAAACTGTACTTGCAGCCTAAATGTGGCAGTATTTATAAGATGGATTTTTTTGTTTAGCATTTATTACTCTAAATGTTTACCATATACATTTCCTCAAAATAACTTATCTAACATCGTTTAAAGTAATAGAAAATCTTTAATGACGTTTTTTTTTAATATTCAACTTTGTATTTAATTGAAATATCTATGAGAGGTAGTTGTGTAGTTTTTTAATCTTTTTGATAATTATTAATTAAAAAAAAAAATAACGAGCATAAGTCCTACAGTCGTTTTGCTAAAAAGTTTAGAATTCTAGACTTTCTTGACTAACCATTGAACAAGAATCTTATGTGATTTTAAATTAGGGTTTATAATCAGCGAAAATTGTTTTTGGTAGCTAACTTTAACTTTCAATAAATATTAGACACTTGCTTGAAATCGATAATTTCATTAAAAATTGATTTTTAAAGGTTCACAAAAGTTATAAAAAAATTTTGTAGAACATTTTTGTAACAAAATAAAGGAATTTTATTTTTTAACGTACCTTTTATCTTGATCTTGAAGTACTTCAATTATTGAAGAAAAACTGCAAAATTAAATGCTTCTTAAGAAAGCATGAGACCATTTTAAATAGAATTAAATCACCATTGCCACTTACAACAATTGCATACGAGAAACCATTTGATTGAAATAAAAACGAATTAACTTACGAATTAACGAAACTGATTGAAAAAAATTATATTAGTGTTTTGTGAAATAAAACAGCTAGGAATGATTTAATAATTACTACAACGAATATTATTGGACCGTGTTTGTTTAGAAAAGAGTCACAAGGCATTCTACATTGCAAAATTTATAATACGTAAAAATAGGCTGTTTTTTGAAGCATTGTATTTTTTATTATTAAAACATTTATAATACACACAGGTCCTTCAAATGATAAAGAAACCTTCTCATACTTGTATACAATATTTTTTTTATCGTATTCAATTCAAATTGAAAGGCTTTTTTTCCCATGCTTTAAGTATTTCAATAGTTACGATATAGATTCCTGTAAGGAAAGTAATGGTAATAATTAAACAATTAATAATTTGTGTAATTTTGTGTTCGATAGTAAATTATGAATTTAAGGGTTTACAACAACATTCTGCTTTGTAATATTTTTTTTAAATTGTATTTTATTATTTATTACCCTTTGTAGCTAATAGGAATTATTTAAAGTAATCGGATTGTTTTTAATTACAAAGTAACCTCAAAGTTTCTTGAAGTGTTTAAAAGGGTCATAGTATCGTCATAAGTTTTGAGAATATTCGTTACTTTTTTTTATGCTCTCAAGTTTCAAAGAAACCTACAAATCAATCTTTGTACTTATCAATCTCTGACAATGTAATTAAAAGCCAGACTGTTTTCACACTAACTACATTACTGAATTGAATTTGTCACAATTCTACAAATAAACAAATTAATAAGAAGTAATACATTTAAAAAAAAGTAGTAGATAACATTTTATGAACTCAAAATTTTATATTTTTAGCTTGCAGTGTAAAACAAAATAAATGTCCTGAATATATTTTTGTAATATTTGAAAAGGTTTAAACTGAATATGGGAAAATCTACCTTAATTTTTAATTTTATGTCCCTTGGGCATAAATTATGTCAATATTAATATTTTTCTTTAATTTTTTCTTATTATACTAACATAAAAGTACTTATATAATTATCAAACCACTCTCTTAGCTATATGGCGACATGGCTCATGTGGCTATATGGAGTTTTAGACGACTCAGTTTTCCTTACAAAACAAAATACTTTAGTTGGCTTAAGTATCAAACAATCTCCTTCGTTCTTTACAAAACAATGCCAAGGACGGTATTAAAACCCAAGCCCTCAGGATACGCTACATATAGATGAAGAGTACCCGGGAAAAACCGATTGATTTTGTAGAAAAGTTTCCTTAGCAGGCCACTCTGGCGAGTGATCGCCTAAACTTGCGTAAGGAAATCAGTTCCTACCACAGAGATCATAGTTAAAGTAATAGAGTGGTAGATCACGTGACCTTCAGTGCTAACGACGGGACGCGCAAGGAGCTCCCAGAAGAGCCTCAATGAAGCTAGTGTTGTGGGTCACGTGATCTGCCACTATAATACTTAAACTACTATATCTATGGTTCCTAGCTACCAAGATTCAGGCGATTGACGATCCCGACGCTTGGACCAAACGAAGAAGAAAGAGAGAAACCGGTATTCTGTCGCCAATGTATGCCAAGCAGACAATTGCGGGCGTCCGCCTAATAAATCAATCGGTTCTTCCCGTGTACTCTTTAAATGCGATTGTCTTACTAACCGAGCTACTCGGGTCCAAACCCAAATACAAGGAAGGAAAAATTATACCTGTCCAACCTTTTTCCAGTGAAATGACTCTTCACGTACTGCTCCTAGTATGGACAAAATTATACCACAACCTCTTTAGCTGTTAAAATTGGGCAAATGGCTTGCATAATAAATTATTAATTTAGTACAGTACTTTTGCTAATTTTAATGAGTATTATATTTTCAGTTGTATAAATTTCAAACTCTAGATGGCACCACCAAATTAGATAGTATATAAATGTTTTAAAAATATTCACCTAGATGGCACTACTTGCAGAACGCAAACTTTTTTGATCTTAGTTAATTGTTTTCAATTTACATTTTTCAAAAAAAAAAAGTCATTAAAGAATGTAATAGTCAATAAGATTTTTAAAAAAAATTGAATAATTAAACAATCAAACATGTAATTGATTGTACTCTTAGGCGTTTCGTAATAAAACATTTGGTAAAAATAATTCTTCACCGATGCCTTTTAAGATTTTCAAAGTAAAAATGTAAAAAAAAAAAAAAAAACTAATTTTTTTAAATTATATTTAAATAACTGAAAAATTGCAGCCTATTAAAATTTGTCTGATAAAGTAAATCGAGTTGTTAATGTATACTTAAAATGTATCGTATCTTAATTTAATTGTATGAAAACGTGGCAGTTTAAAAATTTATAAAAAAATAGTTATTTATTAAAAAAAATTCTTACAGCATTTAAACTCTTTATTAGTATTTGTATGTGGATGTACTCTTAAAACAAAAGAGTGAAATCCACTCCTATAGGAGAAGTGCATTTTCGACACTGGAAAGGAGTGAAAATTAACTTAGACTGAGTTAAAATCACTCGTTTGTTTTAAGAGTGTAGATAATATAACATTAAATATTTTATTGAGCATTTATTTAAAGTTGTTATACTTTAATAGTTATACTACTAACATACTAAGTTGACACTTTTTTTCTATTAGTAATAAAATTTTAATTGGTATTAATGTATCTCAATATTTTCTCAATTATTTTTTCGAAATTTTAGAAGACATATCCAACAGCGTAGTCAGTATCTGTCCTGAAATGAGGCCAGGAGAAGATGACTTGCCAGGTAAGTTAATTTTTCTACCGTTGTAAATATTTAGAAGAATTTTAAAGTCTAAAATTCTACTAAAACATATATAATTAGTACATTTTATTACTTCTTTATTGATAAACTATCCTTTTATAAAAGCTACATAGTATTTTACTCACAACCATATACGTATACTTCTTAGCAAATAAAAAAAAGTCTCGATTAATTGAAGGGTGTAGTTACAAAACTTTCTTTCTTCAAAGCATAACTAAATTATAGGGTCCAGTTCGTTCATTTGCGACTTTTGATGATGGAAAATTCAATCGAACGAAGTTGCCAATAAATTGACCGGACCCCATACCTTAGTTGTACTCTGGAGAATGCAAGTTTTGAATCTAAATCCTTCAGTTTCAGTATGCGCCAAGTGACACTTTGCACACAACGTTTAAATTCTGCATTATCTTATTTTTTTAAACCTCGGTATGTTTAGGATTTAATCGCAATTTACAGTTAAAAACCTTGGTAAGAAAATTTTGAACTAAGGATAAAATTTTAATTAAAGTACCTTTTTTTAGTTGTGTTTAAAAAACTAAAACAAAACCAAAAATTACGAACAAACAAGTAAAGTGTATCCAAGAAAAAGTGAGCTTCAAATTTTAATAAATATTTTTTCTAACAATTTAAGAATTATGTATTTCCCCGAGAAAACTTTAGATGAATGCAGATATAACCGTAAGTACGATTTCCGCATCCTTCCTATGTAAAATATTCAATCGACTTAATATTAGCAGTGCGACGTGCGATGAAAGTAACCTGAATGGTTTGTGTGTGTAACGAGCATAAGAATTTTTTTTCGCAGGGTTTGACTTTATTCGAAAGTTTCGACTGGACGACTTTGAGTTTGACTTCCCTGGGGTGAAAAAAGTGAAAGGTTCCAATCGGATGCAAACGGCCTACAAGTTATCCAAGAGGGCTGATCTCACACTGCCAACGAGGTAAAAATTATATTCTTTGTTTAACCTTTAGGACAAGATTTTATTTGTAGGCATAATAATTAATACTTAGTAACCTCAGTTAAGGCTGCTCATCACCCCCATACCCCGTCCTCCTTCGATCGGGCTTGCTAATGGTAAGTCTATGGGGGGGGGGGGGGGGGGAATGTTTAAATTAAAAAAAAAAGCAAAGAAATTATAGGAATATTTTGATGCGTATTTTTAAATTCATAAAACTCCTATAAAGTTGGGCTTTTAGAGATTTTTTTTTTTAAAAACGTTGTTTACCTTTTTTTAATAAAAAAATTTAGATTAAAAAAAAAGGATAAATAGATTTAGATTAAAACACGTTTTTAAAAAAATAACCTCTAAAATCACAACTTTATAGGAGTTTTATGAATTTAAAAGAAACCGCATCAAAGTATTCCGATAATTTCTTTGCTTTTTTGGAATAAAAACCATTTTTCCCCCATCGACTTACCATTAGCAAGCCCGATCGAAGAAGGACGGGGACTGGGGGTGATGAGCAGCCTCAACCACATAAACGAATTTACTAGTTTCCAAAGCATTAATTAGGCATGGGGTCCGGCCCCTTCATTGTCGACTTAGTCCAGTTCTATTTACATTATCAAAAGTCACCAATGAACGGTCGAGACCCTATATCTTATATTTGACGAATCAGTGTTTTGCAATTATGACTCTTTAAATATAAGTTTTCAAGTGGCAAGTTTGGCCTCTCTTCACGAAACATGCAAGAATTGATTCATAAATTAATAGCTCCCAAATTTAAAATTATCTTCGCTAGATTTAATATAATTCTCTGACCGTTCACTACAACTAAGGATTAATGAAGTGTATATCAACGAACTTTTTAAAGCATAAAATTGTATAGCACAATACACCATTTTTCATACAGACTTCCTTGCAAATATCACAGCATAAATTACAAAAATAACATTTAGTAGTTAATTTGATCATATTAACTAGAAACCTTTAAGAAAAACTCAATTCTGGAAACATCAATACATAATTTAAAGGTAATTACAGAAGCAAATTATAATCCCATCCCTAAAATAAATTCAGTTACTCATACCGATCTCGAAATAAATTAATTTAGGGAATAATTATATCAATCTGCGAAGCGAAATGGAAATGAATTTCTTACGTCATTATTTCTGTAACCTTAACTCCAATTACCTTCAAAAATCATTTCTATTTCTTAAACCAATTAGTACAATTTCTAGCATTAATAAAATAGTAAAGCTCATGGGACATAAATTGAAATATTTAATTATATATTTTTTCGTTGGTATTAATTAGGATTTAAAAGTATCAATATTCTAATGTAGAGTAAATGGACTTTTTTTGTACCTAATTGCAGAGTATTTAGAATACAACTCCCTCATTCCCAAATTAAATATAATCACTTTTCACATAAATTTCTGGCAAAAAATAAATTTATTTTAATTTATTGTCTAAAGGAATTGAAGTTTCTCGAGAGATTGTTGTATATGGCAATGGTGATTTAATTCCAATAAAAATGGCTCTCATGCTTTTTAAATGAGCGTTAAACTTTGCAGATTTTAAAATAATTGAAGTACTTCGAATTCGAATTCTTTTCTGAAATAATCAATGTATACTTATTTCGATGCGCTGAATTTTTTGACGTATCACACTTGTCCGTAGCGTTTGTAGTTTTGGCTATGAAAGTGGGTGACACAGACATACGGACGGACGGGCAGACAGACGGACGGACTGAACGATTATAAAACCTTCCACTTTTTACGTTATAAACGTAGTGTGGAAGCTAAAAAGGAGGAATATTTATGCGGTAATGTAAAGTTTGTAGTTAATAGTGAAAATTTTTAAATTTGACAATAAAAAAAATATTCACGGTAAACGGCGCGTTTTTCTTCGTTTTTGGATGCGTATGATACAGCCTTGATGTATACGGAATCGTGAGATATACTGAAAAGGATTTTAATAAGTTTGATACAATGCTCACTAATCTAGTTCTCCATACTATATAATACACTTTTTCACAATGGTCAAACTGCTGTAAAGGGACGGAGTCCACAGTCGGCTATTCAATTAAAAAAAATACAGGCATAAGAATGGGAGGGTAGTAATGGTTTGCTGACCAGTGGGGAATGGGGGGCGGTTGGCATAAAATAAAAGTTTACATAATATACAAGTTACGCCATTATTAAGGATATTCCAATACAACGCCGGGTCTTACAAAGCTAGTCATTAATAAAACACTATAACATTAAAAAGTACATATTAAAAAGTACATATTAAAAATTAATGCCAAAATGAAGATCCATACACTCAGTTCGCATTATACTGAAATAATTAAAAATATAAAGATTGAATTAACGCTTTTGACTTATTTTTCCTGAGCTGAAGCTCCAATGAAAGAGAACATTTTGCTCCTGGTTGTATTAAAGCTAAGAGCGATCGAATTAACTAATGGATTTTAATCTTGGGTTCGACATAATCTCATTTACATTTCTTTCAAATAGAATAATATAGAACACATACGAAATGTTCTTTCTTTTTTTTCTTTTTTAATTTTGCTTAACATGTTTGAGGAGTTTTGAAAGCGTAAGTTGAAAAATATAATCTTCAATAAGGGTTTAATGAAATTCGGCGGGGTGCATTATTCATTAGGATTTTTTCTCTTAAATATGAATGAATGGTAGTAGCTATACGAAAAAAAAACACCTTGAAATATAATTTATTAAAATATGCTAAGCCTTAAAACTAAAATGGCGTGATATACAAATGGTATTTAAAATGGCGGATGAATTTAATATTTATGTAGCAAGAATAATAAATGTGTCTTATCTGACCTTAAGCCCTGAAACCTAGCGAATTATACAAAATATATTTTTTAGATAAAGCCAATTAAAAAATTAACTTATGTTAGAAATGAAACAAACCGTATATATTTTTCTACATAAAAATACTTTGTAGAAAACGTTTCAAGAAAGATATTACAAAACCCCAATAACCGAGGTAAATGACCGAAGCCAAAGTGATTAAAACAGCTTATAGCCTGCAAAAATTGGTTTTGATCTCCTTAAAGAATCAAACAGCAAATCAAAGCAGACTAAGATTCCCTACTTTATTTACAGAATTGAAAGTCTTTAAATTAAATTAAAAATGGATATTAAGTGATATGAAAATCTAAGCCTTTTAATCATTGATGACTCTTTAAAGCCCAATACACATTTTAAAATGACGAATGCTTGCTAACGATTATTTGAAGTATGAGGAAAAGCACTTGCAATCTCATTGCAGTATGACAAAATTGTGAATGACACTTGTTAGAATGCATTATAATTTTATCATAGTACTGTCTGAAATGTACGGCCACTGTTCAAACTAACCTGGAAACTTTATTTAGTAATTTAATTGATATTTTCTGCAGTTTATAAATATTTATTAATTTTTGGATCTTTATTTTTGGTTTGGTTGAATGTTCCATTATAGTTACGTTAGAGCTGTTGGATGCTTGGTTTTTTTAGTAAGTCACAGAGAAGTATTCTAAAACGTTTATTTAAACGAACCATTAGAAGTACTAAAATTTGAAGATTAGTTAAAAATAGTAAAATTAAATAAAACACTGTCTTTATGATGAATAGTTCTGTAAGTTTTCAGCGTTTAGCTTACGATTCAATTAGAAATTGAAAAGAAAAAAAAACCTACACCTAAAAGGACCTTGTTACTACCCAAAGCAAACAATGTATAAACAAGTCAATAACCTGTTTTTTCTAGCAACGAATTAAAAAAAATATCAATGTAATATATTTATTGAATTTCAAAATTTTCATTACTCGGAAGCCTTAAACAATTTACTAATATAAAATAATTTTTTACATTAAAAATACCTTTAAAATATAAACTTTATGCAGTGAAAACAAGGCTTTCGCATATTTGCTTATCCTCAAGAGGTTTGAAATTCTATAAAGACATATTTGGGTAGATTGAATTTAAACCTTAATACGTAGGTAAAACTATTGCAAAATTATCTATCAACTTTATTCTAATTATTTCTATAAGCCGTTTTATTCAAAATCAAACAGTTTTCCCACATAGAAGTTTGACAAGCTATCTAAGCAATCGGCGTTTCTAAAAGGTTCTTAAAAAAAAGGTTAATCTCAATCAATTCAAAAGTACTTGATGTATAAAGAGAGAAATCTTTGAAAATATTATATTGATAGAATTAAAGGAATGTCTCCGATTCTTTTCAAAAGATAATGACAAAGCGGAATTCCGTTTCTAAAAGAAATTAAAACTTTTAAAAGAATCATTCGCAATTTTTGGAAAACTTGTTTCTTCGTTTATCAGATTTCTCCTGCTTTACATCATAAGGATTGATGCATTTGTTAGCTGTAATTATAAATTAAATACCTTTGAAGTATTTAATTGATATCAAGTGCTAACCTTCATATATTTTATTATATATCTTTACATATACATAGTTACTATATGCATATACATGCATACACTCACGAACGATCGATTTTAACTCAGTCTGATTGATTTTCACTCCTCCAGTCTGGAAAATGCACTTCGCCTTTTGGAGTGGATCCTTTGTGTGTTAAACTTCCGACAGGATCACCCCCAAACGAGTGATTTTAACTCAGTCTGAGTTAACACTTTACCTACGGGCGTCGACTGACCCATAGACTAAGAACACTAAGTTTCAAACTCTCATTGGAGAATTTCTACATTGAAATTGACATAGAAACTAGCGCGTCCCCTTTGTGTCTAAGGGAACTAATGTAATGGTTTCTGGCTGCCTATTTGCAGTCACCTTTAGGAGATTTAACAGAGCCAATGACATCTCGTAATTTGGAACCCTTATCAAGTGACGATAGGGATCTATTTTTTACTACAACTTATTTTCGACTTTATTTTTGAATATATACAGCTACTCATTGACTTTTATATCCCTCGTAGGCCCATCCTCAAGATATTTGACCTTGTGCTTCTTTTTCTCCATTAATAAACCTACAGACTGACTACGCTTATCATTTTAGACATGGTCCCCCAAAGATCCACAAGTGATTCGATTGAATAATTCGTCAAATATTCATCCAAATGTAACAAAAACTTAGATTTAGGGGTTTTCGAGGGGTTTTCACATTTCTAAGTAATTAAAATTGGGTGTTGCTCTTGAAAATTTTAAAGTTCGAAACATTTTAAATATTAAGACGGACCCTTATGCAAATTTTGTGTCATGCAATTAACTCAAAATGTTATTTGTTCACATAGTCAAAAAGGTCCGATGTAAAAAGATGACTAACGGTTGAAATAATCACTAGCGGGTAACTTTTTTTTAACAGAGAACATTCCGAAGAAACAGTAGCCCTACAATTGAAAGTACAATTATGCCAATCAACAAATCAACCTTTAATAGTGTTTTAGTTGCTTTCGACACGTTAGAAGAGCTAGGCATTAGATTAAGTTACTGGTCTAGAAGATTTTTAGTCTACGGGTCAGTCGACGCCCGTAGGTAAAGTGTTAATATTCACTCCTTTCCAGTTTCGAAATGCACTTCTCCAACTGGAATGGAATTCACTCTTGTTTTAAGAGTGTACACACACGTACACATGCATACCCACACACATACATAAGTATACACTGCAAAATTAAGGGATTGCATTTCGGTAGTTTATAAAGCACAATACTGATGAACTATAATCCAAACTATTATTTTTTTTTATCATTCAATATACAATTCGAACTGGGGAAAGAGTGGTTTCTGCGAAAGAAAACAACATTTAACGTAACTGTGACGTCACAGCAGGCAAGGCATTTCAGTTATCCATCCAATATTAGCATTAGTTTTTATGTATTATTTACGGGACGCCATATTATGAATTCCTATATGTTTGGAGTCGCGTAACAAGTATTGGTGCGTAATTAGTAATAGCTGGTCCTGATATATGTATCGATACCTCGCTTAATTAGTATTGAAGTAGTGTAATTAGTAATTTTTTATGTATTTTTGGGGGCCCTCATATTTTGTCTTTCTATATGTTTGGAGTAGCGTTATCTGCAGACCTTGATCCCTAAACTTATAGGGGAGAGTGCTGTACCTTGGGACGCTTGTACCTTGGGACACTGACAATTTCTAAAAATCTATTGGCAATATTCATACATTGTTTATTTCTAATACAATAAAGTGTGTTTCCTGACACAAATTAGTTCAAGTGTATGACTATTGACTGAATTATAAAGTATGTCCCAAGGTACAACACGATGTTGTACCTTGGGACAATTTATCCTCTCTACTTTAAATGAGTGGCAATTTTTTAATTTCAAGCTGCCAGAATTCAAAAATATATATTATAGAGGAATATATTGGTGTGTTGAAATGCTGCTTTGAAATTTTTATTATGACTATAATTATCGAAGAAAAACTTAAAATGTAAAAAATGTCCCAAGGTACAACACTCTCCCCTAAGTATCATCCAATATGTTTAGGTCCATCTTCCCGATCGGCCTGCCCGAGGAGTTCTCGTTCGTGGCCACCTTCCGCAAGAAGAACGGCCGCAAGGACCCGTGGTTCCTGATCCGCATCAACGACATCCTCGGCAAGCCGCAGTTCGGGATCACGCTCAACCCGCGCAAGAGCACGCTCGAGTTCTACGCGCTCGACTTCGAGGGCAAGCTGCAGACGGCGCGATTCGGGGACATCGAGGTATACGCTTTTCTTTGTAGTCTGAATTTCGTCACTTAAGTACCCACATGTGTTGTTATCTCATTGTTGTGTGCAAGGTAGAAATTTACTTTACGTTAACCCTTGACGAACTTTTGAAATCGCGCCAAAAGTCGACCAAAAACCCAACCGAAGTAAGCAAATAACGGTCAGATAGGGTTGCCGGAAAACGTCATCGTTGAGAAGTCAAAAAGATCGAATCAGCAGTCGAAGTCAGACAGGTTGCTAAAAAAATTATATATCGCCAAATCAGAAAAAAATCACGCCAAGGGTTACCATACAGTAAATCTGATCTGTTATGCAAAGTGAGATAGCACATGTGGGAACTTAAGTGACGATTTTCTAACTATCACCCTTTAAAATGTGATAAGAGCTGTTTATTTCCTAACAATTTTTAATGTGGCGTTATTCAATTGAGTTATGAGTTATCTATAGTCCAATATTTTTGAAGTAAAGAAAAATTCGTACGGAGTGGAGGGTGGTTTGTGGGAAAGACAGTGCATGACGCAACTTTGCATGCTTTACTGTAGACATGACCGTTCTTTTATAGAAGAATTAGGTGTAGGGGGCTTTGATCGTGGGGTTCGAGACGACATTTGTTGCAACTGTGATGCACAGTAGGGCTTAAGTCTCGGTTTTCCTCGGAGTCCGTCAACAGATTTAAGCGGTCGGACAAGTGCGGTGAGTGACGTCATACTAATTACTGACATTGATTACGCTAGAGCGGTTTCCTCAAAAGCGTTGCCGGCCAACTCAACACGACCGCCAGATTGAGTTGCTGTTGAGTGCGTTGGGGAAATCCTGATGACAACGTTTTTTGCTGTTGTCTGTTGTGCGGTGCACTTGCCCAAAATTAAAAATTTGAGGAAATGCCGGAAGGCGAGAGTTGTTTTACGCTTGCCGAAGAAGAAATGCTAATTGATTTTGTGAGAAATCACGAAGAAACTAAATTTTCCATTTTTGACATACAAAGACGAAAACCAATACAACTACAGAGTTAGTTGAGTGAGTTCGCTAGGTTTCCAGCTTCGTGTCAACGTAACGTTCCGATAAAGCGGTGGCCGGTAGGGTGACTTCATCCACGTATAATAGCGGTCGCATTTTTCTGGCGACAGACTCCAAGGAAACCAAGGCTTTAGCCATTCCACAGCCGTCAATTCGATTGCACTCTTCCATAAAACTCATAAAAGCATCCTCAAGTTGTCCTCACTGGACTTTTGTGGGGAAGCTGCAGACGCCACCTTTTGGCGAGGTACAGTTCTGGTTCTGCAAGGTACAGTGCTGTTGCCTCCTTACTCCGAACTTTCCCTGCATAGCTCGATCCCTAAGTAGACTTAACAAATTGTTTTAGTAGGCTTGTCGAATAACGATAAACAACAAAATATCGGTTCGTTCAAGTCAATTGACCTCAAAGCCTAACTGAAATATTTTATGGGTTAATTGTTAAGGTTGTTATTTAAATATGACGCATATAAACTTCAATATTTAATCTCTTACGAAGTTTCATTTTATGAGTGTATCTGACAAATACGGAATTTCTTTGAGTTTTTTTATTATAGAGAAAACGTGAAAATATTTATGCATTTTGAACAATATTATAACATAGTTTATGTTTGTTGTTAGGTGGATGACAACCAGTGGCACAAGATCGACATGAGCGTGTACCAGGATCGCATCGTGCTGTACATGGATTGCGAGAAGCAGGCCTCGAGAGCCATCGACCTACGAGGACCAATAGACGTCAACGGGGACATCATGATAGCCAAGTACGAAGACGACAGCGACACAGTACCGGTAAACAGTCATTTGGTATTAGGATAATGCTCGGAAGCTTTAACTACTGTAGCGGCCTCAGTAACCCACACCCACAGTCTACTAAAAGAATCCTCAAGGTGGAGATGGGTTACCTCGACTTGCATACTACACTGCTCACAACAATTAGAGTTTAAACCATGCGCTCCCCTAACAACCCCAATGTCTCCATTTGGAATTATGAGCTAGCGATTTTTTCCTCACTAAGTTGAGCCTGCACTAATTTATCGTTAGATGGAAGAATCATGTATTTTGAGGATGCAAATAATGTTTGTTTTAATCAAATGAAAATATGAAAACATGATAAAATAAAATTCACTCCCAAAATATTTAATGAAATAAATTGACCCTAAATTCTTCACGCTTGCATTCTCAGATATTGAAAAAAAAATTATTTTACCTCTTTTTTGCAAAATAAATTTGAAAAGTTTTACAATTTATTCTTAATTTTTGATTCAAATTTCCTCCATTAAATTTTAGTTAAAAAATTAATTATTTTCCGCCTGTTTTTTACCATCTCATTTTGGATGCATAATGAATCTATTTCACAAATTTTAGATTTTTTTAATGAAAAAGAAAACGCCGAAACTGAAAGGGTTAACAAAACTACTCAAAGTGCTCCCCTAATTGTTTTGAGCAGTGTACTATTAACGTTGTTATATGGAATAGTGGTAGAAGCGTGGCGGTCTAGCCACCTAGTTGTTGATGGCATATTGAGGTTGCGTGTGTGGTGAATCGTCACACTACTATGGGCCCCAATCTCTCTCAATACCATGTTGTACAACAGAGAATATTCACAAATTCGCATAATACATGAAAGAAGCAACGTTAGAATCTCAGTTCTGCAAACATTTCAAATGTTTTTACACCATAAAACTATTTGCACCAAGAATCAACGTTGTTTTCTTTATGTATCATCTACGCAAAATGGAAATTTGTTTAAGCCTACGGCTCAAAATTGGCACATCCTTCTTCATCCCTGAAGCAGGCAATTATTGTGAGACTTCATTTTTCATTGTCGAATTAGAAAAGTTCTATTGTATTATTTTTCTTTTGTAGTTAGAACTGCAGTGGATGGTAATGAGTTGTGATCCAACAAGACCAGAAAGGGAAACTTGTGATGAACTACCGGTAAGTAGCACGGACACTTTCAAAAGCACAAGACCGCCGGCGGAATAAGCATCTGTATATATGTTAGATTCACTGCAAATTCCTGCACAGTTACAGTATTGCACAAAATTGATTATGGATTTAAAAAAAAAATATATTTTTTTACAATAATTTGATTCAGATAACGTCTGTTCCTCTAGTAGAAAAAGGACTCTTCTCCCAATAACCGAATTAGGAAACAAGAACTTTTTTGTACTAAGGTTCAGGAGCTTCATTGTTAAAACTTTGGTAGATGAGAAACTAATCTTGCAGCATAATTACTCGACGTGGGGTAACTCTAGAAGCGACAATGTTAATTCAATATCTTTGTGTAGAAAAAAAATTCGGAATAGTATTTTACGATTAATTAGTCAATATACAAAAATGCAGCCTATTTCAGTTTAAACCCTTAACGACTATTGGCAAGAAAATTTAAGTAAGCTTTTTTTTCTTAAGTTTGTTTAAATTAAAACGACAAATTAAGTCCTTAGTATTGAACAAGTTATTTCGAAAAATATTCGTTACACGAAAAACGAATTTAAAAAAAGTTTAAAGAATGCTTTAGTTCTTAAATAAAAGTGTTAATTGTATTCAAAGTCGTTTTTTAACGGTTAATAAGTGAAAAATTATTTTAAGAAAATAGACTAGAAAAATAAAAAAAAGTTACCACGCAACTTCTATCTTCTTTAAGAATATAGAAGTTACTTAGCAACTATAAATCCTAATTAGGATTTGTTTTGAAATGCTTACGTTTTAAAAAGAACCTGATATGTCTTAATAATACGTAATTTTTTAATAATTGCATAGTAAATTATTCAGTAAATATACGTTACAGCCTAAGAAAAAGAAACCCACAGAAGAAGATAAGTGTCAGTTGTGCCCACCAGGACCAGCCGGATTAAATGGAACTGAGGTACATACAAAAGCGTTTAATACTGTTTGAAAAGTAGAATGTACAAGTTAGTTAATGTGTTTGGATACCTTTAGCAAAATTTATCTTGGTATACTGTAACATCAGATCAGAATTCTGATTGTAACTTGAGAAGTGAAATTATAGGCGAAAGTAACTTAGACAGTTCTATAATACATGCTGTTCAGTATCGAGTAATTTAAAATGCCTTCAAAAGCTAATCAGCAAATAAGATGCATCATTGAGAACAACAAAAAGTACTCAAATGTTCGGACACTAATAGAATACTAAAGCAGTTAATCTAAAAATGATCATGAAATTTAATTATTTATAAGATTTTTTTTAAATTTTGTATTTGAATACATCAGTAACGCTATTCACTAATCAACTCACCGATTTGTGAATTATAGGGACCACCAGGCATCCCGGGAGTACCCGGATTTCCTGGAGAAAGAGGACCACAAGGAATACCAGGAGTCCAAGGGCCACGAGGAGAAACTGGAAATCCAGGAATTCCGGTAAATATTTCATTTTAGCTTCCACACTACGTTTATAACGCAAAAAGCGGAAAGTTTTATAATCGTTCTGTCTGTCCGTTACCCACTTTCACAGAACGAACCGCAAGTCTCACAAACAAGTGGGATACGTCATTGGGAAGCAAATAATCAATTTAGGCTACATTCCAAATTTCATTAAAAATTTTAAATTAGAAGTTTATTTAAACTTTAAATAACTAAAAATTTAATCTACATTGAAATAACATGCGAATTCCATTTTTATTCAATATTTTCACTGTTGCCATGACATCAAACGTACGAGGAACTTTATTTAAAATAAAAATAAAATTCATATTTCAATATTATTTCATCATTATCCTTCGAACTTCTAAAAAAATTAGCAAATGATAAAGATTAATTATCCTATCTGCAGAAGAAGATTAGAGAAAATTATGAATTTTGACTTATAAAAGTTTGAATTAGAACTAGCTTAAGGCCCTGCTTGGCGAATTTCTTTTTGAGGTGTTAGTGTGTTTCCTGTTGAGCGTAAAATGTTGTGTGGAAGCGGTGTAAGTGACAGATTCTGTAACAAACCAACTTGTTTACTTTAATAACGATAGCCTTGCTTATGGGGTTAATTTTTTTTAACGTACGTTATTTGGGTAATACGAAAAGAAATTTAAAATGAAATCAATTTATATTGTATAATTTATAGATAAAGTATATAAAGCGCTACATTAAATAGCATTAGTATTAAATTACAAAAAAAAAATTGGGAGGACTGTAAATAGATCATACATATTTAAGTTTGATTTGCTTAGAGGGTTAAAAAAAGCAAGGCATGTATGATTCTATTAAAAAAAATAGGCTTCTAGCTGCGATAATCTGACAAGTATAGCCATAAGTGTATTTTTATCGAAAACCACCTTTCTAAAATTCTAAATTTGTTCGCAAAGTTTCTAGCAAATACTTATTACATAAATATTAAATTATTTCACATAGCTACCAGTATAATAACCGCAGAAAGTAATTAAGTAAAATCAGTTTTAATTTAAATATCATCACTTGGGAAGCTTTCTGGCAGGGCTCCAAAAACCATTTGTTGGATCAATTAAACAAAGTACATAGGCTAATGACTGTCAAAACAATGGGACAACCTTTGTTTTAAAGCATTTAAAATTCTTAATTAAAACCGTGGAAACATTTAACCTTGTGTTAGGATTATTTTCTTCATTTTCTAAAGAAAGTTTTCTAGTTTTTTTTTATTTACGACGCAATTTGGATAACTAAAGTTTGTCTTAAATGGCGTATTTTTTTGAAGAAACGTATGCGTGAAATGTGGAAAATTAAAAACCTAAACAAATGCGTCTTATTTGACAGTAACATTCAAAATTACTTTCATTTAGGGAAGTATCAATGAAACATAATTATTAAAACGTTAGCTAATAAAAATTATTTTCATGTTTTTGGAAAGTTTTAACCATCTTAAATAGAATATTTCCCCAGGACATTATATATTTCTGAATAGGGAAAAAACATTTGCAGCCGTTTCTACAGAAAGTAAAAAAAAAGAAAGTTTTGTTTGTTAAAGACGCGTACAAAAAAACTGCATATTTTTACAGAATTTAAGAGTTATAATTGTATATAAATTTAACTTTTATTTAATTATCATGAACTAAAGAGGAAGATTAAAATACCTTGTTTAATAAACACAAACTTTGTTTACTAATTTTACCCTTATTTTTTCATATGCAATACGTTTAGAAGTATACAGTACTGTTATTAATTTCTTTAACTGCTTAACACACTGAAAATTTAGTTAAATTTTAGTTATTATTTCATAGGGTCTCCCAGGACCGATTGGACCATCAGGACCCATAGGACCACCTGGCAGATTGGTAACTAAAATTTTTTTAACAGAATTATTTACATAAAGTAGCAAAGAATTTTAGAAAGTGACTATCTATTACATTTTAGTACATTACATATCTATTACATTTGTTGTTTAAAAATTATTTGACAGAGTATCCAAGTTATTAGATGTGGGGAGACTTGTCTATCCACTCTTCTAGCTCTGGTTATTTTAGTATTCAATTTCTTTTAGGGTTTACCTGGTCTTAAGGGTGACATAGGACCTCCTGGAGTGCCTGGTTTACCGGTAAGGAAAATTAACTTTCTTGGCTTCGTCATTGCCCATTGTTAAAATTATTAAACCATTAACGACGGTTGAGATGAAAATTTGCCTCTCAAAAATAAGCTTTTGGCTTCAGTTTTAACTAAATAAACAAAATATAAGACTAAATGAGAACCACAGTCATTAATAATTAAGGTAGGTTAAAAAAAATGCACATAAAAAACGAATAGAATTGAGCATTTTTATTCGGAAATGTAGATGTTGATATTCACAAAGCCGTCGTTAATGGGCTAGATAAAATTCTAAAAAAGATAAATAAGATTCGATTATAAATTAATATTTTAATTATTTCAAGCAGAAATATTTCAAATAGAGTTACCATTTTGACCCCTGACTCTTTATACAGGGTGTTCCAAAATTGACCGGAATTGTATAGGACGCAATTCCTAAATATTTACCCGGCCCCCGCCAATGAAAAACGGCTAACTAATTATCCGCCCTTTCGGTCGTGCATGAAATCTTGCACTTGTGCTACACAAGAATGTAGAACTTTTAGTTTGGTTTAGTTGAATTTACATCTGATAAAAATGACAGGTTCAAATAGTTTTCAAAAAAAATTTTTTTTAGGAGGCTGTTCATTTTGATAGGTTGTTGCATTATTGTTAAAAAAAACTTGATGTTGACCATCAGTCTATACATAACAATTATTGTATTTTGCTTATTTATGCTGGGTAGGTATGCACATATATGCAATACAGGGTGGTTATAAAATAACGCTCGCTATTCGGGGTGGTCTGTAGCTTTAATGAATAATCCAAATGCAGAAGACTTTGAGACACTAATCAAGAAGGGGGGAAAGAATGGAATCATAAAAAACAAACTCGTCTCTTGACCAGGGTTCTAAATTAAGAGGCGTAATTGGATGCGTTGGCCGTAATTAGTCATAATTGGCTACGCCGCGTAATTTAGTACCTTGGTCAAGAGAGGAATTTCTTTTTATTATTCCATTCTTTTTCGAAGAAAAGAAACTCGTCTCTTGACCAGGGTTCTAAATTACGAGGCGTAATTAGCTGTGTTGGCCATAATTGACGACGCCTCGTAACTTAGAACCCTGGTCAAGAGACGAGTTTGTTTTTTATGATTATTCTTTTTTTGTGATTATTTTTTAAGATTCTATCTTTTTTATGATTCCATTCTTTTCCCCCCCTTCTTGATTACTAAGTGTCTCAAATTTTGAAGCATTTGGACTATTCATTCAAGCTACAGACCACTCCGAATAGCGAGCGTTATTTTTTAACCACCCTGTATAGTATATTCCGGTGTTTGTGCATGATCAGAGACCCGCTTATAAGATTTCGTCAAGTAAGACAGCCACAGAAGGATTTTTTACTGACAGAGAAAGGAAGTACACCCAGGGCAAAGGCGGAAATTGAACCCGCACTCATTACAGCGCGCGGACTGCTAGCGTTATGGCCTGCGATCCAAACCACTCGGCTTATCGATCCCACATGACACCCTAAATTGTCTCCGTGTTGGTAGATGGTGCGGTTGGTAGGTTCAGTCTCTACCCTACTATAGAACTATTTGGTCCCAACACATGCACATTTCGACAAACTGTACATTTCTATCGCAAAACGTTTAGCTCCTTCCAATTTTCAAACATCCAGCTCGAATTTGAAACACACCAAATTATTTAAATCAAAATCCAAACACAAAAATTCCATTTTCGTAGTTACTAATCATTTTTAGTAGTATTAGAAACTGTGATGTAACAGAATCTGCAAATTGTAAAATTACTAGGCAATATGTCGATACAATCAAACCAAACTCAAAACAAATGCATCCCTTCGTCAACACATTCTCGTGCTGCCCTAGTTCAAGTGTGCAACCACGACCAAAACGAGTGATCAATTGGCTTTTTACTATTTTTCGGAGGGGCCGGCTCAATATTTCGGAATTGCAACAATTCCTATTCCGGTCAATTTTGAAACACCCTGTATCCACAAAATTAGACTTCCTCAGAATTTCTTCCATAACTTTCACATTTTTTTAAATACTGACTTTCACACAATAATTCAAAGCTTTTCAAATATACCGATACTAAAGCAAAAGTGTCATTTATTTATATAAAAAATTACTTTTGAGGTTAAGCACTATTTCGGAGATCCTGTACTAAACAAGGGTTTTCGGGAATAAAGGCGTTATATGCAATTTTTTTTCAATTTGATTGTAAATCTTTAATTACAAAAAAAAAAATCTGACAAGGCTTGTTTGTGAAGTCATAGTACATACAGAAGTGGCTTAAACCATCAAATTCCATTGAATTAATGATCCTCTTGACAAATAGGTTTTTTCAAAATCACTTGCAAAACATACTTTTTGAATATACATTTGTTTGAAAAATATGTTAATATAAGGAATATACGTAGAATTTTTCTGAGAAGTGAAGAAAGTAAACAAAACAGTTGTAGCAACTTTGTAAAAATGCTTACAGACTGTATTACGTAAATAAGGTTTCGTAGAACATAAAATATATCTAGATTTTAGAAATATGACCATTCTAAAAATTGGTACACATACTACTATGCTCTTAAGATAAAACATTTGAAATTTATCAAAATAACAAAACAAACTGAATGTTTAATGAATGTAAACGAAAAATATATAAATATAAAAAAATAATAGTAGCAATTTTATAACTATAACAAGTTTATTAATTTTTCTCAAATATATCTGAAAAACTTTTAATTTTAAATATTACTATTCCATCAAAATCTTTGGTTATGTTAATAGATCGTAAAAATTTTTATGAATAAAAATATTCTGATTATACATAGGAAAAATATAATTGTTTTTAAAAATGTGAAATATTGAGTAATTCTGATAAAATTGAATTTTTTTCGTCAATTCATTTAAACATTTATACCAATTTAAGTGCTTTCCAATCATTTATCAAACAATTAAAGATTGCATATTTTTAATCCGCTTTAAAATATATATTATTTATTAGACTCTTTACAATTTTTTAGGGTCCCAAAGCCGACAAAGGAGAACCAGGACCACCAGGTGACCCGGGAATCCCAGTAAGTAAAGTAAAAAAATGATAAATATTGCCAAGAAATTGCTACCGACACTTTAAAAAATTTAGCATGAATTTACTAACGATTACTTAGTAACTTTACAGGTATCACACCATTTCCAAGAAAATCACTTGTAACCAATCTCTGATAGTAAGTATACTAAAGAAACTACTGTAGTAATACTAAGTAAATTGATGGAACGCCTTACAGCGCCCCTGGCTATCTTTTCTAGAGATTATGACGAATCAATATAGCAACGTTAAGAAACCTAAAAACGTGGTTTTTTTTTTATTTTAGTATATAAAAATTACGTTAAATTATTTCGAAAACTTCATATCCAAAAAAAAATGAATCTTAACATTTCTTAATCAATAACATAAAACTCCTTTAACGATCAAGATTTTAACCTCTTTATTTAACAGCAATCAAAATGCAAGTCCCCGATAGCAGCGAGGACTGACGCGCAGTTTCGCGTTGCAAGACATACGGATCCCGAGGATCTTGGGTTCTATCCTTACTCCTTCTCTGCAAATTCGAAATAAAACCTGGCTAACAGAAAAATTAGTGGCGCCCTCTGGTTTTAAACTTTTGTAACCAGTTTACTACCAGTTTCTTCGTAAACATACAAGAAAATCCCCTGTAAATCTACTACAGTTTTCTTTGTACAACTTACTAAGCTTAAATTAGTAATATATACACATATTTCCTATGTAACATTACTAAAAATGCTTATGGAAGCCGAGTTTCCTAGAGAATTCTTAGTAACCTTACAGATTTTTTTATAGAGTGTATAAAATGGCATGCGTGTTTGATGACCGTAACAACTTTTTAATTAAATATTTGCACAAGTAAAACGTTAAATAAATCCATCTTTCATCACTAATCCTTTTCATAATCCATATACAAACTTATAGTTTATGCACCATCATTTAAATGGAAAAAGAATGGAGCATAAGCGCAAACATTTTAATTATATACCCTTTAATGTTCTTTTATACAGTATGCTGTCAATGTGTTTAAATAGGTAAACAATGAAATTAAAATGCAATTATCTGTGTAAAAATTCCGAACAAATGCATGTTTAAAATATGTGTATTATGTGTTACTTTATAATATGTACTTCTATATAAAATGTGTGCAAACATAACAAACGTATTATTTTATGCAACTATTTTCATTACTGCAATATTAACTAATAAAAAAATTATTAACATTCCAATAAATAATAATTTCACTTCTCCTACTTTTTGATAAGTTCACTTCAGTTCCACATATTTAAAACCCAATTTAAACTATTTCGGTTAAAATAGTTAATTTTTTTTAATAAAATAGTCAGATACCTTAAAATATATAACTCGAAGTGTTTTTAAGTAATACTGTATTTTTTTATTTTGTTGTTTTCCGCATTTAAAGAATTTCGGCATTGTTTCAAATACCAGTTAAAAAATTTAAATGATTTTTTTCTTATGGAATTCGTATATTTGACCTAAAATGAGCTTATTTTGTGAATCAGATGTTTCTATAGTGTAGTAAATTTTTGGGACTGAAAGGGTTAAAGATTGATAATGAATGCAATTGTTACTTATTGCAATTTTAGGGTTTCACTGGTCCGATGGGACCACGTGGACCACCAGGTACACCAGGAGACGCAGTAGTGGTGAGTATTCACATAAGTTTTAAAGCTAACTTCAATAATGTATCAGAAAATATTTTTTTACCCCCTCATAAAACAAAATGCCTAATAATAACTTAACGTTTAAATGATTAAAAAATTTGAATATTGTTCATGCGATTTTGATAATGTCTTAAGTTAGTTTTAGAAAACACTACATTTACGTAGCACAATTTGTAACTCGTTAAATATTTTTGTTACCTTGCTTATTATTTTTAAGAAATTTTACAATGCAGTTTTTTTTATGGAGTGATTAATTCTCAATACCGAGTTCGAAAAATCCTTTATTATATAACTTCATTTTTATTTATTCAATTGCAATTTTTAAAATCTTTTCGAAATTTAAAAACCTCCAGTTAAGGGTAAAGCCTCGGTTTCCTCGGAGTCCGTCAACAGTTTTAAGCGGTCGGACTTAAGGGGTCACAGGAGTCTTAAAAATGTGCAAAGAAGGTACTACAAAACATAGTTTGATCTTTCGTGTCATTTTTTTAACTACTCAATGTATAAGTATAATTTTTGTATATGTCATTCTACAAGATTTATTTATTATAAAATAAGTTTTAAAATTTATGAAACTTTAGCCAAAACTAAAATAAATGATATTAAACATGAAGCTATTTGAACACATTGTGATTAGGCTTGCGCGGCAAATTGTGAGGTCAAAATTGAAAAAATGACCAAGAAAATGACTTTATATTGTACAAATATGTGCAAACAAAGACTTATACCTAAATTCTCAGCTCAATTTGAATTAAAAATTATTTTAAGAACTTTTTCTAAAAAAATTAATAAAAATTTAAAAATTTTGATTTTAAATTTTTTTAAAAATAATTTCTAATTAAAATTGAGCTGAGAATTTAGGTATAAGTCTTTGTTTGCACATATTTGTACAATATAAAGTCATTTTCTTGGTCATTTTTTCAATTTTGACCTCACAATTTGCCGCGCAAGCCTAATCACAATGTGTTCAAATAGCTTCATGTTTAATATCATTTATTTTAGTTTTGGCTAAAGTTTCATAAATTTTAAAACTTATTTTATAATAAATAAATCTTGTCGAATGACATATACAAAAATTATACTTATACATTGAGTAGTTAAAAAAATGACACGAAAGATCAAACTATGTTTTGTAGTACCTTCTTTGCACATTTTTAAGACTCCTGTGACCCCTTAAGTCCGACCGCTTAAAACTGTTGACGGACTCCGAGGAAACCGAGGCTTAATCTAGCAGTTTTCCAAATTCTTTAGAAACTTTAATTTTGTATGTTTCTTTGTTAAAAATGTCTGCAGACCGACGATTTATAATGCAAGGCTATAAAATGTGTGACCAAATTACTCTACTGCAACGATATAAGTATTTTCAATAGTAAACAAAAACAATGGCTGTTAGAACTAAAAATTTAAATGAGAAAAATACTAAAATACCAACCGAAGAATTTCCTATTTATTAAATTACGCTGATGACGAATGCCATAGAAGTTGACGAATATATTTTAAACAGGTAGGAAGTCTGAATGAACGTCGTATTAGAGCTGCACGAGGAATATTTGCGACGGGCGTCATAGTTTAGAACCACGGTCAAGTGACGAGTATTTAGAACATGTTTGAAGCTCGTCTAGTTAAATTGAAAGCGCATCAAAGTTACCCACTAGTTATCAGCGTCTATGCTCTATGTATTGCAACCAAGTAACCATAGCATTCGGCTTTACCGCAGTAGCACGGGAACACCAAATGTAGGTACACTGTAAAAAAGGATGTGTAACGTTACTTCATGAAACTTGTTGCAATCTAGCTGCCTCTAGATTTATGGAGTACCGGTTCACCAAAATTATTGTGTAGCGTTATAGAAGTTTGCTTCTATTGTATTATTGTAATACTAGAGCTCAGACGCTGATAATTAGTGGGTAACTTTGATGTGCAGTTAATTCAACTTGAAGAGCTTCAGACCTGTTCTAAATACTCGTCACTTGACTGTGGTTCTAAATTACGACGCCAGTCGCCAATAGTCTTCGTGCAGCTCAAATAATCTCTAATTCAAACGTACCAGCCTTGCGTCTAAGCTCTAGTATTACAAACAAGTAACCATAGCATTCGGCTTTACCGCAGTAGCACGGGAACACCAAATGTAGGTACACTGTAAAAATAGATGTGTAACGTTACTTCAAAAAACTGGTTGCAACCTGTTTTCAGATTCAGCTGCCTTCACATTTACGGAGTACAGGCTCACCAAAATTATTGTGTAGCGTTACAGAAGTTGGCTCCTATTTTTCAGTGTAACGTTACTTCATAAATTTAATGCAACGTTACTCCATCAAACTGGAGTGACGTAACACTAAATATATTACAGTGTATGGTTGTCAATACCTAAGACGCACCAATTTTTACACGCTTCAACTATACTTTAAATAAATTAGTTATTTTCCTATCTCAAAGACCAAAGTCTCAAATTTGCGACTTTGCGTGCTTTGTAATTTATAAAAATAAGTTAATGTAACTCGCTAATTTGTATTGATCGATATCAATTTTGATTTGTTTTTCTCCGATTTAGTTTTTTTTAAATGACTTCTACTGATTAAAAAAATCATTACACGTTTTTGATAGCACGATTTTGATTGTACTTCAGTACTCTCTTTTTCCATAGCAATTACTTGTTTAGGTTTTTTTTATGCAAGCAAGACATCGTTAACTAAAAAACGGGTACATATGGATAAGAATTAACTAACTTGGGTTGCTTTAAGAATAAGTATCTATTTTATTTATTTTGTTGGGTAGAAATATTTTTTGATGGTTTAATTTTGTATTTTAGGTTGATGGTCTACCTGGTCCAGCTGGGGATCCGGGCCCAATGGGTCCACAGGTAATTTAGAATTTATGAGATTTTCGCTATAAATTAAAGCTCTAGATTAGCGGTCGCCAGTCGCCAACTGACGACTATTACATCGAAAGTGGCTGCCTAAAAATCGAAAACTAGTCGCCAAAATTGGCGATCATAATTTTTCCTTTTGTTTCAACAAATAATTAATACTGAAGCTGCATTTCTAAAATAATAGTAATAAAACGCTCCAATTCGTTTCTGTCGGGAAAGGCTAATTTTCACAATGAACTTTCGCTAAGCACCCTGTAGTTCAACTGTAGGTGCATAAAATAATTTTCTCCTTTCAATTATGGCCAATCACATAATACTCACATATTTGGTAAGATCCTTTTTTTTTACTGTCAATCTTTTCATATAGAAAATGTCCGTAATAAAATTTTGTTTTGTGAAAATAGCACTTTTTGTCATGTATACTTTAGTTTAAAACTGGCTACTAAAAATCTAAATGTGGCTACCATTTTTTTTCACTCTGGTAGCCACTGGCAACTATTAAAAATTCCAAGTCTAGAGCATTACTATAATCATTAAGTGAACTCATTTTGATAATAATTGCGAGTATAAAGTATCAAGAATACTGTAATTTAGTTTTTATGTTGTTTGGTTGGTGCCGTATCCTTAATCTTTCAGTCTCAGTGATGCTATTTGGCATCATCAGGTTTCTGATCATAATTTAAAAAAATAGGACTGACATCTATTTTGATAAATAAAAAAAGTTTATTTTGAAAAAAGTTTAAAGATATCAAAAAGCACACCATTCGACATCATAAATGGCCATAGACGACCAGAATTTTTTTTTAAATGATGCCGCATTGCCATTGGGACTGAAAGGGTTAATTGAATTATAACTTCAACAATAACATTTTCAAGATCGATCAATTACTTAATTTACGTGTAACACTAATAACTACTTAGTCGAAACTTGATTTAGAACTTTCTTTGTAGTCGAGAGTAGCAACACAATTGATGCTGAACAATTGATTTAAAAATACGAATCAAATGTTTATATTTACTTACAGAACATTTTACTACTTAATAACAATGACATGGTTTAATAAAAAGTATTTTCCAGTTATTCTGCTTATTTTTTGAAACATTGTCCTTTTATACATAGGGTGAACAAGGTTTACAAGGTCAGCCTGGAGTGTCCGGTTTGCCAGGTCAAAAGGTGAGCAAAAAAAGAAACAAAGGAACAATTATAACCATTTTTTAAAACTATTCTACTTCTTTTAACTTGTTATCCAAGATTCTAATTTTAAATCCAATATTTAAGAATGCAGTCAAGAGACTATTTTCTCATTAATGTTAAGCTCATCACCGGTGATGCTATGTAATGCTAAACTACAATACAAACTGCATATTTTTACAACTGTTTTAAATAGTCTGTATTTATTCTTAAGAGCTTGTGTACTATTTTACTCAGCATAGAATCATGCTTAAATGTATTATAGTATTTTTAAAACTAATTATAATCTTTAAACTCCGTAATACATTAATAAAACTTCAAAATATTCTTAATTATTACATTTTTTAGGGTGACATGGGTTCACCGGGCGTTCCGGGTCCAGAAGGAAAACGTGGCTACCCTGTAAGTGTTTTATACAGCTCATATTTTCATGGGAAAAAAAAGAGTAAAAATGTCTAGAAATTACATTATGAATATGTTTAAACTCTTCACTCCCAAATGAAATCCTACTGATTAATTCGTTATATACACTTGTTTTTTAAACAAACGTATATTTAACTATGCATTGCAAGTAATATTGAAAAAAAAACCTAGATTTTCTGAGGAGCACATCAATTGAATTTGAGGTGATAAAACCATAAAAATACATATTTTTGTCTGCTATACATGGACAAAATCTATCATTGTTTTGAAATTTATAGAAATGTAATTTTTCTCCCTCCATAAATCCTATAAAATTTACTGCTGACCAAAACTTCATTTCCTTATGTAAATAAACGACTTAGCTGTTTCGGGTATTAGTATTAAAAATATTCTTCGATTATTAATGATATTAAAAAAAACTTTCAAGAGATGTCACTAGTTAGTATCGCCTCTTTCGTTCTGTTCTGAAGCAAAAATAATTCCCAATGGACAGATAGCAAATTCTATATAAAATTGTAAAAGATACGCAATAACTCTATTCCACATTGCGCAAAAAATTAACACGTTTTCTGTGTTTCAGTCACGTTTAAAGGATTTTGTGATAGAATGTTCGCTAAACGCCTCGCCTTAAACCTGGATATTTTCTTATGTCTTTTTCTATGCCAAGACTCTTTACTTTCAATTAGTTAACATGGAGTAATAAAAGTATTACGATTTTATAGAATATTCTAAATGAATTATTATTTTGGAGGTGCTGATTCTTAACAAGGGGCTTTTGAACATTGGTTTGTGACATTCTGTCTGAAACCACTCTACAGCTCGAGCTCTCTAAGAGCTACAGATTTCAAATTTGGTACAATAGTTCTAAGTAAATTATTAGACGTCATAAGTTTTGTGAAAATTGAGTATGATAAAAAAATATAGGTTAGTTCAAAAAGTAGACAATGCTAAAAAAATTAGTAGATGCTATAAAACTTTTCAGATTTTAAAGTTATTAAAGGCCTTTGAGGACATTTTCCTTTAAATAAATTCATTTATTTAGTGATAATTGAAAATGATGGGGTTTTACACCCTCTAGTTTTTATTCCCTAGGATTTTATGATAAATCAATTTTATGTAATTATCGAAACACGTAAGAATAAGGTTAAACACAGGTTGAATTAGTCTTCCCTATTCTGCTGTTATTTCAGTTCTAAGGTAAAACGTGATAATTCATCGCAGTTCTTTTATGAAAATTTTATACGAGAAATGCATTGCTTTTGAAATATCCTAGTGAATAAATTCGGCGCGTTTGTTTTCAAAAATAAAGTACCATGTAAGGTTACTAATTAAATATCAAAATCTTTTTGGTTTCATTACATTAAATAGAAATTTGCTTTGGACTATACTGCGTCTTAAAAACCTTTTGAGCATTTAGTACAACATCTAAATCGAGTTTCACGTAGGTTAATGAAAAAATATTATTCTAACTATTATACCTTTAAAACAAAAATGGTTAAATTTATTTAATTTATCGAATATATTTAATAAAAAAAGATAGTTATAAAACGTCCAATAATAAATATTATGTTCTAAACTTAAACATTTGCACATAGTTTTACAATTGCTCTATTTAATTATAATTTTAGTAAACGGATTTTAACAGTTATCATCATTTCATACTTTGCTCTTTAAATATAAAATATAGAACTTTTCAAAGTTATTTGAGTGGTTACGGAGTTGAGTTATGAGAATAAGAAAAAACTAAATAGAATATGGGAGCACACATTTAGTAGTTTTTCGGGATTTTAAAGAAACTTCCGTGTTTTGTAGTTTTGTTGCATTTGTGCCCTAATGTGAGCGAGTTTGACAATAATCAAAACAATTGATAAAAATTTCATTGGTCCATAACTATGCCAGTTACATCCTTAGCCACCAACGCTCAATTACTATTTATCAGAAGTAATAACTAAATATGGTTAAGGGTTAAATGAAGTAAATAAAAGTATTTCTAATTGTAACTAAATGCGCTTTTAAATTTATAATTTTTTGAAATTCATTTCTCCTTATTTTTCATCGCATTTGAAACATTTTTACTTGCTGAAAGCATTTTTTAAAGCTTTCTTCGAGTATATTCAATTGCGTAATTAATTAATTTAATGTACCCATATTTGTGAGTGATCCTGCCCGTACATACATTCGTTGTTCTCGTGCTAGTAGCATCAAATATTATGTTATGTTTGCCGTTACCATTATGCTTTCACACTATTCTAAAAAAAAAAAACCAAATATTTTTTTATATAAAAACCACTAAACAGCCAAATCTGAAGGACGGATACATTTTTTTGTTTGGTATTTAGTAAGTTTTTTCTTTTAAATTTACTGATAAGTCCATATTTAAATCCATCTATGTAAAAAGGGGTCAGTTGGAAATATTGGCACTTAATACATTTTCCAACAAGAAAAAAAAACAGTTTTAAAATTTCTGCTACGGTACTCCATTTACATTTAGCAATTCATTTAAATAGATCTTTTTGAGCATGACTTATTTTTTGTTTTAATTGTACGTATTTTAAATCTTCCTTTATAACACTAAACTGTTTTCAGTCGTAACATCGGAAATTTTTAAGCTGTTTTAAATATTAACTGGATTTATAATTAATTTTAAATTAAATGAATTTTAGATATAAAAATATAATTATTGTAGTTATTTTCTTTTCATATGCAGGTTGAACGAATCGGAAATATTCGAGCACCCCGATTATGAAATGACTCATTTTTTTAAAAGTTGAGTTAAAGCGTGTTAAAACGGATTTTGGGAGTCAAGCTTTCTAGGATTGCAACCACAGCATTCGACTTTACCGCAGTAACACGAAAAAATTGACTGTAGGAACACTGTAAAAATGCGTTTTGTTGCGTTATTGCGAAAAAATGCTGGCAAACCAGCTGTCTTCCAAGTTCACGGAGTAACGTTACACGAAAATTCTGGAGTAACGTTACACAAGTAAGAAGTTTAATCCTCTTTTGCTGTGCAAAATTACTCCACAAATTTAGTGAAACGTCATTCCACAAGGTTGGAGTAGCGTCAGACCAAATTTTTTTTTACAGTGTATGGTTGCTTATACTTCAGAGAAACATTTTAGCACAGACAAGTACTAAAGTTTTAAACACATTTTAACACTCTTCAACTCTGCTTTAAGTAAACGATTCATTTCATATTCGACTACATGCGTATTTTAATTTGGTTTTACCCTAATTTGACTACAACATCCATATCTGAAATTTTAAAAATTAATTTTAATTACAATTCAATAATTTTGAGACAATTTTTTTTCTCAAAACAGAATAAAAATGTCCAATGTTTCCACTTAAAATTGCATGAATAAAAAAAAACTGTATAGAAGGATTTCAAATAGGTGTAATTAAACCGAATAAAATTTCCTTTCTAAACAAAAACAATCAGTTTAATTGTATTGCTAAATACGTAAGTCCACTTAAATTCGAGCTTTTAATTAATTCGCTTTTTTAAGGTACCATATAAAAATGAATTAAATAATATAATTAAAAAAACACCTTTGTAATTTTAATTCATTTCAAACATCCGTTGAAAATTAAGGATAAATATATATTGAAAGATAAAGTTAATCGTACAATCATTGAAAGTGTGTAACTCTTACTTAAGCACCAACAGCCAAATTTCAAAAGCAGATAAAAGCATATTAAATCTAAAACAAGAATTTGTCTGATTTTATTAATGGCATTTGAATAACTCATTGTATGAATGTGAAGAATACATTTAAAATTTTGACAATTAATGTATTAACAGGAGCCATTGGTTAGAAATAGACAATTTAGAAATTTCTCACCATGATTCTTCTTTCAACATTTTTTTTCATGAAGCGTGTACGGACATTTTAATGTGGACTTGAGATTTTTACTTTCAGTAGTAAACTCAAACACATCTTTTATAGGGAAGAAGTTTCCGTTTCGTTTTAATTAAAAGTATTTTAAATCTCCAATACAGTATTTTTTTTAAATGCTATTTTAAGTGAAATCGTGCATTTTTGAGCAGATTTTAAATTGGATTGGATTGAAATTTAACTATTATTATAACTAATTTAACTAAATTATACTATTTTAAATGTAAAATCTTATTATTGAAGTCTTTTTTTTTTTAAAAAATAAAATTAGCTGGTAAGACCAATTGAAAATATTCGAGCATCACGTATGGGAATCGACTCGTTTATATAAAGTAGGGATGAAGCGTGTTTTGAGGATTGCAACTACAGCATTCGACTTAACCGCAGTAGCACGGGAACACCAAATGCTGGAACACTGCAAAAATATGTTGTGTAACATTACTTCATAAAATTGGTTGCAGCCTAGCTGACTCCAACTTTACAGAGTAACGTTGCACGAAATTTATGGAGTAATGTTGCATAAATAAGAATTTTTATTTTGAAGCATAACATACTCCATAAGTTATACTCCATAAGTTATAGTCCATAAGTGGGAGCACACACACCTTTTGCAACCACAACATTCGACTCAACCGCAGTAGCACGGGAACACCGAATGTGGGTACAATGTGAAAATGTGTTGTGTACACGAATTGTAACATGCTTCAACTCTAATTTATATAAACGAGTCAATTCCTAATCGTGATGCTCGAATATTTCCAATTTGCTTTACCCCAAATTGTTAAACAATAAGACCACACGGTTCAGATTTTAAATTTAAATTTCTAACAACTTAAGTTGCAGTTAAATTAAGGACAAATAATTTTCGAAGCTGCATTTAAAATCAATTTTTTTTAATTACTGTACTGGAAGATTTTAATCCGCATAATTAAAACGATCTCATACATGAAAATATGTTACAATATGTAGTTTTTAAATGCAGTGGGTTTCACTTTAAAATGTCCGTGCACACTTCATTTTTAACAAAAATGTGGAAGGGAAGAATCGAGAGAGAAATTTTCATTTTTTTAATTCTAGCAATGACACTTGATCATCGTCAGTTTGGAGAATTTTCAATTGAAGTTAAACCCTTTTTTTTGTATTTAGCTATTTAAATCTTACAAGTTAAATTGGAAAAAAATACCAAATACCAAACAAAAGAATGTTTCCGCTATTAAAATTAATCTGCTGGGTTTATTTTTTTTAGAATACGGTAAAAGCTTAATGGTAACGGAAATCAAAACATGACTTTTGATAAAAATATCATGAGGACGTCAGATGCAATTAGTAGCCTGGTCACTAGTTTGGGTATATAATACAAAAATGAACTGAATACTCAAAAAGAAAATTTGCCATTTCCAATTCGTTTAAAAAAAAACCAAAGGAAATTAAAGAGGTGTATATTGAAAGATAAAGAATCATATCCAAAAGTGTATTTAGTTACAATTAACTATAAGCCGTTTTAACACTTTAACTCTTAATAATATTTAGTTATTACTTATGATAGATAGTTAAGAAATGTTGACAAAAGATATAACAAGCATAATTATGGACTAGTACAATTTAAATCAATATTTTTTCATAGATAATACCATGCAAATTCATTGTTACAAATTGCATTGATGGTATTTTAATTTAAAACGTCGGATGTATTCATTCAGTTTTTTCAAAATTAAGTATCTTCGATTAACTTAGTACAGTTACATTATTGGAAAAAATTAACTAAAATCTGAATATTGTTGAATTCGTTTTTAATTTTTGGGTATAACCAACGCAACCATTAAGGGCGACATCGTACGCAGCGTTACGACTTTAAAGGATATTTAACGTGCACTTTCTTACCGGGTATTATTCGTCGGACATTATTGGCTGCACGAGCCGTTTATAGGTCGGCAGTTATTTTGACGATGCTCGGACCGGAACCTGGGACCTTTCGAATGCTAGCCGAGTGCCTAACCGACTGGGCTCCCCATTTGAAATTCGTAGCTTTTTTTAGATCGAGCAGTAGGGGTGTATCAGACAGTCGGAGTAATGTACGAAAACCAATTTTTAGAATCGGAACGTCGGAATCCTAAAAACAAGCAGTAAATAAAAAAAATCCCCTTTTCAGGTTTTCGTCACCAACGCAATAATTTAATTGCATTATAGTAGACTAAATTATATTTCATATTAGGTAGTTGAAGCAATAAAAAGATAAATTTAGAAGCACATTTATTAAAAATTAGAATAATTTTTGTCGTCCAATTTTTTACCATTTTCTTTACCACTTACCTTTTACGCTATTTAGATATTACTTCTGATAAATAGTAGTTATGAATCACCTAAAGATATTACGAATATTTTAGTAAAATTTAACTCGGTTATTTTAATATAACATTGTCATGTGTGCATTTTATGGTACAAAAATACATTGGATGTAATTTTGAAAGTTTAGACTTAATTAAAAGCCAGTTAATTTCGTATACTCAGCACACACCAATCAAGTAAGAGATTTAAATCTACGAAAAATTGTCAATCTGCTAATTTATTACGTAGGAATTTTTTTTCTTTAATAACTTAGAATTTTATAACCAAAGAAGTAATTGAATGCCGATCCCAGTAAATTAATTAGTTTCATTTATGTACATGTAAGTACTATTGTGTTAGGTTAAATTTACTAAAGGATACCCAAGAACATTAAATGAAATCTGCATCGATGCAAAAAAGGGACACTAGATCTTTTAAGCTTTCCCAATACGTTTATATAAGTTGAATAGACGGAATTTACTATAATCATTTTATACTTTTGTTAGTTCGACAGTCTATCATTGGGGTCACTCACTTTTCAGCCAGAACCCAACATACCAGACATAATGCTTTAAATTGAAAGAATGCTAAGTTTGGACTCCATTCTAAATTTTTTTAAGAATATTAAGATTATCAGATAGCTTTGCAAAAGTTTCTTAAGGAAACTGAGGATATTTTTATGCATGTATAACATAATGTAACTTAAAACCCTCAAATTCTTATATTATAAATCCCAATTAAACGTAATAACTTAAATTACCTTTTTCACATATTCTTAATATCACTCAGTATTTTAACATCCCAACCGCACCCTGTTGACGACAAACAGTCGCCTACATCAATCGTTCCCACAGAAACTGTTCATTCATCACATTTTAAGCTTAACCTATTCAAACTTTCTCATAAAAATCTGAGCATCTGATTGGTCGGTGGAAGAGTTTCGAGATTCTTCGCCATTTTTGTGATCATTCCGTCCCACACTACCGTCGAATTCAGACGACCAATTTATCATTCACCAATGTCTAGCAGCTAAATGAAAACGACTTAATTTGATCCAAAGTTTCCCTGTCAACTTAATTTTTATGTATAATAAAGGAAAATTGAGAAATTTATGAGTTTTATAAATTTGCCTAAAATGACTAAAATTTATTTTTTAAATTAGGATTGTTTAATGGTTATGTTTATTGATGAAGACGGCATAGACGGTATCAGTTTTCGAGTAAAAAGAGAAATTAATTTGCATTTCAATGCGTGTTATCGCCAACATTAATAACGAAACCATTACACAAATAAATATGTCGCATTCGTTACCAAAGATATTTGAATTAAAATTTATTAATCCAATATTTATTGACATAATTCAAAACAGTCGTTTAAATGAACAGGGGTTATGAATAGTTTTCGAAAATCATTTGGAAATGTTACAGGATTATTTTTTGTTACCTGATGAATGTTGCTGATTTTCAGCATCACAAGTCTAAAGTTTAAAAAAATATCAAATATGAAGCAGTAAAAAGGTAACTTGTTTTGTAACTATTAAATGTTGTGCTTAGTTAAGTCATTTTAAGAACAATAATATTTAAAAATTCAAAAATTATTTTTAGTTAAAATTTAAAAGTTACAAGTTATCATTTTCGAATAACAAATTAATTTGAGAGAATACGAACTATAAGCATTAAAATTCATGTATGAAGACATTTCTTTCTTATTAGGAAATTTGCGTTGAATAGTCTTGATTAAATTTTTACGCTGTTAAGGCAATTTTTTACAAGTTGTGTAAATAGTGCTTGAAAAGCGTTTTAAGTGACAGTTACAAACATTTCCTTTTTGCATTAGAATACAAAGGGAAAACAGTTAGAAAAACCTAATTTTCTTATCTCTGCAGGCATGGTTGCAAAATTTCTTTCAGCCTACATTTCTTTTTTTAAAATTTGAAAGAATTTTAAAAAATTGGAAAAGTAGGTATTGATATGCTAATGATGTCCATCTGTTAGTGTGTACGCCTCTTCCAAAATCGGTTCTATCTGTCGGATGCTTTATATGAGAATATTTGAAGCAAAAATTATTTTTGTCACAAATAAGTTTGGAATGACGTCATAAAATGTAGTACAATGTGATTCTTTGATTGTTCAGTATTTGTTAAAGTGGTAAAAGGAACTATATTTTTTGCATAAAAATAAAGTTACTTTAATTTACATTTCTTTATACATTCAATTTTGCAAAAAAAAATCTAGCCGTGCTAGAAAAAATAATTTACATTTTCGAAATAAGCATCCAAAAATACCTAGGAAAAAGCTATCACACTTTAGTTTAGACAAAAAATTCAGACTTGCAGGTAAATGTAATGTAATATCAAAAATTTTCAATGACCCATCTACTTTAAAAAAAAAATAATAATAAAATATTGGTTGCTCTGCAAAAATTTTTACTAATGTTATTTGTGTAATGGTATCAATATTAATTGATGTATACAAACTCAATATAATTCATATAAAAAATTTTTATTTTGCTTAAAGGACTTGCTCACATTCTTATTTAAATTCTTATAGAAAAACAAATAGGTTAGCACCAGAAACTGTCACATAGAACCGCTTCTACACAAGATTTATACACATTAGAAAAAATCGCCAAACTCTGCATCCAGTTCAAAGTTTTAGTTTATTTTAAGTTCGAAGAATAATTCATACGTATTTGTGGATTAAAAAACATAAAATTTCTCTCAACTAAATAAAATGAAAATTTAAACCAACCTCATTTTTATCCAAAAGATATAATTCCTCTCCACTTTAACAAATACTAACAATCAAAGAATCACATTGTGCTACATTTTATTACGTCATTCCAAACTGATTTATGAGAAATAAATTTTGCTTCAAATATATTATTTTCAGATAAAGTTTCTCATGCCATCGACTTGAAATTAAATTTCAGTGCTAACACATCGGGTAAGTCTCCGACAGACAGTAGATGTCCGTCCGGACGTACACACACACGGACAAAAGTATGAAAGATGGGTTTCTGAGGCCAGACCATTCTATCTAACAAAAATGCATTTTTAAGATCCGACGGATAGAACAGCTCTTGGAAGTGGGCTATGGACAAACGGACATCGTCAGAATGTGTTTTTTTAAATCTTTAATTACAAAATAGAAAACAGGCTAAAAAGTAACCTATTTATGAAGTGTGTAAAAACGTGAAATAAATAGCAACCAAAGCATTAGACTTAACCGCAGTAGCACGGGAACATCGAATGCAAGTAAGGTTGCAATTTTTTTTAGCCTACTTTTTTTTTTAATTCGAAAGAATTTTTTAAAAAAATGAAAAAAGTAGGTATTGACACGCTAACGATGTCCGTCTGTGTGCCCTTACTCCCAATGCAAAATAGGTTCTACCCTTCGGATCTTGAATGTTTTTTTGAAAGTAATGATCTTGAAAGTAAGATCTCATAAACCCAACTTTCATACTTCTGTTCGTCTGGACGGACATCTACTTACGGTCTGTCGGTGAATTGCACATTGAGTTATCACTGATATTTAGAGATACGAGAACCTTTATTTGATAATAATATGTGAAGCAAAATTTAGTTCTGCCATGAATCAGTTTGGGATGACGTCATAGAGATAAAAGGTAGTACAATATGATTTTTGATTGCTCTGTATTTGTAAACCAGCAAGGAATTATATTTTTTGGCATACAAACCTGTTTTTTTTTTACATTTCTTTTTAGCTTGATGTTTAGAGTAGTTCTAGTTTTTTTTTAAAAATGCGTATTCAATTATACTTCGAACTTAAAATAAATTTCGCCTCAATAAATAACATCCATTTATTTTGTTGAAAAGAAATTAATGAAAATAGTTGACTTTGGCTTTTACAATTTTAAATTATTTAAAATAATTTAAAGGTTATTTTTCGTATGTGACTTGACAAAAGTTGGTAGTACATTTTTTATTGATTAAAATGTAATTTGTATTACTTATAAGTAGGTATTGGATGATTTGAAAATTATGACTTAATGTAAGTATGTTTCTGTCTCTTTCAACCGCTTTTACACAAGATCTATACACCCGATTTTAAAATTAATTAAACGCAGCATCATCCATTACTAAATAAAAAAAACATTTCTTAGCAACTGTTTTTTGTTCATTTTCATTAAAAAAATTCAAAACATGTTATTGGTTACGTTTGATAAATTTTATTGAATAAAAAATGCATCTAAAGCTCAATTCCTAGTACTACTGTTTTTAAGAATATTTTTTTTTTGTTTAACAAAGACTTACAACAAGGTTAACAACGATTTATAACAGCACTCAAACATTTGCTTGCAAGGAATCAAACACTAGCTTGCTTTTGAATTAATTTCGATGACTAATTACTAAGTAATTAGACGCTGAGTATGGAAAAGAGTAAGCGTCTTTCGAAAAATTAAATATAGTTTAAGGACTTCTACAAAAGTCTATCTGTGATTCGAAGAATTAAATATTTCTTAATAAAAATGAAACCTACAGCTTTCTCCATCAAGCACTAAAAATGAATGTAAATTGGTACTACCCAGATTTTTTTTTTATGCAAAAAATCTATTCTCTGCTTTTCCTCTTGACTTTCCTAATAAACAAATGAACTATCAAAGAATCAATCGCATCGAGATGAATTTTATGACGTCATTCCAAATTTATTTATGACAAAAATAATGCTTCATATATTTTATTTAAATAAAGTTCCTCATGCCATTGTTGATGTGGTAAGCGATTACAATTACTTCAAATTAAATTTCAGGGCAAATTCAATGAGTAATTCGTCGACAGACAGTTGACAGCTGTCCATCCGGACGTACACACAGGGGGGAAAATTATGAAAGATGGGTCTCTAAAGGTCATACCTTTCTAACAAAGAAAACATTTTTAAGGTTCGACGGATAGAATAGCTTTTGGAAGTGGGGTATGGACAGACGGACATAGTTAAAACGTAAATTTTAGTGCAAAATGAAGGAAATAGCAACCAAAGCATCAGACTTTACCGCAGTAGCACGGAAACATCGAATGCAGGTAAGGTTGCAAAAAGAAAGAAATGGCAACCAAAGCATCAGACTTTACCGCAGTTGCACGGAAACATCGAATGCAGGTAAGGTTGCAAAAAGAAGGAAATAGCAACCAAAGCATCAGACTTTACCGCAGTAGCACGGAAACATCGAATGCAGGTAGGGTTGCAAAAAGAAGGAAATGACAACCAAAGCATCAGACTTTACCGCAGTTGCACGGAAACATCGAATGCAGGCAAGGTTGCAAAAAAGCCTACGTTTCCATTTTTTTAATTAGAAAGAATTAAATGAAAGAGTAGGCATTGACATGCTAACGATGTCCGTCTGTGCATCGCACGCCCCTTCCAAAATAGGTTCTAACTGTCGGATATTAATTTTTTTTTGTTAGAAAGGTATGATGTCATAGACCCATCTTTCATATTTTTTGTTCACTTGTGTGTACTTCTGGACGGACGTGTATCTGTTATGAATTACACATTTAGTTAGCACTGAAATTCAATTTCAAGTCAACGGCATGAGAATTTCCCATTGAATTATCATTAAATTAAATTTTTGAGACATTTAAATCGCTGTTGCAAACCAACGATGACATGATAAATTTAATTTTTTAAAAAATATTTTAAGCAAAATTTAATTCTGTCATGAGCCACTTTGGAATAACGTCATAAAATGTCGAATAATGTAATATAGATGGTTCAGTAGTTGTTATAAGGCAAGGAATTGTATTTTTAGGCTTAGATTTTTGATTTTTTTTTTAAAATTACGTTTGGTGTAGTTCCGTTTGTTTTATTCACAAATACATTTTTTTATTGTTCTTCGTACTTAAACTAAATTAAGACGACACTAAATAAAATCTATTATTTGGAGAAATTAAATTAATGAAAATATATGATTTTGGCTTTTAAAATTATAAATTATGCCTGGATGTAGTGTTTGGCGAAGTTTTTCTAATGTGTATAAATCTTGCGTAGAAGTGGTTCTAGGTGACAACTACTTTTTTTCTGAGAATTTCAGTAAGTATGATGTGGTTTTATCCAAAGTAAAATTTGTCACCCAAGTTCGTTTCAAATTTCATTTTAAATTAAGAAGGTAAACAGAATATTAAACAAATTACATGCTAAGCACATTTAATAATAATTTAAAGGTTTTTTTTAATGTTGTCTTGGCAAAATTTCGTAGTAAATTTTTTATCGATTAAAATTTAATTTGTTTAAATGATAAATAGGTATTGGTAGATTTAATAATTATGATTTGATATAAGTATGTTTGTTTCAGTCACTTTCAACAGCTTTTACACAAGGTCCATAAACCAGATTTAAAAAAAAAACAACAACAATTAAACACAGCATCCATTACTAAACTAAAAAATCTTGTCAACTGCCTCTTTTGTTCCTTTTCCTTGAAAAATTCAGAAATCATTCGTTATCGTTTACGTTTGATATAATTTATTGCATAGAAAATGCATCTAAAGCTCAATTTTCAGTACTACCCTATTTTAGTATAATTTTATTGCTTTAACAACGATTTACAATAACTCAAACATTAGACTGCAAGGAATCAAACACTAGCTTGCTTTGGTCTTAATTTTAGATGAATAATTCATAAGTAATTTTGGACGCTGAGTTTGGAAAAGAGTAAAAAGTGTCCTTCGCAACTTAAATCAATATAATTTAAAGTCTACAAAAGTTTATTTGTAATTCAAAGATTAATTAAATGTTTTTTAAAATAAAAATGAAACTTGCTAAAAACAGCATTAAAAAATGAATTAGTTGCAACTATCCAGATTTTTATGCAAAAAATATATATTCTCTGCATATTCTCTTTCCTTTGTTATTAAATAAATAATAAACAATCAAAGAATCACATTGAGCTAAATTTTATGACAGAATTCCAAATATCGAATCAATTTAAATGACGCAATGGAAATTGTTTGGGTTTTTGAAATTTTAAATTAAATATGGATGTTGTGCTAGACAAATTTTTTTCATTGTGTATAAATCTTGTATAAAAGCGGTTCTAGGTGACAGTTACTGTTGCAAACCTACTTGTTTTTCTAAAAGAATTTAAGAATGCTGTAAGTTCCAAAATACAAATCTGTCACCCAAGTTCGTTTCAAATTTCATTTAAAAATTAAATATTGGTTGTTATATGCAAAAAAAAAAAAAAAAATACGCATGCTGTTTTGGTAATGGTATTATTAATCAATATTATAAGGTAAACTGAATGTTAAACATAATACATACTTAGCATATTTAATAATGATGCAAAGGTTATTTTTTATATCCATGTTGACAATATTTAGCACTACGTTTTTTATTGATGAAAAATTAAGTGTATTGATGATAAATAGGTATTGGTAGGTTTGATAAATATGAATTTAAATAAGTATGTTTGTAATCGTCACTTTCAATCACTTTTGCACATTATCTAAGGTCATACCTTTTTTAACCTTTTTTTCTGACCCGAAAATTTTTCAAGTTAGTTTCAATGTATTATATCCATTGAATTTATTTAAGAAGCATTTAGGATTAAGTAGAATTTTTTTAATGAATGCAAATGCAATTTCCTAAATTTTAGTAAATTCAAGTTTTTAATTTTTTTTGCCGTGTTAGAAAAAGATTATTAACATTTTTAAGACTTATTTTTTAAATAAAAATACCCGCTGTTAAATGCAAAAAAATGCTCGTTATATAACTGAAGGTATCAATATTGTTAGTGAAAAAATAGAAATAAAAATGTCAAAAAAGTACTGTTATACGAAAAAAAAAATTTCATTACATTTACGAAAAAAATAGTCTAATATCACTTATGCCACAACATTAAATTCTTATTATATTAATATTTATATTAATTCTACGGTTACTAATTAATTTGTCTTTCACGTGATACAGCATTAATTAAAAAATACAAATACATTATTTTCTTATACAAAACAAATTATTTCGGACGGTAGGGTAATATGTATGTAAAATAAGTCGACACAGGGAAACTTGGGTATACTTGTGTCTCTTATTTAACCGCTAGACATTTTGACGACAAGACGACAAGATTGATTTGTCGTCTGTAGTCGACGAGAGAGATTGACGGACTGCCCATAAAAATGGCGAAGAATCTCGAAAGCTCTTCCACCGGCCAATCAGAAGCTAAGATTTTTTATGTGAAGGTTTGAAAAGGTCAAGTTTAAAATGTGATGACTAAACAGTTTCTGTGGGAACGATTGATCTTGGCTACTGCTGGTCGCCAGCAGGGCGTGGTTGGGATGTTAAAGTACTAAGTGATATTAAGGGCATGTGGAAAAGGTAATTTAAGTTTAATTGGAGTTTAAATATAAGATTTTGAGTGGTTAAGTTATAATATTATAGTTTTAGCATAATATACATGACATAACATAAAACTCATTTTGTACATAGAAACTAAAGAAAAAATTCAGCATTAATTTTTCCGCAAAAACATTGTTGTTTATTTTTGTAATTTGTCTGCAATTTTTAATTAAAAAAAGCTAAGTAGTCATTGCGGCAATAATATAAAAGGGTAAAAACTAAACAATAAGGCTAATTAAATGGGTAGTATATTTTTCAGTTTCTGGAAATGAGAACGTAATAAATTTATAATAAAGAAATCTTTTTATAAAATTTAGAAGTTAACCAATATTGAATATTTGGTTGGATATGGCACAGCTGTTTTCGTCTCAACAGTTAGTTTCGATTGTGTTTCATAATGAGACAGTACGTGACGGACGAACATACGCATACAGAGCCAAAAACTTCCTAACAAGAAGTTCTTAAAGAACTAAAATAGCCTACTTTCCTGTTACTTAAATACTTACTAAAATTCTTATCTTGAATAAAACTAGGTTCGTAACAGTAAATGATATCCACAACCGTTTTTCCACATTAAATTTAAAATAAATTTCAATAAACGCAGCATCTAACTAAACACAGCATCTTTCACTAAACACAGCTTTATTTGAAGTTATAAATAAATATTTAATTTTTCGTAGGACAAAAACCAAAAAAACTACTCCTCAATAAACATTTACTTGCTAAATTCGGCTAGTTTCATTTATTTTATTTCGAAAATTAAATAATTATAACTTAAATCGTTTGCAAAAATTTGTATTTCAAAGAATAAATATGTAATATTCCTCGCTTTTAAATAGAATGAAAACAATTTATATCAACATACAAAGATCTCGTAGTGAAATATATATTTGACGTCATCTTAAATTGATCGATGTCTCAAAAATAATTTTATTTTAATTTATTGTCTAAAAGAATTAAATTTTCTCAAGCAATTGTTGCGATGGCAACGGCGATATAATTCTAATAAAAATGGCTTCCTATGCTTTTTAAATGAGAATTAAATTTTGATGTTTTTTAAATAATTGAAGTACTTCGAATTCGAATTCTTTTCTGAAATTTTCAATGTATGCTAATTTCGATGCGCTGAATTTTTTGACGTATCTCACTTGTCCGTAGCATTTGTAGTTAAATTCAGCGATTTAAATGACTCGAAATTGAATTTCAATGCTAATCCGATGGGAAATTCGTCGTCAAATAGTAGATTTATGTCCATCCTATCGTACAGACAGACGGACAAAAAGTATGAAAGTTGGGTGTCTGAGGTTATACCTTTCTAATAAAAAAAGAATTTTTAAGATCGGATTGATAGAACTGATTTTGGAAGGGGGGTACGGACGGACAGACAGACGGTCAGACGGACAGACGGACATCGACCGCATGTCAATACCTACTTTTCATTTTTTTTAATTCTTCGAATTAAAAAAAAAGAAAAGTAGGCTAATAAAACTCTTTAAACTCCTTATAAACACACTGTGGAATGCAACCAATACTTTAAATATTCAGTTTATCACTAAGCTTTTACTACCTTTCCATTTTGAATTTCACATTTGACTGGTAAAATCACGTACCGCAATCGTATTTTATTTATTATAATCTATTATTTATATAATCGTATCCATATTTAATATAATCGCATCCACTTTTTTTAGGGAGAGAGAGGAGAGCAAGGTTTACCAGGAAAATCTGGACCACCAGGATTACCGGTAAGTAGATATTATGTAACAGTTTTTCATATAGTTAAAATACATTTTGAAACTTTAAAAAAGAAAGTATTACACTCTTAAAACAAAAAAGTGAAATCCACTCCAGTTGGAGAAGTGCATATTCGGCACTGGAAAGGAATGAATATTAACTCAGACTGAGTTAAAATCACTCGTTTGGAGTGATCCTGTCGGAGGTTTAACACAAAGGATCCACTCCAAAAGGAGAAGTGCATTTTCCAGACTGGAGGAGCGAAAACTAATCAGACCGAGTTAAAATCGCTCGTTCGTTTTAAGAGTGTACTTTATTAATATGTAATAGCATGACTTAAGTTAGCATTTAAATTATAAAATAACGCGAGTTAAGGTGAAATTCTTTTATTAAACACAGTTTCTTTTTGAAATTGAATATATGTACTACATTATGTAACTGACACATACAAGAACAATTACTTTTCCATCGTTATTATCGATATACAATATTTAATCGTTATCAAAAATATTTTTTTAAACATATTTTATGTAGAACCACTGTCAAGTGACGGTTTGAAAGCTGAGTGGGCACCCGATGCACTTTTAAGAGCACAAGGATTATAAAAATAACCGTAAGGGTTAATGGAACAGACAGCCGAAAGCGTTACTAAATATCAAATCACGCTCACGAGTCCAAATCAAGCCGATTTCTTTTTTTTTACCGTTTCTTTCGCATCTAACCCATACGCGACAGCCCCTTTCTACTACCATTAATTAAGAGTTTTTAGGACCGTTTAATAAAGCTTCGACATAGTTAGGAGGATTAATTATTGATATTTGAAAGGGAAAAAGTATTTGGAATGAATTCTGTTCATACGAAAGAAACTAACCACATTTATTTAGACAAGAGAATACATGAATAGTTTTGGATGTAAGTAACAATACATATTTATTTCTGATTTTGAAAGGAACTTAATGAATTCATATCGATTTTATTTAGGATATTTACCAGAATAAAATTTTTTTATCATGTTTTGTAGCTTTATGTTAAGAAGGGTATTTGTTTAACTTCTAGAAGTCATCATCTAGTTAATTGAATATTTAAGAAATGTACCCACAACCCGTTATGATTTCACGTTTTAATTCAATGAATTGTTAAAAAAGTCGCCTTAAAAATATACTTTTAAAGGGGCCAGCGGTGAAGGTATACTTTCTCGAATACAGCAACTTCCACTAGATAAATATGAAACCAAACAAATTTATATCGCTCAATCTTTAATTTTAGTGTGTTTCAAAAATATTTTTGACCGAAAACTTACTTAATTTATAAAAGCTAACTAAAAATGCAAAAAAAAAGTTACGAAGAACACTTGTAGTAATTCATCCAGTAATTGGCGGAAGCTTTAAAAGACAAGGCTGTATAGTATTTCAAGAATTGACTTAAAATGTAATAAGTGCGTTGAGTTGGTTTGCTATAAATTGTATACTTTTAGATTTACCCCTTAAGTTTTACGGCTATAAGTTTACGGTTATATTAGGCTTAAACTATTTGAATACTACACCATATAATTGAAGAGCTTAGTGGAAGAACGTGCTAAATAACACTTTTGAAAAAAAATTGAGATTTTTATGTCAATGAACATATTACCATCCTTCAAAGATTATAAGTTTTCCCTTTTTCAAAAATTTAAAGTTAAGTATATTTTTTACAGTTTGCGAGTGCCATTTTTAACAGATTTCAGTGCAAACTAAAAACTTCAAAGCTCGTTTTCCCGTTTTCACTTTTTTGTCACTTAGCACGTTCTTCCACTAAGCTCTTCAATTCTATACATGACTAAATCGTGATAGAATGACGCTTAGTACCTTTTTAAAAAACTTTGATCATTCCGAACAAAAGAAATTAAACCGAATAGTTTCATAGCAAAAGAAACATTTTAATTAAAAAAAAATCACAGCGGGAAGTTGGAGTAACTTTCGAACTTTTGTGTTAATAGATTAGGGTTGGTAAATGAATGATGATGAAGATTAAAAGAAATGTAGATTAAGTGTTAGACAGTATGAAAGAGCTTATTCCCTAAAATTTAATTAAAAGTTTTTGGCGTTTAACTTTGAAATTAATGATGGCAACCTTTACCCTTTAAAAAGAAAAAAAATAGCCGACGACTGTTTTAAAAGAGTGGGAAAAATATTTCATGTATAGTTAACAAACTTATTTAAAAAGGAAGTCTTGTGTTTATAATATTTTGATAAGTTAATCAGGCGTAAAATAAACATTATGTAAATTTGAGAGAAGGTTACAGATTTTGCATTGCAAATATGAACGTAATATTTGGTGTTGCTAAAGAATAATATTTCCATAGAGGCTCCGACAAAATTGAATTAATTCGTTTGATATCAAAAGTGTTGAATATTTATGGTTTCAGGGAAAGTAAAATATAGGGCTTTATTGTCTAGTATAGGCCTTTTAAAGGATAAAGTTCCTTTTCAAATGAAATATGTTTATATTATTCTAATAAATTCATATATTTTGTAATTCTTAATTCATATAATAATTAACAATTTCCATAGCATAGAAAATTTTCAAAATAAAAGACTTATATTTATTTTAGTTGATGCAAGTTAAATATTTTTTTAAACTTTATACTGTTTAAAATAAGTGTTTAATTATTAACAACTATATGGAATAGTACGGGTCGCATATTTTGGTAGCCATAGTAAATACCCACTTGGGAAAATGGAAGAACTATGTATCGGGAAGAGTTAGAAGACTCACAACTTTTGTCATGTCCCATACCCGATTGTAACATGCACTGGTCCACAAAATAAGTCTGACCGTCATAAATACAAAATTTCCGTAAAAAATCATTCTCAGCACCTTCCTTCTCACCCCTACGAAAATAACGGAGGGATGTTCTACCCCCATTTATCTATTAACTTATATTTCTCGACTAAAGTATCAGTAGTGAACAAAAGACCAAATAAAAACGGCAAAAAATAAATATATATTTTGAAACAGATGATAGTTTACATTATTTGTAAACACAGTACTGAAAATTGATTTAAAAAAACATTGAGAAAATACCGATATATTTATTAAATATTTATTTTTATTGTATATATTTATTAAAATAGGGTTTACCTGGAAGGGATGGAATTCCTGGAACTACTAATAACTTCGAAGTTATTCCGGTAAGTACAATCGATAAATTGTTTATCTGACATAAATTGCAAAGAATATTTTATGTAGATCTTGAAAATTTCTGAAAATTTAGTGAGTTCTGAAATTTTAATGAGTATCATGCATAAAGATTTTGATAAAAAGGGCTTTTTATAGGGAAACTGTTTCATGCCAGCTTATTTTGTACTTACAAGCCGTTTAAAAATATTTCAACCATATTGAAGTTAGACACTTTAACCGAACAATTAACAGTTTATTGGTTTTAAATGGTATAAATGGAATAAAACTTAAAATTATTAGCAATTGGGGTATTGTATATAATATAATTGATAAATCATCTACTGCCCGAATAAGATATTTCTGAGAAATTTGGTTGCCAAGGCGTTAAACATTAAGAGATAATGATATTAATTTTCACAAAACTACAAAAATGGTGCCTAGGATTTTTGAACAGATTTTTGTAATAATTAACTAATTCTAAATATGAAACGAATTTTTTTTACAGGAGCTCTATTTTTTTAGTGTCAAAGAAATTCTAAAAATCAAGGAACCTAAATTTTACTTTTTAGCAGTTTTTAAAATGAAATGTACGTTTCGTACGTAGTTTTGAAGATGCTGACTACAAATATGGTTTCTTTTTCTCTACCTATAATGGTTTGCTCACAGCAATTTTTTCTAAAAGTGAGACGAAGCAACTGGCAGATAAAAGTTATCATGAAAAAGAAACTTTGAGGTAGGGAAAATTGGAAACCATATTTGTGTAGTTAAAAAACCTGCGTAAGAAACATGTTACATAAAAACATTAGAAACTAAAACTTGTTATTTTGAGCATTTCTTTAGCACAAAAAAGTTGCCAATTTAAAAAAAATGAAAGCTTCAACGAAAAATCGATTTCATATTTATATTTAGCTACCCAATTTATATCATATTTAAAATTCTAAACAGCTGTTGCCCTGTATTATCAATTCATAAGCATATGATATTTACGTACTATTCTCAAGTTTAAAAAGGCGAAAGATGTTAGATTCTTTGTTGTTTTTTACAGGGACCGCCTGGTCTACCAGGTGAACAAGGAGAAATAGGTTTACCTGGAGCAAAAGTAATTGAACCAAAGATTATAGTTTTTATATCAGTGTAGACTAGTACATAATTGCTGAGAAATCAACAATTAAAAGTATTTGTTTATGTTGAGAGTTTTGAGATTTACTGTTAAGACAACTATTTAAACGCAACCCTTAAATTTTCTATTTTAAATTAAAAAATTCAAAAAAACTATAAAAAATTATATTTTTAGTGAAAAGTCGTACAATAATAACTGACTACAATCATAACGTTATCTATTTTGCACAAAGTACTCGTATTTAGTTAAAGAATATAGATTATAATAAGATAAAATCTAAGCATTTTTTTAAAGTAAAAAGTGAATAGCTTTTTTCAATAAACTGTACTGCTTATTTTGCAGTGGTAGATCCCCAAATGTATTAAGCCCAAATTTAAATGAACTAGAAATTATTTCTTTGTATCCATCATTAAAAAATAAAAATGAAATTTTGGATAAACAAGACATCATTATAGTTTCCGATGATACCGTAAAGTAGTGAGAAGACTTACAAATTAAAATAACGATTTTCTTTAAAGAAATTCAACTGAATATTTAAATATTTTAATTTGTTAATGTATGAAATGTTTAAGGGCGAGCGAGGATCTAGAGGAGATGTAGGAATTCCTGGACCAATGGGATTCAAGGTAAATGAATATTTATGCACAATAAGAAGGTTTAACTTATAGGTTCATCAAAAACCTAGTTCGTCAGGAGAGCCCAAAAGCCTAACTTAATGGGGAACAGGCGGACTGGACCGGGGGTTTCAAAAACAAAGTGCATCAGTGTTAATCCAATAGAGAAAAAATATTTTCTCTACCACATTTCTCCGGCTGTATTGAATATTTTTACAAACGGATTTTATATGTGATAACTGTAGCTGACTTACAGGTCCTGACAATCCCCATTTTTGATATTGGGTCGAATTCTTTTTAAAAATTTGAATAAATAATTTTACATAAAGTATTCGAAGCATTTTAAAAAAAGTTGGGTTTATAGATATCTGTAAGTTATCTACATTTATGATCTAAAAAACAGATTTTAAAAATATTCAATACAGCCGGAGAAATGTGGCAGAGAAAATATTTCAAATTGGATTAACATTGAGGCACTTGAGTTTGGAGACCCACCGTCCAGCGCGCCCATTCCCATTTAAGAGAATGAAGTTGCACTTCAAAAGTTTGTCGTTTTAAAAATATTAATTATGTCTTTGATAGAAGATTATGATGAAATAAGTTTTAAACATTGTGTCTAAAAAGTAGTTTCGACAAAACGTCTTGCATGCCATTTTCGGAGAAAATCGAACATGAATCCTCTGAGGAATAAACAGATTGAAGAATTGTAAACTTGTGTTTACTACACGAAATAAAATTTAAATCTTTAATTTGAGAGTTTAATTTCTTAATATTCTTTAAAATATTTCTGCAGCATATTATAAAATTAAAAAAGTAATTATTTAAATTTATTAAAATTTTTATTAAAAAAATATGTTGGAAAACTAGACTGTCAGGGTTAACACGTCAGTATTCCACAGAGGGTCGATTATTTTTATTGAAACTCAACTCGTTTTCATAAAAATCTTAAAATATCTTCAGTTATCATTTAAACTACTGTTGAATTAAGAAATCGGGGGAAACATTTTACCCTTTGAAAAAAATAAAAATATTGTTAAAATGACACTAATGCACCTTTTATAGGGAGATAAAGGCGAAAGAGGAGAACCGGGTGTGCCAGGAGTAGATGGTCAAAAGGTATGTACAAAAATACTTAACGGTTATTTATTATTTCTTAATTATCTAAAATTAACACCAATACTGTGATTAAAGAATTTACATTAACCCTAACTTTTCCCAAATTTTTTTGATAACCACAGCAATCTCGCCAAACGTTCAAATTTCTTGATGTTAAATTTTTTATTTTATGGTCAGCGAAAATGTGGAGGATGAGCACGTAGAACGTACGTATTAGAAAATTAAATATTAAAAAGAACATAGATTAGATTAGTAAAAAGAACATACATAGAGATTGTAGTAAATATTTCATTTGATGGCAGTTGTTTTTATAACGAAAACATCACGAAGGTCAATGTAACTTTAATAAAAAAACTTAATTTTTAAGAGCAATTTATTATGATTGCAGGGTGATCATGGTGAAATCGGTTACCCTGGAGAACATGGTGCTAAAGGTGAAAGGGTAAGTTACTGATCAAATTACCATAATTTGGAATTTAAAAGCAGGTTATCAACATAACTTGGAACTTTTATTCATATTATTCTGAGACGCCAATTATTGTTGGGACACATTTTTTTAAAGGCAATATAGTCCAAACAACAAACATAAGCATTTTCAAGCCCAAAAGCAAATGCATTTAAAATATAATAAATTAGGTTATTTTTCTTGTCTTACATTTTCAATAAATTATAATACATTCGATATTTGAAGCTAGATTTTAATTTAACGGGATAAAGTACTGCTATTTGCTCTTTTAGCGAAATTTTAAAGTCAGATAGTAATCCTTTTATTTTTTTTCCTAGATGCAAGCACAAGATTTTAAAAAGTTAGTAAATTCATTTCAAGTACCATAAATTAGGAGTTTTTTTCTACCGTATATTTTCAATAAATTATAGTATATTAGAATTTTGAAGCTAGATTTTACTTTAATGGGATAAAGTATTGAATTTTTCTCTTTCTCTTTTTCAAATTCCTATAGTATTTAACATAGTTAAATTAGTAAAAAAACCTATAGTATTTAATAAAGTTAATAACTTTTTTTAATATACCGTACAGCGTATTTAGTAGTGGTAGCACCAAATGTAGTGAGCCAAAAATGAAATGAAACAAAATTTAACAAGAAATCTCAAACCATTACTAACTAAGCAATCTGAATGCACCAATCCAAAGTTTCCTCGACTTATTTCTTAAGAAAATTGCTTAAAGAACCCAATATATACGGATGTTGCGCAAAGAAACTTGGGGGATTCGATTGATATTCAGGGCTTCTTTCTAGGGATTTCCTGGGGCCCCGGGTCTTCGCGGCGAGCCTGGACTCATAGGGATGCCGGTGAGTCCTTTTTTTTGGAATCTTTTAGGTTTTTTTTCCTTTGAGTGTTTTTTCCCTGAGATGAATGTTACTGAATAAAGTGAGTTAATGCTGGAGGTTTTTTTTTTATCTCTAGGGTCCGTCAGGGATTCCCGGTTCGAATGGATTACCAGGACATAAAGGAAGCAAAGTGAGTTTTATTTTGGTTGTATCCCCAACTTGTGAAAGAAATCAGTTTGTAGTTTTTGTTTGGAATAAAGGAAGTTTTTGGATTAAACATTTGCAAGTACTAATTTGTTGAAAAAATGTTTTAGAGCAAATATAAAAATGTTTAATTTGAATTATCGTCGCACTAGATTTACACGAGGGGTATTGGCGACGGGCGTCGCATTTTAAAACCACAGTCAAGTGGCGAGCTGACACCCGTGTAGGAACCAAACGCAACCGTTAAAGGGCTACATCTTACGCAGCGTTGGGACTTTTAGAAGATATTTAACTTGCACTCTATTATTAGTCGGATATTTTTGGCTGCACGGGCCATTTATGGATCAGCAGTTATTTTGCCGATTCCCGGACCCGAACCTTTGCGCATGCTTGGCCAATGTCTAACCGACTGGGCTCCCCAGACATGCAAATATAAAAAGGAATACTACATTAAACTAAAAGGGTTTCAAGTGGACAGCTCTTCACCATAGATGTGGAAGAAAAAACATTTATGGCTCTATAAAGTTGTAGTTTGGTCTTAATTATGTTTAAAAATGAAGAGTTCCTAAATATTTTATAATGCATGGCGAATCTCTTGTGTCAACTAAATGAAAAGTATGTTTTTTTATATATATATTAGGAACACCTATAAAGACTTAGTAATTATTTTAAAATAAACTAAATCTGTATGAATTTTAATTAGCACAGTTTTAAAGACGCTACTTAAATCAAAATTTTAGGCATTCAAAATCTTAGTTCACTCGTAAATTTAAACTTAAATTAATTTTTAATTAAAATTAATTTTGTAATTTGCAACCAAAAAAAAACAATTCATATTAAAACCTAACCAATTTGCTATCTTGCATTTTAATTACCGTTTGAAGAAAAGTTTTTTAGTCAAATTAATGTTTGAGTTCTGCACTGACCTTCACTGCAAAAATCTGGTACAACGTTACACCATAACCTTAGCTTAATGGACTAAAATAAGAGTAAGCTTGTAAACTTACACCATTTTGCATAAAATGTTGGTACATTTTTGCAGTGTTCTAAAGATACTCAAACCAGTTTTATTAAATTTGACCAAAAAATATCATTTTAAAGCAGATATTCTACAAATAACTTGCTCAATAAATATTTTCTTACACGACTTTCTTTAAAACGATGAGATTAAAAAAACTTAAAAAAAATAATTAAGTAATAATTTAATTGTTAATTCAAATCTTCTTTTGTCTTTTACTAAATTGTTATGTACATAGGGTGATGCAGGAGAACCTGGCATACCAGGGCAAGTTGCAAGAGCTGGAGATCCAGTAAGTTTCCTATTTCATTTTTTTTTAGTAACATTAAAGAACTTTTACTGATCTTTTTAGTAATTAATTTGGACTTTCTAACTCTTAACCTGAATTTATTATCAATATGAAAAGAACAAATTTAAAAAATAAACTATTAATTATTTGGAATAATTTTAATATGCCTGTTATCGTTTCTGTAGTATACTCGACATCTTTAGAAAGAAATATATAACTCTTGTAAAATTAGTTAAAACAACTTTTCTTATCTTGTCTTAGATTTTCTCTTACCTTCCATCAAAACTTTTGTACCATTATATAATATGGTTCAAAAATCATATTTAGAAAATTCCTCAAATTTATTATTGGAATTTATAAATATGTACCCATTATAAAAATAATTGAACTATTCTACTCCAGGAAAATATTGTGCGGAACTTCGACATTAAACTTTTTTAATCTTGTGTAGGGTCCTGCCGGTCCTCCTGGAGTACCTGGTGAACCCGGCATAGATGGTGCAAAGGTAAGTTTACAATAAGGATATCGTCTCTTAAGTTCACACAGGTGCTATCTAACATTGCAAAACGGTAGAAATGCACTGAGCTGTAACACTTGGCGAACTTTCCAAAATCGCGCCAAAAGTCGACTGAAAACCCAACCATTATACGATAGGTTTGAATTTCCGTCGCATTAGAACTACACGAGAGAGAGCCGAAAAACGTTTATTTAACCCGGCTGTTCGGACTTTCTTGTTACATATCTCAGCATTACATTATGTAGACCGATATTATGTAACAAGAAAGTCCGAGCAGCCGGTGTTAAATGAACAAACACGTTTTTTGGTTCTCCCTCGTGTTGCTCTAATGCGACGGTAATTCAAACCTATCCTATCATTTCGGTTGGGTTATCGGCCGACTTTTGGCGCTATTTTGGAAAGTTCGCCAAGGGTTACCTTTCATTAAATTTCTACGGTTTCGCAAAGTTAGCTAGCACATGTGGGAACTTAAGGGGGAATAGTACCGAGAATCGACCTCTCAAGCGAAGGCTTCTCACTGTGTTAATCCTATGGGAAAAAAATAAAAACTTTGCCACATTTCTCCGGCTGTATTGAATATTTTTTCAAATGGTTTTTTTTATATGATACATGCAGATGATTTGCAGGTCTCTATCTTTTCATTTTTTTGAAATTAGTTAAAATAATTTTTTGATTATTAATAAACATTTTTACAATATGAACAAGGTCGAAATTTGAAAAACTGAGAAGATAGAGACGTAGAACTTTAAATTTCCTTCGCAATGAAAAAAAAAAGTGTGAAATTATTTGCATTTTTCGGGTCGAAAAGTGGCAAAGAAATTATGAAATTCCCTTATCCAGGAAGTGGCGCCCCCTGGGAGTAGAACATAAGCTCCTCCCCCTGGTAACATAAGCTCCTCCCCTTGCATTTAAATGAGCTAAAACCCCGATAAGATAAGGTACGTGTAGTTCAATTTTAAGAGTCAGCGAGTTTTAACTTCTTGTCTGTAAGCTAAAGTTTCAATTGAGTGTGCCTGTGTCAGTGTTGGGCATGCAATTGATCAATTGTCAATTGTAAGAGTAATTGCAATTGAATTAATTGCAATTAAGTTAATTGCAATTGAATTTTCAATTGCACCTTGCAATTGATTTCTTAATTGCAATTAAATTAATTGCAATTGAATTTTCAATTGCACCTTGTAATTGATTTTTTTTAATTGCGATTAAATTAATTGCAATTAAATATTCAATTGCACCTTGCAATTAAAAGTTTAATTGCAATTAATTTAATTGCAATTAACTTTTTAAGTTAAAAATAACAATTAACTTTACATTAAAATGGAACGAGTTGGTTCGTTGGTTTGGTGCAGTTGCGTTGTTAAGTTGGTTGGTTTGGATGTTTGCTTGGTTTGATAAGTTGGTTTGGTTGGTTATTTTAGTTGGTTGGTTGTTTGGTTTGGTTGGTTGGTTGATTGGTTTGGTTGGTTGGTTGATTGGCTGGTTAGTTGGTTGGTTGAATTGTTTTGGCTTATCATTTGGTTGGTTGGATTGTTTGGTTTTGTCGGTTGGTTGGTTTGGTTGGTCGGTCTGTCAGACGAGATGTCGGTACGTCGGTAGTAAAGTCGGTCTTGGTCAGTCTGATTGTCGATCTTAGTCGGTAGTCAGGTTGTCGGTCGGTCGGTAGGGCAGTCGGATTGTCGGTCGGTCGATTTGTCGGACTAGGACGTTCGTAGGGTTGTCGGCTTGATCGGTCATCGGGTTGTCGGTCAACAGTCGGATTGTCGATATGTCGGGCCGGATGTCGGTCTGTCGAACAGTTTGTCGGTCTGTCGGGTAAATTGTCGGGTGGAATGTCGGCCATGGTTGGTTGTCGTGTCGTTGGTATTGGTACGTCGGTCGGTTGGTATGTCGATAGGTCGGTCGGGTTGTCGATCATATTCGGTAGTCGAGATGTAAGTCGGTCGGGAGGCCTGATTGTCGGCTAGGAAGTCGTCATCGGATCGTCGGGTTGTCGGTCAGCAGTCGGATTGTCGATCTGTCGGGAGGAATGTCGGTATGTCGGGCTGGATGTCGGTCGTCAGTAGTATGTCGGGTGCAGTGTCGGTCTTGGTTGGATTTTGGGTCGTCGGGTTGTCGGTCGGTCTTGGTATGTAGGTCGGTTGGGATGTCGGTCTGTCGGTCGGGTGGTCGTTTATAGTCGGTAGTCGAGATGTCAGTCGGTCGGGAAGTCGGATTGTCGGAAATTAACAATTCGGGTTGGTCGGGCAGCCTGAAAACTGCAATTAACAATTAATTAATTGTTAATTACAGTTTTCCACAATTGACAATTGATTAAATAATAATTGCAGTTTTCCGCAATTACAATTGATTAATTGTTAATTGCAGTTTCCGCAATTAACAATTGATTAATTGTTAATCATCAATTGTTTATGCAATTAAAATTTGCCCAACACTGGCCTGTGTGTTTTTGGAGGCTGATTTCGAAAATGCAAAGAGATTTTTTACTATCGCTTCCAGTTTAAAAGTATTAAAAAAATTAAGCAGCATAGATTCATTCTATTAGATTCGAAATCTTAATTAGTAAAATGTTCATTTTAAATTGTTTCCATGTCTATGATTTATTTAAAAGATCTTGATAAATGTTTTGGGAACGTGGATCTTATAAAAAGCATTACAAAGTGTGATCAATTGCACAAATTTTGGACTAATTTTTGTTGAAATATTAATTCAAGTTTAAATCCTAAAAAACAATATTTCTTGAAGTTTTTGTTTTAATTTTGAATTTCTTTCAAAAAGGTTTTTTACGACATTTTTAACTCTGTTTGGGCATTAGGCAGTAGTATTGGCTTGTTTTATATTAGGGATTTTTTTTTTCAGTTTTTCATTTTCCGCTATTTCAATAGATGTTTCGGTTTCACTCTCAAAGCGAAGTATTTTCATCTGTTGTGTTCTAATTTAGTTTAGTAAAGTTATTTTAAATTATCTTCGCACTAGAGCTACACGAGGGCTATTGGCGACGGGCGTCGTAGCCCCGGTCAAGTGACGAGTCGACATCAGAGTACAGGGGCGGACTGGCCCGGGCGGCTAGTCGGCGATCGCCGAGTGGGCCAAATTGCCAAGTGGGCCAAAAGCAATATGATAATATTCGTTTAAGTGGGAAAAAATCTACAAATACTTAATTGAGAATGTATTAAAGCATACAAAATAAGTGAAAACAACTTAATATTTTTTAATAAATTTAAATAATGTCTAAAAGGCCAAGGGTGGACTCATCATTGAGCAGGGGGTGCAGCTGCACCCCTAAAGAAAAAGCCAAGTGGGCCCAGGGACCTCTGGGGTCCCCCATATATATTATATATAAAAGGGCCCCACATTTTTTTTTCAAATCAAGCCAAGAGGTCAACTTTGGCTCTGAATCCCCCTATATATTTATAATATATAAAAAGGTATAAAATGGGCCTACAATTTTTGTTCAAATTGAGCCCAATGTGGTTCTTATTTGGGCCCAATGGCCCACATCGCCTCTAAGGCTCCCTATACAATTATATAAAAGGGGCCGAATTTTTTTTTCAAATCGGGCGCATGGGCCCACTTTGCCACTGAGGCCTTCTGTATACATTATGTAAATAAAAAGGGCCTATTTTTTTCAAATTGAGTTCAATGTAGTCCTAATTGGGCCCATTGATCCACGTTGCCTGTGAGCTATACATAGTATATAAAAGGGGCTAACAAATTTTATAATACAAATAAATCTAATAATGGACTAAAAAAGAAATTGATAATTCGCATTAAGCACTTAGCAATTGATTGGATACAAGACGATAAGTAAACTATACGAAATGACTAAGAGGGATGGCCTAAATGTGACCTGCACACGGCCCTAAATCAGATCCTGGGTTCACCCTTGTAAAAAGGCATATTTTTTCGTAAAAGAATACTTGCTGCGGTGCTACTTTAGCTTCAATTTCTTCAGAATAAATGAACATTTATGATACAACAGTATTTCATCGAGGTAAAACCTTTTTGTTCAAAGTGGCTTGCAGGTACTATTTTTGAAAAAGTGAACTAACTCTTTCTACCTGACGGCTTGAAACTAAAATACACATTGTATACTTGGTTAGCTAGACTATAGGCACAATCTATTTTGGGGGGCCCCTTTACGAAAATTTTGAGTACGATTTCCAGTAATGATGATGCTATAGAAATTTTTTTAAATTTTTGCTACAATGTTGTAGGTTTCCTTTCAAACATCGATCAAAACAATCGCGTTAGGACAATTTCTTAGCCAAAATTGAGCGAAAAACAAAGTGGAGTATCAGATTTTTTTTCAGTTTACTGATATTTTGGGGATTTACAGCATTTAGCATAATAGAACCTGAAATTTAGGGGCCCCATAATGTTGGGGGCCCTCCGGGCCTTATGGAGGAGCAGGCCCTGTTGGTTAGTGTACTTCAAATTAGTTGTGGCTTAAAATTCTGGCCCATCTGTGCTTCTATGAATGAAGTTGTGCTGGATGCCCGCTCAGGTTGCAGCCTCCTTGCGTTGCGTGATCGAGGCCCATTTCATCTATAGTTCAGCGTTAATCCCCCCCCCTTTCCCCCAAGAAAAAGGTAATAAGTAACAAAAAGAGTGATAATTTCAGTTTTATTCGAAATTAATGCACGCAATTTACATATTATGGTATGGGGGGCCAAAGTCATGACTGCGCCGAGTGGGTCAAACTCAGCCAGTCCTCCCCTGTCAGAGTATGCACCCAACGCAACCGTTCAAGGAGACATCGTACGCAGTGTTGGTACTTTGTGGAATATTTAGCGTGCGTTCACGTCTCTGGTCTGGTTTGGTCGGTGGTTGTTCTGGACATGCCCGAACCGAACCTGGGACCTTTCACATGCAAGGCAAACGCCGTAAACGACTGTGCTCCCCAGCCGGGTGCATCTTTGATTAAATACAGGGTGGTTATATAATAACGCTCGCTATTCGGAGTGGTCTGTAGCTGGAATGAATAATCACAATGCATCAAAAATTAACACACTTACACTCTTAAAACAACAGAGCGGATTTTCCACTCAAAAAGGGAACGTAATGTTTTTCACCAACAATCAATCCTTTCGAGCGTGTTTTCGATCAATAAAAACGACTTTGTGGAAAAAGAGGGATTTTGGAATAACTTTCAACCGAGTAAAATACAATTAAATCGTTTTCGTCGGGGATTTTAATTCGCCTTTTGAACGATCAATTTTTAAACGTTGCCATTGGTCCAATTTGATCACGTGATGCGAGCCGGCGAGATTCTTCAAAGAAAACATTGCCGCCATTTTATCTGGATCGTATCGTCGTATGTTGCGTATTGGTAAGTTATATTTTTCTAATCTCATAACAAGCTTTCTTGTATCCTCTCACGCATCTTTTTAAACTATTATGCAGTAGGTTCATTTAAAAACATCGCCATTAAAATGTTTAAGCGATAAATAGTTTGTATTCTAGTTTGTATACATCCAAAAAGTGTTCGTACACCAAAACTATTTTGCAGAAACTGTGCTATATAATTCGTAATAAACAATTCTATCACTCGAATTTTTTTTAATAGTATCTTTAAATCGTTTTTAATAAAAGTGGGTAATGTGACTTTTTTAAAATCCCGTAGTATTTTTCAAAAAATAAATTGTAAAGTGTCACAGAATTTGCTAATCAGTCTTCGCACACCAAAACTTTATTTCTTTAAATTATAAGTTAATTATAAAAATATCGTTTGCAGTTTATTTTTGTATTGTAATTAGGAGCACCAAACTCGTTTGATTTCAATGTATTTTATTTCTTAATTACTTATTATATTTTCTTCATTCGTAGGATATGACAGTGTTCGAAAATAAACGAGTATGAATAGAGGTTTCAAAATTATAGGATATCAGTTTAAATCTAGAAAATCAGTTAGCGGAATCGCTTTTGTAATTCATTAATATACCTCATTTTCTTTTTATAAAAAAAATCAAGGAAGCTTATCTTTCCCCTTGCATTTTATCTTAATTTATACGTAAAAGCCTTTTTCCGTGTTTATCTAAATATGGAATTCTTTAACAGAGGCCCGACCTGAAAATAAGTCACCATACAGAATACAAAGCTCAACATTCTGATGGCTACAGGAATCCTGAAATTGCCGCAATGTAAATATTAGTTTCTCCTAAATTTATACAAATATTTTTTTAAAAAAATAAACTGAAATGTAAATTTAAAAAGCCACAAAATTAGGACAAGATCTGTCAAAATGTAATGTAATTTATTCAGGAATATTTTACTTAAAACCCTTATTGTTTGAAGAGATTTTTCTATATTAAGCAAATATTTGTTAATTTATAAAGCCTAAAAAACTTCTAAACTATCAGAAACTTATGTTTTGATGCTGTTATCTTTGAACTGGTAAACACACTAATAATTGAAGAATTGTATTGTCAGTAGCATTTCAATTTTATAGAAATTGGAATTGAAATGTTTAATTTTTAGTAATTCTATATTACAAAATTATAAAAAATTAGATACTTTTCCGCTACTAACTCCATTATCGACTGTTACTAGAACAACATATATTGCTCCACAACGGTATGATTTCTGTTAGCCTTCTGTTTTGTTGAACAAGCATCATGTGTAGTACTTGAGGTTGGCCTTGCATGCGGAAGGTGCTATAACCTTTATTTAAAAATTTCGCCATCTTTACATGTAATTTAATTACTGATTGTACAATTAAAATTATTGTATGACATAAAACAAAATAAATAACTAGGAAAAATCAAATTCTTTAGCTATTAAAAATTTAAGGAAACTTATTTCTGGCAGACTCTGCAAGAAGGAAATGGCTTTTGTTGAATCCTCTGGTTGCTCTTCAATATTAGCTCTGCATTGCATTCTGGATCTCTTTCTTATGAAACTTCATTTATCGATTTAGTAAGTGAAAAGTATTTCTTAGAAAATATTATCCCCTTACTTTTAATGCAATTTTCAAATTGTTTACAATTAAGAAACCTGTGTATTAAAACTTCATTTTTTTAATTTAAATCAAATGATCTTATTGTGCCATTCAACTCTTATGATGTTTAATTTAAATCTTCATTAAAATATTTTTGAACTTGTACCTATTTGTCCACTGAACTTATAGCAATTGATTCGAGGAGGGCATTTCTTAAAATCTTATAATTTAACTAAGCTTTATGTTTAATTTCTGCATTGTTCAACATAATTGTGATCTTGTATAAATACCTCTATAGTGCACATTTATTCATTTGCCATTCATAAACAAAAGTTTCAAATATGCTTTTTTAACAAATATCTATTCTTCGAATTATATACCTGCTTATTATGAGTAATAAAAAATAATAATAAAAGCCAGGTAATCTATTTTTAAAGCATTATCAGCACAACAAGCTTTAGTTGTCTGTTGCATATTTCCACAATAAACTAATAATAAAAATTGCATTTACCATCAATTACATAAAAAATGTGCTTAGTATTAATACATGTTGATTTAAATATAAATATCTATCAAAATCACAGCGATAAAACTGTCTTGCAACCCTGAGCATTTGGTCACATAAGTTGAAATGGGCACAGTAGGCCTTATCCCACTAACGTGCTGTCGCATCGAGGAGTTTAGTTCGATTAAAAATTTTAATAGACATCCTAACCTTTTTTTTTAAAGTCATTGCAAAACTAAATCACCAGCAATAGTGACATTTATTTAGGATAATCCAAGATTTGTTTTGTCATTAATTTCTAGGTTTGTGAGCTGCCTGTCCGGATTGCCCAAGGCGAATCATTGCCTGCCTGTACCCCGCCCAAGGGGTACCCATATTGTTACCAGGTCCTTCCTGGTCCCTGAGGTGAACTGCTGAATTTCTTCTCTTCTTCAAAAGTTCTGCTGGAGGCCCTGGGAGATTTGGCTGGTCTTCCCTTGGATTTGTTGTGCCAGCTATTGCCTGTCTCAATATGTCCTCCTCCTCCCAACCGTGTGGATCTGTTCGTCAACAGCCAATTGACTAACAGCCGATTGACTTTTTGTTTGAAAATAATTTGTTTAATCGAAACTATAACTTTTTTTTAGCTTTAACCCCGAAATAAACATTTTATGTTTTTTGCTTAAAATAAACATTTTCCTCTGATTTTAGTAATATAGAACTGTTAGCAAGCTTTTTCTTCCATTTATTGTTATAAATATTGCTTTTGTTGTAAATAAAAATATGTTTTTAAACTCGGTAGATATTTAATCAATATTGTAAAACAAGTAAGTCTAACATAGATTTAGAAAAATGAATTTTATTGCCACCTTTATTTTACTTGCAGTTTTCAAAATATATGTTCTTAGAATTATAAAAACATCTAATCAACTTAAATCTTTTTTCCTAGTTCTGACTTACGAAAAAGTAACGTAAAACTGTCTTTTCTAAGGAAATGGCTTTACAAAAAAAATTATCTTAAAAAAGTAAATTTCATAATATTTTTCTATCAAGTAATTCTATGTTTACCTACGTTTATGTGAACTATAACAATTACAATGTTTATTAAGTATAATTCTAAGGTAACGTAAAAAAAAAAGCCATGAAACTGGAAAATACATTAAAATAAATTTGAAAAACTGATGAAAATATGCAATTTTTTAAAAAATACTTTATTAAATTATCTGTTTAAATATGATTAAAAAGTAACAATAAAAATTATCTAAATGAAAAAGAAAATTACTCATTATTGCTAATATAATATGAATAAATATGCCAGAAAAGCATTAAAAGTACTTCAAAAATAAGTAGGAAAACGTCTTACAGTAGTTTTAGTCTAAAAAACGAGTGGAAAAAAAGCTATTAAAAAGGAGTGAAAAACACTCGGCTGACATATGAAATTAGATTAGAAAGGAGCGAAAATGGCCACTCAGGAAGGAGTAAAAGTGGCTTATCAGAAAGGAGTGGAAAAAACGACTCCGCTAACAGAGTGAAATTCACTCCTCACGGGTAAGTGCATTTTCGGCAATGCAAAGGATTGAAAATTAAATCGGGCTGAGTTAAATCCGCTCGTTTGTTTTAAGAGTGTACTAATCAAGAAGGGGGGAAAAGAATGGACTCATAAAAAAGATTGAATCCAAAAAAATAATCATAAAAAATAAGCATAAAAAACAAACTCTTCTCTTGACCAGGGTTCCAAATTACGAAGCGTCAGCAATTATGGCCAATTGCGGCCAACACAGCTAATTACGATTCGTAATTTAGAATCCTGGTCAAGAGACGAGTTTTTTTCCAAGAAGAATGGAATCATATAAAAGAAACTCGTCTCTTGTCCAAGGTTCTAAATTACGTGGCATAGCCAATTATGGCAAATTACGGCCAACACATCCAATTACTCCTCGTAATTAAAATCCTGGTCAAGTGAAGAGTTTTTTTTTATGGTTCCATTCTTTCCCTCCTTGATAAGTAAGTGCCTTCATAGGAGTCTTAAAAAGTACCCACTAGTGATTGTTTTGGCCGTTAGTCATCCTATAGAATCGGACCTTTTTGACATTGTGAACAATTAACATTCTGAGTTAATTGCATGACACAAAATTTGCATAAGGGGCCATCTTCATATTAAAAATGTTACTAACTTTAAAATTTCCAATAGCAACACACCTTTTTGAATCCATATTTCAAATCTCTGACCTATGTTCACACGAAATGCCAAATTTTGTTAGTTTTTAAGCATTATTAGAGGAGTTATAGACGTGCAAAGTTTAGGTCCCATAATGTTAAATGAGTTGCACATAAAAAACTATCCCGATCTATAAATAATTAAAAAAATGAAACGAATTTTTTACTGAAAAGAAATTATAATAACCCAAACAAAATGCATTCAATATTGGGGTATTTAAAACAATTTTTATATTTTTAAATAATTATTATATTAATTTTTTTAAAAAATATGAATAGAAACACCTTAATATTTTTAAAGAAATAAATTTAAGACAAGAAGTTTAAGCGAAATCCTAATTTTTAAAAAATTTTATTCATAATTTTCTGAGTAAATCACAAAATACTTTTTAATTGCCCTTTAGAGGACTGTGTATAAGATTACGTGTGTAATTGATAAATAAAGATGGCTTTGCATGCATGCTTGCTTGTCATTTTAGAGATGGTCCCCAAAAAGTCCACAAGTGATTCGATTGAATAACTCGTCAAATATTCATCCAAATGTAACGAAAACTTAGATTTAAGGGTTTTCAAGAGTGCTTAACATTTCTAAGTTATTAAAATTGGGTGTTGCTATTGGAAATTTCAAAGATCGTAATATTTTTTATATGAAGACGGCCCCTTATGCAAATTTTGTATCGTGCAATTAACTCAGAATGTTAATTGTACACGATCTCAAAAAGGTCCGATTCTATAGGGTGACTAACGGATGAAATAACCTCAAGTGGGTACTTTTTTATTTCCACAGCTGTACCTCGCTCGTGAAATAAATTCCACTAGTTTTAAAAAGCATTACTTTTCGCACTAGTTGCATAAATATCTATTTGAAGGCTCATTATATATGAATGAAGAAAGATGCATAAAAAATATTAAATTTGCATAAAAAATATGCACAGTTTCATTTTTAATTTTAAAGCAACAATTTTACTTATTTATTTTTCGAAATGTAAACTTGTAGTTGCAAAAAGTTATTTATTTAAAAAAATCCATCATTATTCTTCAAACTTCAAAAAAATTAGCAAACGATAAAGATTAATTATCAAATCTGAAAAATAAGATTAAAGATAATTATTAATTTTAGCTAATAAAAGCTTGAATTCGAACTAGCTAACGGCCCTGTTTGGCGAATTTATTTCTGAGGCGTTGTTAGCGTGTTTCCTGTTAAGCGCAAAATGTTGTGTGGAAGCAGTGTAAGTGACAGATTCTGTAACAAACCAACTTGTTTTTTTTTTAAAAAACCATGAATGCATTGAAGTATCTTTCAATTCCAAACACCACAATACAATTTCAATTGACAAAGCTTCTCAATTCAGAGAGCTCCTTCAATTCAGAGTGAATTTGTGCTATTTAAGTTCGGATCCGGCCCGTGCAGCTAAAAAATATCCTACGAATAATACTTTGTGTAAGAGAGTGCACGTTAAATATCCTTTAAAGTACCAATGCTGCGTACGATGCTGCCTTTAACGGTTGTGTGTTGGGTGCCTACTCATGCACGTTAAATATCCCCTAAATGCGTACGATGTTGCCCTTACCGGTTGCGTTGGGTGCCTATTTAGATGTCGACTAGTCAATTGACTGTGGTTCTAAAATATGATGCCCGTCGCTCGTGTAGCTCTGGTGCGAAGATTATTAAAACCTAACCTAACCTCCAATGAATCAAAAAATCAATCGAATATATACCGTCTAGAGACGGTTTGTGATCGTTAAATCCATTGTGGTTCAATGGCAGATAGTCTTATACAATATCCCTTTTCTTACTGAAGCGCCCCAAAGCGCCCGAACAACTATGGATTCGATAATGTTATTCCTATCAAATATTACGAGGAAGCAAAAATCTTTCGTAGCGAAAGGAATATCGCAAATCGGTTCCCAGTCAGATAAAAGCATCTTTTTAACGGCACTTCAAAATTACGAGGCACGTTGACAAAAATCACTTTAGGGGTCATAGGAGTCTTTAAAATGTGCAAAGAAGGTACTACAAAACATAGTTTGATCTTTCATGTAATTTTTTAACTACTAAATGTATAAGTATAATTTTTTTATATGTAATTCTACAAGATTTATTTATTATAAAACAAGTTCCAAAATTTATGAAACTATAGCCAAAACTAAAATACATGATATTAAACATGAAGCTATTTGAACACATTGTGATTAGGCTTGCGCGGCAAATTGTGAGGTCAAAATTGAAAAAATGACCAAGAAAATGACTTTATATTGAACAAATATGTACAAACAAAGACTTATACCTAAATTCTCAGCTCAATTTTAATTAGAAATTATTTTAAGAACTTTTTTCTAAAAAAATTAATAAAAATTTTAAAATTTTGATTTTAAATTTTTTTACAAATAATTTCTAATTAAAATTGAGCTGAGAATTTAGGTATAAGTCTTTGTTTGTACATATTTGTTCAATATAAAGTCATTTTCTTGGTCATTTTTTTAAATTTTGACCTCACAATTTGCCGCGCAAGCCTAATCCCAATGTGTTCAAATCGCTTCATGTTTAATATCATTTATTTTAGTTTTTGCTAAAGTTTCATAAATTTTAAAACTTGTTTTATAATAAATAAATCCTGTAGAATTACATATAAAAAAATTATACTCATTTATTGAGTAGCTAAAAAATGACATGAAAGATCAAACTATGCTTTGTAGTATCTTCTTTGCACATTTTTAAGACTCCTGTGACCCCTTAAGGTTGCTTATAGCTCAAGTGTAGATTTAGAGCGACGTAATTCAATTAACCTGCAAACTAAGTATGTCATCCCGTTTTCTCGGAGGGAAGATGGTTGGTTGGTACATGTATTTCCGGCTTGTGTGCTTGATGAGAGATCCGCTTATAAACCTTCGTCAAGTAAGACAGACATAGACAGAATTTGTACTGATACAGAGAGAGAAATTACACCCAGGGCGAAGGCGGGGATTTCTCATTGGGTGTGTAAGATTGGGTGACGAGGGAGGGGCTTAGAAAAAATAGTTTCCAAGTGACCAATCGGCTACTTATAGAAGGGCTGAAATCAGAGATAATCAAGATAAATACGTCAATCAATTAATTGAGCATTGTGATTTGCTGGTCTCCGAGTTCTCTGACCCTCCCTCTTTAACAGTTCCAATATCTTCACCAGATGTCGCCTTCGGCCAAGTTGAGTTGCCTTAATCGGTACTATCCCGCCTTAACACTTTACCTCCGGGCGTCGACTGACCCGTAGACTAAAAATCTTCTAGACCAGCAACTTAATCTAATGCCTAGCTCTTCTAACGTGTCGAATGCAACTAAAACACTATTAAAGGTTGATTTGTTGATTGGTATAATTGTACTTTCAATTGTAAGGCTACTGTTTCTTCGTAATGTTCTCTGTTAAAAAAAAGTTACCCACTAGTGATTATTTCAACCGTTAGTCATCCTTTTACATCGGACCTTTTTGACTATGTGAACAAATAACATTTTGAGTTAATTGCATGACAAAAAATTTGCATAAGGGTCCGTCTTAATATTAAAAATGTTACGAACTTTAAAATTTTCAATAGCAACACCCAATTTTAATTACTTAGAAATGTGAAAAACCCTCGAAAACCCCTAAATCTAAGTTTTTGTTACATTTGGATGAATATTTGACGAGTTATTCAATCGAATCACTTGTGGATCTTTGGGGGACCATGTCTAAAATGACAAGCGTAGTCAGTCTGTAGGTTTATTAATGGAGAAAAAGAAGCACAAGGTCAAATATCTTGAGGATGGGCCTACGAGGGATATAAAAGTCAATGAGTAGCTGTATATATTCAAAAATAAAGTCGAAAATAAGTTGTAGTAAAAAATAGATCCCTATCGTCACTTGATAAGGGTTCCAAATTACGAGATGTCATTGGCTCTGTTAAATCTCCTAAAGGTGACTGCAAATAGGCAGCCAGAAACCATTACATTAGTTCCCTTAGACACAAAGGGGGCGCGCTAGTTTCTATGTCAATTTCAATGTAGAAATTCTCCAATGAGAGTTTGAAACTTAGAGTGTTCTTAGTCTATGGGTCAGTCGACGCCCGGAGGTAAAGTGTTAAGTGACGATATGGCACTTGTCAGTTTGGATGACGTCTATAAATGACGCTAGAAGGTTTTGATAGTTTGTTGATTCCCCTTCTCATTGGTAAGATTTCGTGTTAATTGGATCTACTCCATTCCCACCAATTCTAAGCATATCACGCAATTTATGGATTACCTCTTGTCGACTGACAAGGAAAATATTCGCGATTTCTAAGAAACTAAGAAATTAATGATACTCCATAGTGGACAAATTCCTGCTGATCTGTTTCAGTTGTCCTTACCAAGGGCAGTGGGGGTCCAAGGCACAGGTGGTCAAGCACACGTGAAACCCACTGTATAAATTCTAAACATGCCTCCTAATTTTACAGATCCACTGAAGATATAAAAAGACTGAGTGCACGTTGATCAATCGGATGTTTAGACCTCTAACCTGGGGCATGGCAGACCGAAGTTCTGTCACTTAAACCACTGTTATTTGACTTCAAAAGGAATTTTTACTTTTTTTTTCCCAAGTCGTCTTTTGCAGGCCAGGTTACCAAATACAATTAATATCAGACAATTTGGTCAAAATTTAATCTAATGTCAGCGGCTGCTATTGGGTAACTTGAACTCTTGTTAGTATTAAACTTCACACTGGATCATTTAGACTTATTTTATTAACCGTCATTTGTAAACCGTACAAGTCTAAGCAAATTATATATTGGTAAAAGTAGAATTAAAAATACGTCAATGCACAATATTTATAAATAAAGTAATTGTTAAATAATTTAATAACTGATTTTATCGATAAAGGAATAATCGTTCTCAATTTTTTTTAAGTATACATGCATTAAAAATCGAACGAAATATTTGATGAATTAGATAAATTGAAAGAGTTAATTCATAAGCTCTTATACCTTTTAGACTTCCAAAACGACTAGCTCTCTAATCAATCTACGTTTTTTATTCCATTGATGCAGTGTCTAAAATAATTAAGGCACATGGAATCCATTAAACAATTATTTGACAAAAAATCTCGCATAGGCGGCTCAGGAAAAAAATGCCAATCTTAATTTTTTACTGCATCTACGCTCTTATAATTCCTCCCATTCGATAGATAGTTTGAACAAACATTGATTGCGTAGTGTGCGTCTCATACAATCTATCATCATTAATTTATCTCAGCAAACTAAGTTAAATGATTAAAGCCTGCCGTTATATGATCCCAACAAAGTTATTTGCTGCTACCATAAAAATAATATTTACCCCCAGTTTTTCAAATCAAGTTCAAAACAAAAATGATTTTGAATTAGTTTGTAGTATCTATAAAGACTTCACTAATAGTCTAGGATTTTTTTCGTGTTTTTGCAATGGGGTTGTTTTACTTAGAGAATGGAAACAGCCCCAACAGTCTTTTCATTTTTTTTTGTCTCGAATTATTTTTGTTTTGGTATTCGAAAATGAGTTTGTTTAAGAATATTTTACTTATTAAATTTTTTAAAGTGCAAACTTTTTTCTGTTCTGATGGTTGTTCAAATCATTTGTTAAAAGAAAAATAGCTTTAAAAAGAAGAAAAGTTTCTTTTATCAATGACGGGCAGTTTGAGAGTGAAACCGAAAAAAACCCAACAATTTAGTCGCAGGTCATGGAAACATAAAAACACTAGTGTAAACCTTGTAAAACATTCTCAATGTTAACTATTCAGGATAAACAAAATATTCAGGCTTTAACGTGTTATTTTATGTAATGAGTGAAGAAAAAACTGTTTTGCATTATTAAAATTGTATTCTAAAAAAATAGATAAAATTATTTCTTCTTGGAGTATTTAAAAGAGCAAAATGAAGATATTTAACTAATAGATAAATCTAAGTAAAACGAGAAAATAATTCTTTTGCTTTCACACAATATCGAACAATAATTAAAAATGGCATTCCATAAAATAAAAAAGGGCATTAACGACTCTTTAAATTACTGCTTAACTCCGTAAGATTAATGAATGAAACTTCCGAAACTTACTAACGCCCTATCAGGTTATAATAATGGAATAATGGGAAAATTTTTAGGTATGTGTCGAAATATTGATTTTCCAACATCATTTAGGTGGAATATCAAGGTTCATCTGACGGTGATAATAGGTTAATGCTCACAAAGGAAATATTAGGAGTTGTTTAAAAGTCTGACAAAAGCGGTATTCAAACAATGTTTCGTGGCAAATGCGTTTTGTCAATAGTTGCAAAAGGAAAAGGTTATTAAAGGAAACGGTATTAAATAAACTTTAATTTTGAATATTTTGTTCTCAAATTTCTCGTTTGTTATGTCCTTAAAATAATTCACCACTAAGTTAGTTTACAGAAGAAATTTTTTCATCGTACTAAAGAGTCTTTTGGTTTGCCCATTTACATGGACTTTGTAAACATAATTTCCGTATAAAAATATTAACTTGTTCTTATATAATTTTTGGGTAACCAAATTTGCCCTTAATAAATTATTCGGGACAAAATCTTTGATTGTCTTATATTTCTAAAACTTCGATAAACGATTAAAAAACTCATTTTCGTCTTTGGAATTGTCTTGCCAACCGTCGTTGAAAAACAAAATATGAGCTCAATAGTGTTAAATTTTCTTCATAACTTATTAAATTTTCTACTAATATTATTAACAACTAAAATTTTCCGGTTAAGAAGCAGTTCTTATAAGAATTGCGTATCGTGACAAACTTAAAATTCACGCAGCTAATGAATGTTGTTTCATTGTATTTACACAGTGTGAAACATTCACATTAATGAAACATTATGATATATTTACATTGGTGAAACAATGGGAATGTTTCCATTCTTAAAACAATGTTACATATTCAAGTTGGTAAAACAATGTATTAAATTCCCATTTGTGAGACGCACGTAAAATATTCCTCTTTTATGAAATAATGCGATAGATTCGCATTTGTAAAACAATGTGATATATTCACATTATTTAAACAAAACAGTGTGATACATTCCCCAAAAAACATAATGCATTCACATTTTTTAGACAATGCGATAAAGATAACAATGTGATCAATGTGAACTCAATGATACATTCCCATTTCCCGAACATTTCTGTTTAATCGTATTTTAAAACTTTGCGATTAATTTTCATTTACTAAAACAATGAAAACAATGATGTATTCACATTTGCTTAACAATATTCAATTCAATCATTTAATAATTACACATTCATTAGTTAGTTGAAAATATATATTTACATTTGTTGAAAAAAAGTACATATGTTACACAGGGTGTGCCCGGTGATATAGGCCCTCCAGGACCAATGGGACCTCAAGGATTGCCGGTAAGCTATTTGCACAGTTTCTTTAAATGTATGCAATTCCGCGTCCCTTATTTAAAAAACCAAAAGTTAAATTTCATAGGGGAATAACACTTAAATTATGTAATTCTTTATACAGTTTGAGTACAGAAATAATACCCCGAGCGATATCATTAAACATTTGTCTATTTTAATTGAGTACATTTACACAGAATTTACATTTGAAAAATGTATTTTAAATAATCAAAATGTATTTTCTAAAAATAATTTATGAAGAAGTCACTGAGTGTTTTAGTTGGTATAGTGTGTGTATTCAGTTTATCTTTGTAAATGTTTCTTTTGTAGAAAATAGTATTTTTAAGAAAATGGCTTTTTTAAAATTCAATAAATTTTTAACATAACAATCTCAATAACTACATTTAGGATGAAATATTTGTCTTGTTAAATATTTTGGAAACATTAATTCAAAAAATTGTAATATGAAAACTTTTACTTATTTTGTACATATACATTTAAGCGTTTCTCACTTTATTTAAGTTTGTTTCAAAATATTTTCCAACAGAAAGTTTTTTTGACAATAACTATCTCTTAAAATAAAAAAGCAAAATCGTATATAAAAATATACATAATTTTTTTTAATTCTTGTGAAATATAACAAAATCCCTGAAAAATTTAAAATTTATTGATACCTAGTTTGACCTAATTTCCATAAATACAATACGACGCTCCTGAATTAATTTTTGCCAATTAAAATATTCAAGATTTTGTCCTTTGCCTTAAAATATCTTAGGATGGGTCTTTTTATGCTTAAGACTTTTTTTAGGGAAATATTTAATTGCAGCATCCGATATTTTAAAACAAATACTAGTAGAAAAAAATTCATATAAAACAACTCTTCAATCGTTTTTGTTTTAGGGTCCACCTGGACCATTAGGACCAGACGGATTAGAAGGACCGGAGGTAAATAAAAAGCTTTTTTTGTGTCAGTGTGGTTATCGGTTATTTAGATAGTTATGCAAATGTAAAGGGGTTTTAGATAGTGCTTTGAATGAATTCTGTGTAAAACTCGTTTGAAACTTTTAAGTTTTATTGAATACGTATATAATTTTAGTAAGTTAATATTAATTACATGTCCTATTTTATAGCAATTATTTTATTCCACCAGATTCTCAATTATGATATGTTCTTCATGAAATTCGAAAAAAATTTTTTTTTTTTTACCAGACACGAAGCTGTATGGACATTAATAATCCTGCAGTTGCATTGTATAAAACCAGCTTTTTAATTGTTTAAAAAAATGTAACATTCTCCGAAATAATTTGCAATAAGCAATTTCGGTTATATATACTCTTTCTAGTTTTTAGTTAGAAAAATAAACGTCTAACTACATAGATTAAAGGAATTTGTTTCTTCGAGTTGCTATTCCATAATACACCGCTTCTCAATAAATATCCTTACATTATTCGCTTTCATAGTCGAAATATGAAACTCCTTATGTATCTCGATCAAAGCAAAACAAATATAAAAAATAATATGAAGAAATATAAAATTTACTCACGAATCTTCAAAGAAATGCTTTGTTTTCTTAATCGTAGGGTCCAAGAGGAGCAAAGGGTGATGTCGGACCTCGAGGACCAGATGGTTTACCTGTAAGTATATTTGTAGATGACATGTTTGTTTTCAAGGTTACATTCACAATTGAAGAGTACAAGGGAAGAACCGCTTGATTTCGTTGAAGGCTTTCCTTAATAGCTTTTTGGGGATGATAGCCAGAAATAGTCTAAACTGGTGTAAAGAAACCGGTTACTCGCTTTCTTTTTCTTTCGCGGCAACCCTGATTCACGCCAGAGATCAGTGGGCAAGAGTCACACGTCTGTACAGCGAATAAAGAACCGAAAGAAAAACCAGTTTCCGGTTGCCAATGTCCGCCAAGCAGACACAATTACGGGAAGACTCCTAATAAATCAAGCGGTTCTTCCCGTGTACTTTTCAATTGCGTTGGTCGGTGTTAAGAATCGGCCTAGGGAAATTATGTACATACCAGTATCTTTAGTACCAGTAAAATTTTGGTTATTTGTGGTTTAAAGGGGTAATTAAGCTATTTGAATACAATCAAAACGTTGAGAAACTCCTGTAAATCGAAAATATAACTTCATTTTGCGCAATATATACCTAATTACAGCAACCCAAGTTTAGCGATATCAAATGCCAATATAACGATGATCAGCTGATGACTTAGCACGTGCCCAAGTTATTTGTACAATTAATATATAGATTGAAATACAGAAATCCATCATTCTTCAGCGTAGACACGATAAAGTGACTTATGTGGCTTGAGGAACAGTGTATGACTGAATAATTTTGATGTAATAACTTGAGTTTTTTTTTCTAATTTCGCTTAATAATTCGGTATTAGATTGAACTTTTTATTTCTTAAATACAACATACAAAATCAAAAATCTAAAAAAAATGCTGAACTTACCAATTTAAAACACGAGAATTGGCGACAATTGTTATGAGTCTTTAGTTACCGACTTTTGTTTCAACTTCAGTAACCATCTTTTGGCTCGGTGCGGTCAATATTTACAGAAGACACAACACAAGTGTAGATATTAAAACGGAGATTTTTATTTACAATTTACTATGTTAATATTTCAAATTTAAATTCTCAAAGATTAACTAAAACAATCAGGAAGATTAAAATAAAATCCCGGCCAGCGGGGGGAGTGCACGAGACGGAAAGAAAGAGGGAGGAAAATGCATCGGCTTCGGCCGCTTTTACAATGCGTGGCCGGAAATTCAATAAAGGTGCCAATAGTAATAAAATTAGCTAGTTTCCTTGGGACTGCTCCAGGGCATCACGCAGCTCTAGCGCTAAGCAACGATCGCTACCAAAGCCACGGGACGCAACCTGAAGCAGCCCCGGTACGAAACAAGCACAGCGCCACAAGTCAATATCGAAATTGTAGTGCGACATCAGAAGGAGAGAATTGGTTAAATTTATTATTTACCCCATTTCAGTTTCAACTCATTTTCAAATTCGTAACTAAAATCATATTTATAGATTGTTTTAATTTCTATTCTTGAAAATCAGTGTACTATTTGTTTGCTTCTACAACCAAAGGCTTATATACATAACTAAGGAATCTACAATGAATAGAATGATTAGGAAGATTGAAAATTGGAAACCAATGAGGCCATTTTTATTTAACGATAGTTTAGCTAACTTTTGAAAATCTTTGCGGGATGCCTTGATAACCTTTTGATGATTTGCGATTGTGAATGAGGCATTTTAAATTGAAAAAATAAGCACATGTATATTTGCAAAATAATTTTTTTTAATGAAAGATACGAAATAAATAAGCTATATAAATAAAATTTCAAAATGTTTGAAATTTTTTAGTTAATTTTGTGTTTTTAAAACTGTTTACTGTTATAACTAGGTATATCCTCTGCTTAATTTTTTTTTCTAATTTGAGTTCCTTAGAAAAAACCTAGTCTTAATTTAAAATGTCTATGCACAAAATTGTCAATCTTTCGATAAAAGATGAAAAATTATGTATATAATTTATCAAACTTGTTTGTGCAAGTTGTTTATTTTGTTGCAATTAAATTTATCTGCTAAATAAACAGTTTATTCAAATATAATTGTTTGGATCAATTTTAAAGATTGTATATTTTTTAAACAGGTTATTGAACTTAATTTGCGATTTTCCAAACATTAATTTAGTATTAAATCAGGCTTTAATTACCAACATTTTAAGAATTTATTTTTTGTCCTGATATACGGGTATTTGTATTAAGGCTTTGACACCAATAGCTTTAGGAATTAAAAATTACTTCCCAAACGCCTTCAAGGTAAGTTTGTCCGTTAAGGAAGTCGAACCAAACAGTTGAACAAGAGTTGTCTTTCACACAGAAAGTTTCCCTGACAGGAATAATGTCTGTTGAAATGAATAATTCAAAGAATATGGAGGCGTGATTCGTATTATATTTAAATTCGTCTCACAATTTCTTTGAATTAAATGCATTAATGATTTTGACTTTCGTTTCCTTTCTAATATAAGTAATATATAATAAAAAGCTTTGAATTGAAAATTAGGTATTTGGATTCAAATGCAATTGCTTGTTCTCGAATCTCAATGCAGAATACTTAATTCATTTTATGTACTTCGAAAGTTTGAAAAGCCTCTATAGTATTAAGACTACGGAAATAGAATATTTTGAACAGTAAAAAGTACGAAGTAGGTTTAAAAGTGTTAATAAAGGGTTTAAAACTTTATACTATTTTTTAACACCTTGTCATTTGTGGAGAATGTGTTTGAATTCCCTCCAAGTTGAACTACAAATACGATAATAGTTATATTTCTATAACAAGTTTCTATAAAAATTATATTAATTATTAAAAAATTCATATAAAACCCCTGTACCATAGTTATGAACTTGAATAAAATGCCAGCGCTTTACTCAAAACGTATCACTGACGCACTACATTAGCCAATTTTTAGGAAAGTCAAAATCTTCCTAAATTGCAACCATAAAGGAACTTTTTACCTAAAATCCTCATAACAATTCATTATTTTCAGGGAGAGAGAGGTATCCCAGGAAAACCAGGACCTTTAGGAAAACCGGGCATCAAGGTACAATTTTACCTTATAACTAGAACTTTTTTCCTCTTATCTTTCTAGTAAAGTGTTTTGACTAATGGCCAGCTCAGCACCGAAGCCTTTGTGGACCTCATTTGTAGTGTTTTGACAATGTTGTAGGTGATACTTGAATGATGTTTTATTTTAAATCGGAACAGTAGGCTTATGGGTCCAATTTGTTTTAAGGATATAATTAAACATTCGTTTTAACCATGAGAGTCTAAGAGTACACGCGCGATCGTGCATATTAGTTTTAACATTGTAAAGTAGCCGCCACTAAAATGAATCGAATCGATCTAACTATATTTTGATCCAATAAAACAGCCAATTTCACTTAGCAGTTGATTCTTACTTCTTGTTACGAGATCCGGCGAATTGTATCCGATGGCTCAGTGTCCCTGTACGCAATGCAAGCGAGGGTCCAATTTTTTTTTATATTTTTGAGGATTTCCTTCACGATGGAAGCCACTCCCCGAAGAATGTACCGGTGGAAAATGGGATATGTGCATCCGAATAGATGCCCCCTTTCATCACACAGAGCACAAAGTGCAAACTTAGCAGTTGATTTAACAATTATTCCCAAAGAACCCAATCTACTGTATAAATCTTTTGATTGCAATTTGTATGGTATTTCCAAATGAAATATGCTAACAACGATAATTATCAGCATTTTTGCTTGAAAACTATAAAATGAATTTGTTGTGTAAAATTAGACATGTGCAGTCGGAAAGACTCGTTAGAGTGAGGTATAAGTTTCTGAGCAAGTTGAGCAAATATAAAATCCAGAGCAATAATTAGGGTGTTTGGCTAAATGATCGTAAACATACGACTCAAATGAACTAAATTTATTGATGTAGTAAAAACTGAGCTATGCCACGGTCCAGGTTATTGAGAAAACAAAATTGTAGATTAGAAAAGGAGACGAGTTGAATTGCTTTTTGGCTTCACTGACCGTTTATGGACCGGCAGTTTCTTTTGAAATGTCTCGGCCCAAACCTAGCACTTTTCGCATACAAGGTCAGCGCCATATCAGCTAGGCTCCCCTGTTCCCCTATTAGAATTGGGAGTCTATAAGGTCATGCAAATATTAAATTTATTTCCGACACAAATATAATTTTCTCAAACCGAGATGGCGAACGAGATGGATGTCCCACACGCAAAGGTGTGGCCGCGCGAGAATTAGCATTATGTGAAAGGAGTCTTTGTTAGAAAGTGAAAAGTGGAGAGAATTCAATTACGCTTAGTGGTTTACCCCTGTGGAAATTATGGCACTAATTACGGTACAGATGACATTGTCGAGTTTAATACATTATTGCAGTCTTTGTTTCTGAGAGAACTAGCTAGAAGAATTTTCGACAGTTTGAAGTGTGTAGTAGAATCATGTAGATTTCAATAAAACACCAAAGAAAAAGCTTTTCTTAAATTAAATATCAATCTTAACAATTATAATACTTCAGTAAATATATTTCGGTATTGAAAATATTTTATAACTTGATAAAATATCAATGCTTTGGGTGTTTTTTATTTGGCAAATATTACTGATTTATTCCATTAACTATACAGGAAAAATCATGCATAAAAGCAAAAGAACTAACTTTGAAATTTTAGGATTAATGCTTACCTTACTGATCTCAATTTTGCGTGAACTTAGAATTTTCTTGTTATTTTCTTCCGAGCACTAAAAAACAAATACAATTATTTTACTTTTTTTTAACCAATATAATAATTTAATTATTAATTTAACATTTAAATAAGATCTACATTTTTAGGGCGATCAAGGTGAAAAGGGACCACGCGGAATTGAAGGACTTAGGGGACCACCTGGTTCTGCGGTAAATGAAATTAATGTATTTTTATTTTACGTTTTGTTAAAATTTTAATGTATTTTTAGCTTCCACACAACTTTTATAACATAAAGAGGACGTATTATAATCGTTCAGCCGTCCGTCTGTCTGTCAACCACTTCCGTAGCCCAAACTATAAATGCTACAGTGATACATCAAAATATCCAGCGCATCGAAGTAAAAAGACAGAAATTTTAAGTTTGTGTAAAATTATAACAGTTTTAGAAAGACAAGTACATTAAAAAAACCTAATGTAAATTAGTGAAAGTGTAAGCAAAAAGTGCAATAATATGCCTTGTTATAGTAAATTATTTTAGTTTTTATGTTGCACATTCTGGTGGTCGTTACGTAATCGATCGTTCCATCAATCGTTTCACGTAATAATAACATTTTACTTTAGGAATTATATTGGTAATAGTTATTTCAGCCTCTTTTACGAATAGGAAACAATTCACTCTTCATATCTAATTTTTACACATATTTTCATCAATTTTCCTGTCTTTTCTCGCTTTAGGGACCAGCTGGGCCTGTTGGACCATCGGGACCTTCTGGAATACCTGGACTAGTTGGATTCCCAGGACCATCCGTAAATATTTATATTTCAATTTTTATATAATATAGCGACTCAGTAGCCGATAGGATTTACGTCCACCTCATAAGTCCAAGTTTGCTGGTTCTAGCCCCGGCTAAGAAGTCAGATTTTCTGGACGGGAAAATCACAGGCACGCATGACATAGGATTTTGTGCCATTTAAAATATCCCTTGAGTATCGATTTGACTTGGGTTCCCTAGGCAGAACTATTTCTTCACAATACTTTAACGCATCCATGGTGAGCTCAGATTCCTTGTAATCTGAACGTCAAAATTGGTAGCGAGGGTCGCCCGATTATGCCAAAAAAATTTATCTCAGTTCAGAGGAACATGTATTAACCTTATAAGGCTTAACCGCCAATAAAGCAACCCCCATAAAAGAAAAAAAATATGAAATGAAAGTACGTTCGATTAAATTGCCCCGTTACGTATATACGCCATGTCAAAAGCAAAATTAGTCTCGTACACCTATGCTTCCTTGTTTGTCTAAGAATCACAATATCTATCAACGTATTGTTATCATTTTTTAATGGTCATGAAAGTAGAAATAAAACAATTTTAGGTTAATTTTTTAATGCATAGAATTAGAAAAGAAAAAAGGCGGTCAGAATATATAAATATAGTTAGAACTAAAATATAATCACAGCTAGCGCATTTTTTTTCAAACCCAGATTTTAATAATCGATTAAAAACATCTGCAAAACCATCATCAAACCATGAATTCGAAAAGAAAATATGCTATGGAAACGAAATGCATTTTTTGGTCATTTCAGCTAGAACAAATAAAATAATTTATGCTTAAAATTATATCATACAGATCTTTATACTTTGATATTGGTAACAAGATAACAAAGAAGTTTCTTTTCTTATTGGAAAAAATCCATTTGTAAATTCAATTTAACAAAAAAAGAAAAAAATCCACCCACGCATTGGAAATTCTTTGCGTTGTGAAACATTCTTTAAAATATTTCAAGCTGTCTGATGTGTATCTTTTATTTCGAAACACGTATATGAAAGAAGTCTATTCAAAACTACTCTTGAGTACAGTGTTTTCTATAAAAGCAAGTTTAAGAAACAACTATAACGACATCAAATAGCCGAGAATTCCCCATAGCCCGAGGGGATTTCTCAAACTCCAATCTCTTGTCGACAAAAATTCCGCAGTAAATGAGATAGTTGAAAAACTATTGGAGAAGCGGAATTTGAAGATTTTATTATAACAGTTGCCTTACATTATGATTCTTTTCTAAAAAAAAACGCGTACACTACACTGTAAAATTAAGTTACTGAAAGTTAAAAAGTTAGAAAAAGAAGTTATTCAGTTACTGAAATAAAATAATCAAATACGATTTCATCTATTTTCGTCTGGATTACCTGGTTAGCTCCCTTTGAATGGAAGAATAACTTATTTAAATAAGAAACAAATTGGCATTTCTAGTGTTTTTATCAGAGGAACTTTCATACATTAAATCGTACATTATGCTTAAGAGACTGATTATCCAAAAAAGTTCAATCGAGTCGGACTGTTGTTTACTATTTCTTTAGTAGAAGTTCGACCGATCTGAGTATTGGAATTAAGATAAGGGCACAAATCCCTTTATGATTTTAATTATTGGCATATTTTTTTAAAAAGTTGATAATTCAATTATTCCAATTAAAAATATCACTTCATTTGTTCGAAGTATAGTTTGATATCACAAAAGCCTTATAAAATGGTTTTTAAAATTACCAAAATACTTATAAATTTCCTTGTAACATACTTGTTTCATTAAAAATGCAATAACTTTGACTTTTCACAGGTGTAAATCTCATATCTAAAGCCTTATTCATACTATTTAAAATACTTTTATTATAACTATTTTTATATAAAAAAATACTACCACTAAGTTATGTATCTATAGTGATGTAATACAAATAGAAAAATACAGCTTTAAGCAGTCGAATAAAATATAAAACAGAATTTTTTTTTGTCCCAAAAGTATGTAGACAAAAAAAGCTTATTTTTGTAAAGATTCTTCGAAACTTGCATTTTTCGAAAAAATATTTTTTTCCAATTCCATTGAAAGTTGGTGAAATGAAAATTGTGGACATTGCAAAAAAATTGACGCAACAGGGTGGGTATTACGGAATTGTTTTTTTAGTAAAGGTATATGTATGCACCAAACGTTTTGACATACCTATGAAAGGTTATTTCTGCTAAGGGGAAACTATAGTTTGCAATAACGAAAGATAACTTTTTAAGTTTTTTTTTATAAGTTTTAGAATTTTATGGCGGTGTTTTTTTTATTCTTTTTAATATTAAAATTGACTGTTTAATGTTTCTTTGAATATTTTATTTGTATTACTTAATGGATACATACACAATTTATTTCGTTTTTTTAAACTTTAGTTCGCACTTAACAAACTATAACCTCATAGGACGCACTGTGCCCTCTTTAAGTAACCAATATAAAATAACAGAATTTTATTTCTCAAATAACCTCCCGAAACTATAACTATCTCCTCAGAGAAAACCTGGTTTCAGTTCTCCAGCTTTGTAAGGAGGCGTATCATTTGGGATAAAGGGTGGTATATTAGGGATTTTTTCTGTAATATTATGAAAGAAATGATAGTATATCGGAAAAGGAGAATTGACAATCACATCTTTAGTAGTACCCAACTTCTTTTTTTTATAGATAAGCCCAATTGTGAGTGGGTTTGATTCTTTTCAAGAGATTCGTTTCGATGTGGTTGGGGATCGAAAACTTTGTTTCCGAAAATAGTTCGAAGGATTTTTCGCTCGAGGTTTTCAGTAAATTGACATATTCCTTAGAGTGTTTGAATACTTGGCAAAACAAGTGGGAATTTCAGTTATCATAAAACATATATAAACAGGATAATTGGATAGGCGAGATGAGTGTCTACAATTTTTAGTTTATTATTGGTTGTAGATCTACAATTTCTGGAATGTATGCGTTAGTAAATATTTGATTATTCAATAAAAACGAAAAAGCAATTATTTCCTTTTGGAATAAGAAATCAGGAAGGGTAAAATGTCAAAGTCAAAGTTCTACTTGATTTTAACAATTTCAGTCCCAGTGATGCCATTTGGCATCATCTTGCTTGTGATCATAATTTTAAAAAATAGTTCTGACACCTATTGAGATTAATAAAAATATTTTCTAGCAGAAAAATATTTGAAGAATCGAATGATGTGCTTTTTGCTATCATAAATCGCTGTAGACGATCAGAAAATAATTTTTAAAATGATGCCTAATTGTCATTGGGACTGAAAGGGTAACGACGCATTCCACATGCAAAAATAGATGAACTAGTGACAATGGTAAGTTAATTGAACCTTTTCATGCGACGGAAGCTATAAGCATGATTACTACGACTTAACCCGGCAGCACTCGCCTGGGGTCCAATGGACCCCAAATAGATTAAATACACTCTAAGATCTGAAACTCTGATTGGATTACCATTATAAGGATTTGCTATATTGAAATTGAAATCGACACTAACTCCCCCAATTGTGTCTAAGAGAACTAATGTAATGGTTTACGGCTTCCTTTTTCTAGCCTCCTTTCGGAGTTTTAGCACAATTGCGGTTTAGTTTGTTGTGTAACTATCTAGCTATAAAAAAATTGCAAATAATCTATGTTTTATTTTTTTGTAGTTTTTTCAAATAAAAACAAACCAAAAAAAAGAATTATGGAAATTAAATGATAATTTCATAGTCGAAAATTTAATCACTGAAACAAATCTGGTTATTGGTTTTCAGTTCAATGATTAGTGACAGTTCATGAGTTAGTTATCGGAAAAGGCCAGGAACAGTTCCTCGTACTTTTACGACTAGCTGTCGTGTAGGCAGCTTAGTTAGCGTCAGTTTAGTAAAGCCTCGGTTTCCTCGGAGTCCGTCAACAGTTTTAAGCGGTCGGACTTAAGTCCGACCGCTTAAGGGGTCTAAGGAGTCTTAAAAATGTGCAAAGAAGGAACTACAAATCATAGTTTGATCTTTCATGTAATTTTTTAACTACTCAATATACAAGTATAATTTTTTTATATGTAATTCTACAAGATTTATTTAATATGAAACAAATTTTAAAATTTATGAAACTTTAGCCAAAACTAAAATAAATGATATTAAACATAAAGCTATTTGATTACATTGTGATTAGGCTTGCGCGGCAAATTGTGAAGTCGAAATTGAAGACATGACCAAGAAAATGACTTTATATTGTACAAATATGTACAAACAAAGACTTATACCTAAATTCTCAGCTCAATTTTAATTAGAAATTATTTTAAGAACTTTCTTCTAAAAAAATTTATAAAATTTTTTGAATTTTGATTAAAAAAAATTTTTAAAAATTATTTCTAATTGAAATTGAGCTGAGAATTTAGGTATAAGTTCTAGTTTGTACATATTTGTACAACATAAAGTCATTTTCTTGGTCATGTCTTCAATTTTGACCTCACAATTTGCCGCGCAAGAATAATCACAATGTGTTCAAATAGCTTTATGTTTAATATCATTTATTTTAGTTTTGGCTAAAGTTTCATAAATTTTAAAATTTGTTTCATATTAAATAAATCTTGTAGAATTACATATAAAAAAATTATACTTTTATATTGAGTAGTTAAAAAATTACATGAAAGATCAAACTATAGGCGAGATAACGGAGGATATAAATAACGGAGGAAATAACCTCAAGTGGGTACTTTTTTATTTCCACAGCTGTACAGCTGTGGAAATAAAAAAGTACCCACTTGAGGTTATTTCCTCCGTTATTCATCCTAAAGAATCGGACCTTTTTGACATTGTGAACAATTAACATTCTGAGTTAATTGCATGACACAAAATTTGCATAAGGGGCCATCTTCATATTAAAAATGTTACTAACTTTAAAATTTCCAATAGCAACACCCCTTTTTGAATCCATATTTCAAATCTCTGACCTATGTTAATACGAAATGCCAAATTTTGTTAATTTTTAAGCATTATTAGAGGAGTTAGAGACGTGCAAAGTTTAGGTCCCATAATGTTAAATGAGTTGCACATAAAAAACTACCCCGATCTATAAATGATTAAGATAATGAAACGAATTTTTTACTGAAAAGAAATTATAATAACCCAAACAAAATGCATTCAATATTGGGGTATTTTAAACAATTTTTATATTTTTAAATTATTATTATATTGATTTTTAAAAAAAATATGAATGGAAACCCCTTAATATTTTTAAAGAAATAAATTTAAGACACGAAGTTTAAGCGAAATCCCAATTTTAAAAATATTTTATTCATAATTTGCTGAGTAAATCACAAAATACTTTTTAATTACCCTTTAGGGGACAATGTATAAGATAACGTGTGTAATTGATAAATAAAGACGGCTTTGCATGCATGCTTGCTTGTCATTTTAGAGATGGTCCCCAAAAGGTCCACAAGTGATTCGATTGAATAACTCGTCAAATATTCATCCAAATGTAACAAAAACTTAGATTTAAGGGTTTTCAAGAGTGCTTAACATTTCTAAGTTATTAAAATTGGGTGTTGCTATTGGAAATTTCAAAGATCGTAATATTTTAAATATGAAGACGGCCCCTTATGCAAATTTTGTATCGTGCAATTAACTCAGAATGTTATTTGTACACAATCTAAAAAAGGTCCGATTCTATAGGGTGACTAACGGATGAAATAACCTCAAGTGGGTACTTTTTTATTTCCACAGCTGTACCTTCAAGTTTAATATCATTTATTTTAGTTTTGGCTAAAGTTTAATAAATTTTAAAACTTGTTTTATAATAATTAAATCTTGTAGAATTACATATAAAAAAATTATACTTATACATTGAGTAGTTCAAAAATGACATGAAAGATCAAACTATGTTTTGTAGTACCTTCTTTGCACATTTTTAAGACTCCTGTGACCCCTTAACTGTTTTATTTGTAGTTTCAAATCAAGTTCTGACAGCGTTAAATGCTGCTGAAAGTGGCAATGCATGGCAGCAAGTTTCTGCACTTCAAATTCACTAAGCATTCCCCACTGCTTTATTGAAAACCTCAGGTGAAACCGTCGCAAGTACGGATTTCGCTTCCGTTGCTTGTATAAGATCGAATAAAATAAACTGTCACTGCGATCATACGGCGCCGCAAGTGCGACAAACATAACGGGAATCGTTGTTTGTAAAATCATCCCAATATTACATTATATCGCACGATAACTTTCAATACGATTCTGATATAATTCCGACAATGGTCAAATATTTGAAGCCGTCCGTACGATAACGTGTGTTAATACGTGTGTAATGTGTATAGATGGAATGGGATGTAAAGCAATCAGACATGAAATTCTTGGGTAGTATTATTTAGAATTTAAAAGTGTGTATTTCGAAATAAGTATGCATTTCGAGAAATATTATTTAACAAATTATATTAACATAAATATATATATTTTTAGGGACCTCCAGGACCACCAGGTCCACCTGGACCAAAGGTAATATTTTTAAAATTAAAAATTCATAAAAAACGACCTATTAGTAAATTTTCACTATTTTGTTACTGAAAATAAGATTGATTTTTAAGACTATATTATATATTTTATATGCTCTATATATACTGTTTAATATGCAAGATGAATTTACAATTAGATATAATATAACATATATTTCATAAATAAGATTATACATACTATGTATAACTTTATATACTATTTAATATTCTAAATTTTATACGATCTTACTATAGGGTGAAAGTGGTCTTGTGAGCTACGATATTGAAGGACTTGTTTCGATTCCCCATGGACCACACGTAAGTTCTTGCACTTATCTTATCGCTCAGTACCCTTTGGAATAACATTTCTTCAGGTTGAGGCAAACAAAAGTGGCCCAATGGTGGTAAAGTACCAAAGTGGTAAAACCAATACAAAAACAGGTTTGCTAACTGAAGCTATTGATCGCTTCAATATAAAGCCCAAACAAACGCTTGGCGACTTATTTGCCGGCAACTACGCCACGGTTTTAGAAACTAGTTGAAATGACATTTACATAAGGTTTGCAGAGCTGATTAAGAAAAGCTCCCATTAGTGATTATTTGATTGTTTCGGTCGGTATTTATCATAGAGAATCGGACCTTTTGTTCTTCGTAATACAAAATATTCTAAATATTGATTGCAAGACACAAAATTTGCATTATGGGACGTCTTCATACAATATGAACCAAGATCTGAACTCGCTACTAGTCTGAGTAGCTCTAATGAGAAGCTAATCCGATCCAACCCATGCAAAAATAGGTTTCAGGCGGCTTCAAGAGTTTTTATCACCAAGCATTTCAACGTATTCCTATCTCTAGACCGGGGCCACTTTTGTTTGCCTCACCCTGTACCATGTTATACTAAAGGTAGAAGTCAATTCTCATGCTAAGGAGAAAGATTACTGATTTATTTTATTTGTAGATTACTGGACAAACGGGACCCCCAGGATACATGGGCCCACCTGGAGTGGTAAGCAATATGCAATTTTATTTTTGTATCTTCTAAAGTGTATGCTTTGGAAATAAAATGTATTGAAAACTCATAAAAGCTTAATTTTGTTGCAGTATAAAAACTCTGTTTTAAGCAATATTCTAGGATTAGTTATTAAAAAAAATTGAGTTATGATTTGCTGTTAATAATTTTTTTGGAAAGTGCTGACTATTCATTTGTAAGTAAATATTTAAAACATGTATGCCCCGTTATAAATAATTATAATTAGTATTAACAAGTCCGTATCTATCGTTAATTACAATTAGTATTAACAGGTTCATGTCTTTCTATCGTTCAAGTATAATTCGTATACATTATTCTCGATATTCGTATTAAAATAATTATTTTACTACATATATATAGAATACGCATATATGTATACGATTGGGCTGTTACAAACTATATTCCATTGCGGAAAATTAGTTATGACAGTGTGGTTCCAATGTTTAATTGTCTAAATTGAATGTCTAATCATTACGACGTTATTTTTCACTGTCCAAGGACGAACAAGTTTTACAAGTTTAACGATTAGTTTGGTTTAGTTTGAATTGTCGCACTAGAGCTACAAGAGGGCTATTGGCGACGGGCGTCGTATTTTAGAACCACAGTCAAGTGATGAGCTGACACCCGAGAAGGCACCCAACGCAACCAAATCATGCGCAGCATTGGGACTTCGGGTGATTTTTAACGTGCAATTCCTCGACACGGGGTTATTCAGCGTACATTTTGACTGCAAGGGCCCCCCCCCCCGTTTTGCAGTTTGGCAGTTATTTTGGTGATGCCCGGACCGGAACCTGGGACCTTCCGCATGCAGGCGATTGCCTAACCGATTGGGCTGTTCTACGACGAGAAAAACGGGATTGTTGAGTCTAAGATGATATAGCAAATAAAGGGTTTAAAGGATTTAAAAGTATCGTTAAAATTAGACTACATTTAAATATATCTAATTTTTATAGCCCGGTGAAAGAGGCCAACCCGGAGATAGGGGTCCACCTGGAGCTTCGGGTCAGATAGGCATGCCTGGACCGGCCGGACCTCCTGGACTGCCCGGAAATGACGGTAATCGGGGCGGACCAGGCATGCCCGGATTACCCGGACCACCGGTAAGATCTCTATGATTATAACTTAGCCTATATGAAGCATTTGTAAATTAGTGAAGAGAGTATTGCATTAAATGTTTGAAAATTTTAGGGCAGAGGTTTCACAGAAGAGCAGATGAGAGAAATATGTGCATCAGTCCTAAGAGGTAAAATGCGAGATCTACTAATTTTTATTTGATTGTAGAAAAATCACTTATAAAAGAAGAAATAATTTTAAGACAAACTTTAAACGTGTAAATAGGTAATTTTACACTAGTAAAACAAACGAGTGATTTTAACTCACTCTGAGTTAATTTTCACTCCTTTCTAGTGTCGAAAATTCACTTCTCCTATAAGAGTGGATTTCACTCTTTTGTTTTAAGAGTGTATATGGATAATAAATCCGTTTGAGAAACCCTAGGTATATGTTATTCGAAATACATTGATCAAAAACGATAGTTAGCAAATCTAATTTTATTGATACACGTTCTAGTTGTATGTCTTCTAAGTCCGAGTCAATTACCTATGGCTCAGAAGCATTGTCATAGTGAAACTTATCGAATAATTATGATTCAAGAAACTAATGAAACCAAACGAAAATTTTACAAAAAAAAAGTAAAATATTTAGAGACTTTTTCCAAGTATTTTATCATCTTATTCCTTAAGAAATGCTTTACATCATAGAAATTAAGTAAATACAGTTTATATAATTTAAGATCATAAACGTGTTAGTCGACAAACTTTAATCATATTTCCAATGAGTTTTAACTATAATTGAGCTTAGTTCAGGAGTCAGCCAGTCAACTAATATTTAATCAAGTTTATATTATGAACTTTGATATTTACTGTGTTGTAGAGCAACTGGCCGAGTTGAGCGTGAAACTGCGGGGTCCACCCGGACCCCCGGGTCGCGGAAAACCGGGGAGACCGGGTCCACCAGGAATGCAGGGACCATCAGGTACATTCAAGCAATACAATGGTCCAATTAGATTTTTAAAAAAAATTCAGATTATTTGATACTGATAAACGATACAGGAAATTTTGGATTTGTAAGGACAACAGATTGCGCTTTATTTTTGCTTTTTTCGTTCTCAAATTGCATGTTTGATTAAAGCTTTAAAACTTATCCAATTACTATAATGCGATAGTTAATTTAAGCTAACGGTTATGCATACTAATTACTGGTGCGAAGTTAAAACAAAGGTTTTTCGGATAACCTGGTTAGATTATGATGCAGATAATTGTAATTAAAAAGTCATTTTCATTGAAGTAATATTTCATTGACAACTTTGTCATTAAAGACTCTTTTTACAAGTCGTATATGAGATTTAACAATCATAACTCTTATACTAAATGTATGATGATTTAAATACTTTTTTTCTTCTGGGGTAAAAGCTTTTATTAAAATAAATTAGTGATTTTTAAAGTGATACAGAGTATGAATCGCATTCTCCAAACTATAACAAATATACTAGGTTCGGCCCCTTCATTGGAAGTTCGTAATTGAATTCACCATGGTTAAAGAAGACACTTCACATGTTCTTCAAATTAGTTAATATTCTTGAGAATCTTTAATGATTAAAATACTTTATTCTTTATAAGTCTTTTTAAGCTTAACCAATTAAGTATTTCACAAAAAAGATGCCATTTAAGTGTCCAATAGATTTCAAAATGTCCTTGCTTTTTATCACTTGTTGATACTCAAACAGATTTCCCTTCAGAAATTAGGAAATTGATTACTTTTTTGTTTGGGTATGAAAATACATCGAAAGAATAAAGTGAAAGCAGCTCAAAATTAAAATGGTAAACTTTTAAAGCTTTTTATAATTTATTGCTGATGCTTTTTTTAAAAAAAAAATTCCATGAGATTGCTAAAAACATTATTGCTTACTATAACAATTTCATTAAAATATTACACTAAGCTAATTATTTGGGAAATAATATGCAAAACAAGCAAATTTTCGATTGCTTATATTTTATACGACATTTAAAGCTTGCATGGCTAAACATTGCATGGTCCCTGCATGGCAATGAACAAGACTCCAGTTTCAACTACAACTCGGCCGCTGCTTTGCAATATTGCATGACGCTTTCTGTAGCAAACTTTCTGTTTCTTTTTTTGCGCGCTCAGATCGGTACGAAGAGCTGACGAGAGGCCTAAAAGGACCCAATGGACCCCCAGGCCCTTCCAGGAGAGGGAAGCCTGGAAGGCCCGGGAAACAAGGAATACCAGGTATACGGATCGGAATGGTAAAGCGATGGTCCATGGATAACGGCATTGATCAAATTATGTTTTGTAATATTCAAAACCTTCATGGCCCTCACCTATTAGGCCCGTTTACATGAGCCATCGAATCCTTGGATTGCCAAACCCTCCATTAGGGGAAAAAGTGGTATAGCAGGATTTATATGCCAAATGATAGTCTGACCGAATCCATGAAATAGAACATAAAATCCTCTGTTGGGGGGTTTGCGAAACCCCCAATGAAAACTCAGCAATTCCGGTTCAGCTGAGCGAAAATCCCAAGAGGGAAAAATTGCGGAGTTGGCTCTGAGCTATCGAATCCACGGATTCGATGGCTCATGTAAACGCGTCTATAGAAAACTTGCTAATTGCCTTACACAATTAGTTGTGGCCTTGTGTTAAAGCTTTATCCATAGTTTCCCGTTATCTATATTGTATTCTGCTATTGGCGGATCAAAAGCATTATGTAGTAACATTACGCGTTCAGATTTCATTCTTGCTCACCATTTTTATCTGCCGCTCCAATTTTGTAAAAAAAGTCAGTTCCTGCATTTTTGTAGGTAACGTTATAGGAAGTATTTCTGAACAGTACGTCGATATGTCTAGTTTAGGTATAATGTCTATAAATTAATTTTAGTGTGAAAGGCCAAGCCCAAGAAAATGTTAATTACCATCATCATATAAAATAGCGTTCTTGTGCTATTAGGTCTACCGAATACCCTAAACTTTGCTGGGATGAAATAAAAATGTTAGGCATAAAATACGGTATCAGTGGAATATTTCAGTACCAAGATTATTTATAATATTGTATGATGGAATTGTACTTTTACACACCCCAAACAAGTCCGAATCAAAAGGGCAATTTTTTGAGTGAAAATAATCAGATTTTAAAGGCTAATAACAATCAGTTTCACCGAATTATCATATTTCTGGCACATTCTAAAGTTTCAACAATGGTTTACAACTAGATGTATGTTAAAATTGTACAAAATAAATCGTTTTAGGTGATCCTGGTACACCTGGATTACAAGGCGAAAGAGGGTTCATGGGACTGCCTGGAATGCACGGACCAACTGGACCACAAGGACCCAAAGGTAAATTAAACAAATTTTCGCACTTTTAGTCCTTGCCAACTTAAGTTGGGTAAATAGAAATATGCTATGGAGAAGATCCTTCCGCGGATGCAAAGAGTTCCATAAATTAGTAGTGAATCCATCCAGAAAACTTGTTTAAAACATTTATTTCGTTTAAGGTCTAACAGATTTGAATATCATATGAGAAAATTTGGCAATTTTATCAGAATGAAAAGTGTTTTTTGGTTAAATTGTATTCAGATCATTTTGTATGTAAATATTTCCTTACAAGAGTTTCCAACTAACAGACCAATCGAGCTCTTCCCTCTGCTTTGGTTTGGTTTGAATTATCATCAAAGTAGAGCTACACGAGGGCTATTGGTGACGGGCGTCGTATTTTAGAACCACAGTCAAGTGACGAGCCGACACCTGAATAGGCACCCGACACAACGTTAAGGGCGGCATCGTACGCAGCGTTCGGACTTTGAAGGATATTTAACGTGCACTTACTTACACGGGTTCGGACATTCACTCGTCGGACATTTTTAGCTGCACGGACCGTTTATTGGTTGGCAGTTATTTTGGCGATTCCCGGCTCCGAACCAGGGACCTTTCACATGCAAGGTGAACGCCTCAACCGACTGGGCTCTCCAGCCTCACTTCGAGGGGAACGAGATCCAATTAATTTTCCTATAAATGCGTTATATTGAGTGTGTTATGTCGGAATTATGCTGCATGAGGCTGATTAGAATTTTACCAAGGGGCTTAGGTCCGCTTTGAATAGATATGGACAAAAATATCAGGATTCGAATATATTGCTATTTACTTTAAAAAAGTTTTATTGGTAAAATACTAATGAATTAAGCTGCTGACCTAATGGTTTACAATTGTTATTGGTAAAGCTCTATATATCTAAAGTGTTAACTCCCATAGGGTTAAAATTGGGGGGGGGGGGTATTTAGCTGACATTATTATTAAAACAACCCTTAAAAATTTAGAAAAAGTAGAGTATTTTTCCTAAGTTAGAATTTTTTTTAATAATGACTTATCAGAGAGAAAAAAAAAATCCCATTTCTTTCGATGTAATTGATAATTAGCTAGCCCTTCAAGATTTATAAAATTCTTTCACTAATTATCATTTAAATCAAATGGGCCTTCTCTCCAACCCATCTTCAACTCCTTCCAGAATCTTCAACTCCTTAGAAAATCACAATATACCTAACACCGTCCAGTTAAATGCGAATTCAATCCTAAAACAAAGCTCTCGTTGCGAACTATTTAATCCAAGCTACACCAAAGCCCATAGATTTAATCTCTCCCATCGACATAGTATTACAATGTTTGTCCTGTAACTAGTCCTTGCTCGATTGCAGTGGAAACAGGAAAGATAACCCCTTTCTCCCGTTTAATTTTGGCCACATGAAGACTTTTAGGATCGGGACCTAATGCTAAAAGTTAAGGTTTGACGGTAGCAATCGTCCATTCTAAAGATAGATTAGAACGTATAAATGTGATACCAAAGTACTTTCAGCAACAGTGATGCATATGGCGTGTGTGTTTAAAAAAAAGTATCTAGGGTAATTCCATGTAAAATTATCCCTTCTGTATAGTGTAAGTCAAGTTTGTAAAAAGTGATTATTACTGCAACTTTTAACATTAAATGAAAAAAATATGTGGAATAGTTAATCTACTCTTTATATAACTAAACAATGCAATGCTTTATTTAATTTGATTTTGTTTTTTAAATTTAAAAATCTTTCAATCTCCTCTTAAACCGTAACTTACACTACAGTTACAGGGAATTAGCCTCTAAATTAAAGTCAACGAAACATTTGTTGCCCCCTCAAAATATTCATAAATGGTGAGAATGAAATGTATAATTCTTTTTCAGAACTAGTTACTACATGTTTAACATTAAACTTAACTAACGGGTGCATATATTTTTTTATCTTTAACATCAAAAGTAAAGGGCGATTTATGTTGGCAACTTTTCCTGGAAAAGGTATTTTCAGGAAACAAATCCTATTGTTCTTTTACGTTCCATTTATTTCCTATTTAGCTTTTCATCATCGAAATTTCATAAACAAGGCATCGCGTGGGAAGAAAAATTAGAGCTCTTTACATATTTATGAGGGGAATAAGCGAAAAATGCTGTTACGAAAGAGCGATAATATGTGCTTAGGGAAATCTTGAAATTATGTAGGATAGATAAAGGATTGTTTTAGTTTCGGTGTTTACTCATTTTATTATATTGGGAATTGCTTGATACCTCCGATGGTTATTTTTGACACTTGACATCTTTTAAAAGGTATTAAATTTTTAACAAAAAACTATTAATTACGATTTATTTATTAGCAAATTTGAACAATGAACAAAATAAAAAAATAGAATGAATAATGTCAATTAAGTACTGTTTGCTTTAGTTTAATGATTTTTTTAAGTTTCAATTATTTTTTTATGACTTATTGCTTTTACTTGAACACTTCTAGAAAGGAAATTCACGGATACGTTCAAATCAAAAAATATTCGGATGCAAAAACAGTGTAACCAATCTTTTTCAAACATCGTCGCCTACCGTAGATTAGTGTAACTTTAATCCTTATGAGTAATTTTTGTTCAAACACGAAATCCCTTATATGCAGTTTTTTTAGTACAATATTTTTTACTTGCAATTCATTAGCGAAGACTAATTGAAAAAATTATTTACTAAAGTGCTATTTCGGAGCAAAAACGAATGTCCCCTTTAACCCTGTAATGCATGACTTTTTTTTCATCCAAACAATATATTTGTATCTTATTTAATACTAATGCATTATATGGAAGAAATACTGAAAAAAATTAACTGCATTGGAATTTAAATAATTTCAATTTTTAAAATTTTTGCCATATGGCAAAAGCCAGCAACAAGATTCCAATTTTGATAAGAATGACTAGAAAACTGCTAAATATATTTTAAAATAACCCTTTTGAACTATAATTATTTTTTCAAAACAATTTATTTGTATTTAGTACTAATATTATTAAACTTTGAATACTGTCAAAGACGTAATTTCACAACAGTTAATAACTTCACTCTTTAATATTTTGAATACACTTTTACTACTGTCATCTATGAGGGTTATTAGTAACTAAAACTTTTAAATGGAGTGTAATAGATGAAAAAAACACTGATTTGTCGAGAGAGAGCTCCACTTTATTGGAATAAAGTGTATTATGTTACTTGTTGCCATATGGCAACAGTGTGCATTAGAGGGTTAAACCGCCAAAGTTTTCCCAATATGATCTTTTGTTGAAATGTTTTGGCCTACTAACATTTTCTAAATTGTTTTCCAGGAGAAAAAGGAGACCGTGGAGAGAGAGGTCCCGAAGGAGTGGGCATCGAAGGTCCTATGGGCCTCAGGGGACAGCCAGGTGAGATGTGTTACGATATTAAAAGAAATCTTCTCTATTTGAAGTTACTGCACTCAATTGTTTGAGGAAGAGCTTAAAGAACACTTCTGCTATCTTTGAACAATGGTAGATGGGTCGCTTTTTTTTGGGGGGGTACAGGGCTATTTGAATAGGATCCGTGCAGGCTGATATTGAATTTGTTACTTGATAGTAATTTAAGGTTTAAAAGAGTTTATTTGATGCATTAAATATTTTTTTTATATTTTGACAATGTAAGTTGAAGGCAAAATGTTCAAAGCAGTAAAGGATCAAAAAGTCAGCACGCATAGTAAGAAATTAAGTTAAGATTATAAAAATTATTACCAAAACAGAAAAAAAGAACACTATTGTTTATTATGTATATTTCAGTAAGATGTTTTCATAAAGTTCAACGAATTTATTTTGACTGAAAGAGTGAGTAACGCAAAGAATGTTTCATTCTGCTCATGCCACTGGTTTAGAATACAACTTTATCTACAATGACTTAAAGCCGCTAAGTCATTAAAGCAAAAAAATATTTAAAAACTATCCTTTCCAGGTCCACCTGGACCCCCTGGAATCGGTCAACCCGGCCGACCGGGCGAGAGGGGTCCAGCCGGTAAACAAGGCGTAGCCGGAATGCGAGGCCCAGCCGGACCACAAGGCGAGGCCGGCTATTGCGAACTTTGCAACTACCAAGGGGCTGACATCATGAATGTGCTTCACGCGAGGAGACCTTCAAACCAGGAGAAGGGACCAAACAACTAAACAGGACTCAATGTTAAAGTTATTTAATTATGGCGGTGTTGTGGAATAAAATGTTTTGTTCTTGAGTTTTTAAGAATGTTTTGATTTTTTTTTAAGAATCAATTAAGTTTTCGATAAATTTATCTTTTAAATATGATATTTTTCATTGTTAAGAGACAATTTAATGAAGGGGTACATTGATTTATGCAAATTTAAAATTTTAGGACGTCTTAATTGATACTTAATATAGCTAATAAATGTCTAGTACAAAACTTTAACATCTGCCTTATGTGGAATGATTAGGAATATTCTTACAATTGAAAACCTGAATATTGCTCATAACTCTTAAAAACCAAATTATGTTCATAGCATTTCGGAGTGTAAAATGCCTGTAAGACTCTTTTTCGACTAGAAAGGACAGTTTTAAGCATTAAAAATGTGTACAATTTATTTAATCAGTTTTATACATTAATAAGGTTTTGACATACAATTTTTTTAAGCAAGTTATAATATTAAATTGATAACGTATGTACAATCAATTATAACACTATCCAATTTATAACACCTTCAAAGAGTGGTATTTTAATTCTTACTATAAGTTATTTTCAATCATAAATATTAGATAAGTATTCAGGTAATTCATATTTATTATTATGATCCAGTAATTAAATATAGATAAACGAAAGTTTAAATATAGATTATATAAAAAAGAACACTAAGTTAAGCGACCATATAAACTTTTAAAATTTTGAATAATAAGCATTAAAAGTTTTCCCCGGGGTACGATCTTTTAATGATTGGGAATGCAATAATACGTTGGCATAAGGAAAACGCACATATTTAAAGGTTGATTAATAAGCAAATACGATTTTATCGATACCTTTCAAAACTTTATACATTTGTTTTACAGGTTATATTTATTATTTAAATTTATAAATTGACTTAGCAAATTAAATATCACTCGATCATCAACCATATTCAATTACCCCCGAGATAAGCATATAATAAAAGCTAAATCGACATAGGGTCAAGTGGGGTAAGTGTGATAGGGTTTCTGCATTTTTCATTAAGAAAATTCGTTCTCTGCTTCAAGTAAATTCCAAATCCTGAAATTGGTAGTGAATTATTATAAGAAGCATACATATGTAGAAAAAAAATTATATGTTTGAATTCCAATTTTAAGTGTACAAAATTTGCATTTCAAAATCCATCACACTTACCCCACATAGGAAGGCCCATATAAAAAGAAGACAGTTGCACTTAAATTCTATAGCTCAAAACTTTCTTTAAACAAAAAATAAGGTCAATGTTTCTTTTTAGTTTAATTATAAGAGGTATAATGTTATATATTGCAAACTTTCAGATTTTTAGAATGATTTCCAAAGTTACAAGAGCTGTTTATCACACTTACCCCCAATCACACTTACCCCACTTGACCCTACTAGATTTAAAAATTCTTTTATTCACCTCATTGAGTAAACCTTCATCAAATACATCTTGTTTCAATGTTCTATTCAGTTAAACCGAAGAATAGCACCCAGAAAATGAAAGGCTTTTCCCACTTAAAGATGAAATTTTAATTAATTTTACCGAATTTATTTGAATTATTGGAATACCAGCTATCCTATGTCAGATAATTTGTTACTTTCATCCGTATAATTCCAAACCACTTGTTAATTAATGTAAGCCCAGCAATTGCATTGAAAATATTGAATAATTCTATAAAATAGTTTTTGGTTATTTATTGACCGCAAAAATACATTTTAAAGAATTTACTTCTGTTAATTTGAAAGAGTTATACATTATTTTTAGATTCTTTATTTACATACACTGCCATTTGATTTTACCGTGTGTGTCATGTTTATACGTGTAAAGGGTTTTAATCTCAATAATTCATGACATTCAAACATTGTTGACATCGAATTAAACTTCTATAAAAAAGATTTTTAAATATATTTTCAGTAAAGTTATATTTTGTAACGTCACTTCTGTATATTTGTGCTCTCGAGGCATACTTATTCATTTTGCCGTATTCATGAGCGATTTTAAAACCTTTTGGCTATTTCAATTATTTTGGTATTAAACTATAATTTCTCAGACAAGTTTTTGGTTTTATCATTAAACAAATTTACTTTTTAAGCCCTAGAGAATATTTAATTATGTTTCGAAAACATTAAAAACCAAAATTACTGAGTTGGTAGAAAAAAAACGTTACAAAACTTTTAGAAAACTTTTCGGGCCCCCGAGTTAGAAAATGCAAAAGTCAGAAATAAATTAATTATATTAATGTTCATCTTCCTTATGATTTATAAGTATTTAAATAACAACCGTAATCCTTGTAACCCAATAACTAATGCCTCTGGATGCAAAATTAACCGAAATTTTGTAAATTATGTACTGTTATGTTGTGTAATAAAGTTTCTTTTAATGTAAATACTTTTATTTGCACCAATGAATGCTATTGTATGTGTCTATTTTTTGAATGACTTTTTATAATAAAGCTTATTCACTTACAATCATTTTTTTGTGTGCATTATACTCACTACCATATGTATCGTAGCATTTTAACAAATTTAAATTATAATAATTAAAACAAAAGAAATCGAAGCTAATTTAAAATACACACGAAAATATCAGTAATACACATTTAATTTTAATAAAAAAGCTTGATTTTTTTCTTAGTTTCGCTATAACAGCTCTTAGTCCCCAGTAGCAGCTCAACTTCGGTAACTGTTTTTCGTATTTTGGAAACAAAAATCCGAAATGTTTAAACCTTAAAAAAAAAAACTAAACTCTTCGGCGCAACAGCACATTACTGGGCCAAGGCCTACCGTGCCCATTTCAGCTTTCATGACCTACGGCTCTGGGGTGCTAGGCATATGTCCCGGTAGGGTGGTCAGCTCAACGCGGAACCCCCAGTGTTTAAACCAAATACGGAAAATATGGTGAAGCATTTCACCACACCGCTGTTGAAAATACTACGAACCATATTTTTGGTGAAACTAAGCACTACATATAAGTGCAATATCTTAAATATTTCAATAACGTTGAATTACACGGTTTTATTGATATTTCTACTTCTATTTATCACTTTGTCCAATATCAAAGGGAGTCAAGTGAATTGAAGAATCTCCCACTACATGTTTCCCTTTCACTATTTCAGCAAAAAAGTGCACGAAAATCGAACTGTAGATTCGACTTTTTTGCTACATTTAGCAAATGGACTGAGATAAATTGGGGCTTTTTATATCACCACAAAGAACCGTCAGTAATATAGTATACAAAGGCATTTGAAAGTCAGTTTTGTGAAGCATTTTTGAGAGGCTTTTAAAAGTACTATCCAAAACTCTGGAAGCTAACAAAACGAAATAAGGGCCGCGTCGGGTCTGTCTAGGTGCGTTTTTAAAAGGCAGAAACACAGTATGGGAATTTTCAAGAGCAATCCAGTTTATTTCAGTATAATTGGGTTTCGCGAGCACGCATTTGGAAAGTCGATTAATTTCGAAACCGGCGCAAATTGCATTTTCCGACGGTTGAATGAGATAGGAAATGGAAAAGGGACAAGAATGAGAACTGGCTTAAATAATAGAAAGAAACTTTATTCAATTTCAGTAGAGTGACTTCTTCGTTGTTACTCTTTCCAAAGATTTTTAATCGAAAACTTAGCTGAATTTAAATACAAATTCGAAATCTGAATCTAAAGTAGGTGACATAGATATATTTATTGAACAATAAGTTTATATAAAACATCTCTTTTAAATTGAGATGAGTAAAAAAAAATAATTACTGAAGTAGTGCAATTCATGTGCAACGGAAAGTAGAAAATTGGGGTTGGTTGTATTAACGTCGAATTACCCAGACCAAAAGTTATATCCTCTGTCAAATAGAGACCAAAAGATTCATTTCTCCCATGCCATTTTTCGAATCTTTAACCTTTTGCACCGTCGTCGCCGCATTTACGACCTTTCGTATGATTCTGATTTTTTAAATAATTTTTCAGTTTTTTTTCCAAATTCCGATATTTCAACTAAATTATGAAATAAATTTAATTTGAAAATTATGCAAAGAAAACAAACAGACATATTAACCCATTTCCAGGCCATTTGGAGGGGTCCACATTTCGTAAATTAAAAAAAAGTTTCAGATTCTCAATTCCACTCCCTTCTCTTGGTATCGGGTTACCGTGCATCTGCCCTCCTCAATATTATACCACGGGTTCACTAACATTTCAGGGTTCACTAGGCCTTAACCCCACTAACCCCTGGATGCTTCTCTCCAGGACCAAGAGCCAGCGGGCCTACCGCCGGTCCCTAGTTAGGCTAGGTTTTGGATTATCGTAGCACTAGAGCTCTACGTGGGCTATTGGAGACGAGCGTTGTATTTTAGAACCACAATCAAGTGACGAGCCGACACCTGAATAGGCACCCAACGTAACCGTTACGGGAGACATCGTACACAGCATTAGGACTTAGAAGAATATTTAACGTGCAGTATTATTCGTCGAACATTTTTAGCTGCATGGGCCGCCGGTTCCTAAAATCCACCACCATTACAACGTACGACAGCAGCGGAAGCGGCGAGAACGGACTACACAAGTTTTACAAGCGGGCCTATAACGTCAAACCCAAAAAATTTAAAATCTGCTCTAACTATGATTTTTAAGCAAATATTTAATCTTTAATATCCAAAATTTAAAACGTCAATTGTTTATTCAGCCATAATTATTGCGGTCCCTTGATTAAAGTTATAAATGAGTCAAGTTAAATTTTAAAAAGAAATTAAAGAGAGGAGCCTCTGATTATCCTTCGTTGGGTCTTATTTAACTATTCCAATTGCTTGCTATGATGAATAATGTATTTCTTCAAGCATTTTTTAAAGTAAATAACATCTCGAACCAACCTTTGGTACTTGCGTGAAAAACATCAAAACGTAGATAAGACGCAGATATTTAAATCTCTCCTTGCTTATTCTTCACGCTATCCAAAAACTATTTCTCCATTAAGTTGGTAATATAAAATTGTATCGAGCAGTTGCCAAATTTTTCAAAAACTGCTCTAAAAATGCTTGAGGTTGTTCAATTAAATGTTATGCAAATTAGTCTGTGGAAGAGATTTGTCCTTCAGACTTATAGCGATAGCATTTTGAAAAGTGGCGTTATCTGTATGTTTAGTTGCAAAATTCGCATTCTCAAAAGAATTATCAAGATATAAAGTCCGTTCCTTCGGAGACTTTTGACGAACGAAAATTCAATTGGAAGAAGTCGCCAATAAACAGACTGAACACTATACCTCAGTTATTCCAGTAATTTATTCTTTATATTTAAGTACTCTAATATCATTTCGTTCATTAAGATATTGTTTTTAAAAACTGCAGAAAGAATACAGGAGTTAACGATAGAAAAATATACGTAATTTTTGCAAGAAAACATCAGAAAGACGCAAGTGTATAGTTGGAGCATGTTTGAAATGTCTGTTCTCTTTACATTTAACAAGATGAGAAAATTAAGTGTTGCCATCATAGCTAGTAATTAAATACAAAATTAACTAAAAATGCTAGTATTTGTGAAATAATCGTCAAATTGTCCTGAAACAAGCAAGTTTTACAATTTTTAGAGAGAATGATGGTTATCAACATTATGTATGTACGGATTTAAAATTTCATAAACTGGAAGAATGCTACTGAACTTATTTATTTTTGAAGAAAATGACAAACACTAACGTACCTCTGTTAAACGTGGATTACGAGCAAAAATTTTATTGTAATAAAAAAAGTTTCAAAAGAGTAAATATATTAGTCAGGAGTCTTTTTTAACCCTTTCAGTCCCAGTGATGCCATTTGGCATCATAACTTTCAATATTTTTTCCAAAATGTGTGTGTCCCGTTATGACATCCAAACACACATCATTCGATTCTTCACACTTTGTTCTATTAGACAATATTTTACATTAATCTCAATAGAAGTCAGAACTACTATTTTTTTTAATTCAGAAAATAGCAAACAAGCGTTTCACCTGATTTTTGATAAGTTCACTTCAGTTCTACATATTTAAGACACAATTTAAACTATTTCGGTTAAAATAATTACTAAATTTTTTTAATAATATGGTCAGATACCTTAATATATATAACTCGAATTGTGTTTAGGTAATATATATATATATATATATATATATATATATATATATATATATATATATATAATATATATATATATATATATATATATATATATATATATACTCGTATATTTGCCCTAAAATAAGCTTATTTTGTGAATATCAGAAGTATCTGTAGCGTAGTAAATTTTTGGGACGGAAAGGGTTAAACTGTATCCCTGACATAAACATTAACGAGGGGACATTGAAAGCAAGATTGGCTTAAATTATTGCTGATTATCAGTCTCCAGTAAATAACCAAAATATTTTTGTTTTACATATCTCCTTTGATATAGTGCTGTTCAGTTTATTTACTACACTCTTAAAACAAAAGAGTGAAATCCACTCCTGTAGGAGAAGTGCATTTTCGACACTGAAAATTAGTGAAAATTAACTCGGACCGAGTTAAAATCGCTCCTTTGTTTTAAGAGTGTACGTATACTGATTATGGTTTTACCACTCGCTTAAAGTATTGCAACAAATACGTAAAAATTTCTCTTAAATAAACAATGATTTCTTTTTACTTTTTACCTGGAGGAATATTTAAAATATATCACTGATCAAAACAACTCGTTGTCGTTTATTAAAACATGTTTAACCGCATGATGGAAAATATAAAACTTATATTTAGATATCACAGTATCACTTACATTATTATCAAACTCAGCCAAAGCTGGTTATAAGCCATCCATCTTCAAGTAAAGTCACAAAGAAAAATCCGCGTGAAAGATCCCGTCGCCGGTATTAACTGCAAAATCGATATTGCATATGAAACTTGCATTTCTAACCATAATAAAACCCCTTTATTCCCTCCTAGGGAAAAAAAGTGTAAAACAGTTATTTTTTTTGTCCAGACAGTGGAAGTTTCGATTCTGAAATCACACAATTGAAGGCATTTACCGATGGAAGGACGACTAGAGAGCTGTGTGAAGGGAGACGGAAAAAGTTGTGTATTATTTTGAGAAGTATGTTGCCCACAGTCTTTGTTGTTTACGTATTTAACGTTACTTCATTAGATTGATGAATCATTGCAGTTGACAAATTGGAATATTGACGACATACTTAGTATTTTGATCTTAGATCAAGTGACGAGGACGGGACCTGAGCTAATAACCCCATATTGTATAGAAATCAGAAAAAGGCATTTTTAAGTACAACTTTTAATCCAGTTTTTAAATTATAAATTTTTAAATGAAACTGTATATTTTTGACATAAAAAAGCATTATTAATATTAAAAAGAAAGAACGATAGTTGAGCTCAATTCCTTTCAGCGAATTTTAAAAACCAACTTCTTAAGTACGTATTAAAAAAATTTCAGGTTGATACTTATAGCATATTCTGAAAATAAAGTACATGTACATTGACAAAGTAAGGTTTGAGATATAAGCGTTTAAAATAACTAATGGTACCTATGAAACATCAGGGGATTTTACCTAAACAACATTTTTAAAAAATATTTAAAATATTTTTAGTGCTTGAATCTTGTATTTTAAGATATCGCTGTAAAGGTAATATTGCATAGTTTAAGAAACATTGAAATGTCATTTTTGAAAATTTTGGGGGGTTTAGTCAGCCTTAAAGACGATGCTGCAATAACTTAGAAACGCAGAACTCCTGATCAGCATATGGTTGTCGGCTCGTCACTTGACTGTGGTTCCAAAATACGCCGCTTGTCGTCAATAGCCCTCGTGTAGCTAAAGTGCTACGATAATTGAAACCTAACATAACCTGATCAGCATATAAAAATAGTTTTATAAACCAAGCAGATTATCAAGAGCAAACTATTTTTCTTTACGATCCTTTCTGGGTGAGCTCCCTTTCCCAGAGGGAAAAATCGGTGGGACGTTTTACTTTTCCCTAGGCTCAGATTTTTGTATGGAACTTGGAATAGTTCTTTAAAAACCCATTTTTTTTAAAAAAGAAATTTTGAACTTCATTTTATAAAGAGCGATGTTCTCATCCCAGAGAAGGATTATCGGAGTATGATGGAGAGTTGAGATGTATGTCTCCTTCTACGGGTCTTGCCGATAATAGAGAAATTAGGATGAGGGCGAAGTCAACCGTTTGCTATGGAGAAGTGCAGGGCGGAAAGAATGATTTTCGGATTTGTTTTTGGCACTGTATGACACGGAAATCGGGTGAAGTGGAAAAATATTTTAAAATAAAGGAAAGTCCCTTGCTGATTTTAGTACTTTTCCATACTTTGGAAAGTTATTTCTGATAAGAAAAATATTTCGCATGACTACATTTGAAATATAAAATCATAAGAGCTTTGTTTTAAATAAGAATCAATAAATATAAAGACGAATAGCTACTGAGGCGACATTGAATATCACTATTTTTCATATTAAATCTACTCTACGGTGTTAAAAAGAAAGGTGACTGTAAGGATGTTTGATTGGTTTTCTACACTTGATAGATAACAAGAACTTTCATTTTTCTTTTCAATGCATTTGTAAGATAAATATTTTTTGTGTTTCTACAAAAATGTGTTAGACGTATAATTTTCATAAAAGTTTGTTTCTTTCTATTTTGATCGAGAAGATTTAAAATTGTTTTATATGTACATAAAGACTTAATGAAAACTAAAATATATATGCATTAACCCGTTCAGTTCAAGGGAAGCCATTTGGCATTTATCGTTTTTCTGATCATAAATAAAAAATAGGGATAATCTATTGGGATCGATAAAAATTTTCTTAACAGTGCAAAACTAAGGTTCAAAGGGGGATTTTAACTGACACACACATTTTATTCTATTAGAATGAAATCATTAAAAAATACCTATGAGTTAATAATCAACTAAAAATATTATCGGGAAAGCATAGAAAGAACCAGCGAGTGGATTTGGAAGTAAAGATTAACATTTTCAAACTGAAGTTGCTTTAAAATAAATTAAAAATATGATGTATTCTGAATTCTTGGAATGAAACCATTGAAAGAAAAGTGAAAATTAAGATTTTAAGCAAACTTCAATAGGCACATTTCAGATCTTGAGTTGCAACAGAAATTAAAATAAATTCTTTTGAGCCTCGATTAGTGAGTTAATGTCGCGTCAATTGGAAATGGAAAACGTAATGGAAAACATCAATTAAAACAACGATCGCGGAAATGAAAGAATGAAAGCTGGAAAGAAATGCATCACCTGAAACAAGCCAATTACGATACTTCTAATCCAAACATTGTAGATATGCCAAAAAACATTAACATACGAACATTGAATGAGGTTTGGTATAGGTTGGAAATGATGAGAGGCACACACTGTTATTAAGAATGACATTAAAAAATATTAGTGAAATAAAAACTAAATAATGTTTTATCTTTCCCCCATTCAATTCTCTATAAACCTCAATATTTTGGACTCAATTCTATGAAATGTCAGCTGCCTCCAACATTTCAGAAAATAATGTTCTTTTCGTCATCGCGTCTTGTCCTTTTCTTCTAGGAAGTACTGAATGCAAAAATATAAAATTCCGTATTTTTATCGAAAATATAGAAATGTTCCGTGTAGGGAATTGGTTTTAGAGACATTTGTTTACGAAATATTGTATGGATAAAGTCAAATAAAGCAGATGGTCGTATTCAAATATTCAACGATTTAGCCATTTACAGTAAATGATCTATAAATTTTACTTTTAAACTACCGTCAGTGCGGGTATCTTTGGTCCAAAATCAGTTTTTTTTACAAAAGAAAATTAAACTACAAAAACCATTTAAACACTTAAAAATCATTCTGCATTCTAAGAATTGAACTTTTAGGAATAATTTCCAAGAATTTTAGATAAATTTTATAGATTAATAACATATCGGTATCGGTTTAAAAAAATTAGAGCACGATGTGGATCTGAGTGGGCAACTTTGGTCCAAGTATGAAATACACTAGAAAAATACTTTTTAACATGCTTAAATGCTGTGTTATGGAATTAAATAGTAATATTAAAATTTTTAAACAGAAAAACAACCAAGTTCCAAGACACATATTAATTAAAAATGGTATTTAAATTAACATGTACATTGCAGAGCATCGTAGAATGACAATACACTATGAGTACCAGAACTGACTGTCGCTTAAAAGAAGAATAAACTTAATTTTTTTATGAGGGAAAATAACTTATTTTTAGAAGCAAGATTTTACAACAAATTTCCTCATAGAAGCAAACGATTTTATTATAAAAGGAAAAGTAATATATTTTTAATTAGGATTTTGAAAATGTTTACATTTCGTTATAGCTATTTGGAATGTTGTCCGTTTCTTGCATTCTATCTTTTTTTTTAAGGGATAAAATCGGGTTTTTTTTAAAATTCATCTACAAAATTTGTAATCATAAAAGTAAGACTTCTTCAAAAATAGTTAAACATAATACACTTTTACAAACATTTTTGAAAGTAGTATGAGTATAGTGAGTATAAAAGTATATTGAGTATATTACATACATTTTTGTAAGTGCAAAGTTCCATAAAGAAAAAGTTGCATCTTTGACCAAGTTTCCCGCATTCATCGGCAAAAGTTAGTGACCCATAATTAAATATAGCATTAAAAGTATTCAACATTAAATTAAAACAAATGGTGCAATATTCATCTCCATAAGTAAAATAATAGTATACAGTGTTTTACTTAGCTATTTTCAATATTTTTTTTATGTGTTCCAGACAAAAGTTGGAAGAAATAGATTTGTCATTAAATGCTCGTAAGAATACAAACGCCTTTTGTATTGGGTTAATCTTAAGAATCCGGTGCTTGTCGCCAAGGAATTTGTCGTTTTCTGTAGAGAGCGATAAGCAATTTTGTTTGGTGATAGGGCGAAATTTCTTTTCATCCAATTGTCGGCGCTGGTAATTTCATGAACGAAATTAAGAAACGAATCTTTCGAAAAATCTTTTCGAATCGAAAGTTACCCTCTGTGGCTCCGCCCGCTTCGACGGAAAGAAAAAATCGACTTCGAAGAAATTCAAAAAATGAGGAAATTTGTTCAAGTGTTTACCAAAATAACTGAATTTGTTTGGTTCAAAGTTGTGCCAACTAGAAAATACCCATAATATCTGATCATGAATAAAGTGTGCAAATAGAATTGCGTACCGTCAGTGCGGGTAACTTTGGCCAAAATTATAGTTTTTTTCACAAAAGAGAAATTTTACTTCAAAAACGATTTAAACACTTAAAAATCCTTATGCATTCTAAGTATTGTACATTTTGGAATAATTTTCAGGCATTTTTGTTACATTTTATAAATTAATAAAAAATTGGTATTAATTTTAAAAAATAAGACACTGTTAGGAGCCGGGCGGGTAACTTTGGCCACCCAAGAAATACATAAGAAACATACTTTTTAACATCCTTAAAAGCTGTGTTAACGATTTAAATAGCTATATTAAAACTTTAAACACAAAAATAACAACGTTATAAGACATAGTTATTTAAAGTGGTATATAACTTAACATATACATTGCAGTGCATCGTGGAATGGCATTACACGTTGAATACTAGTATTGTTTGTCGCTTAAAAGAGAGAAAAATAAACTTCTATTTTAATAAGGAAAAAAGAACTTTTTTGAAGCAAGATTTAATAACAAATATATTTGTAAAAAGCAAACGATTTTATTGTAAAAGGCGAAAAATAATGTATTTATAATTAGGAATTTGAAAATGCTTACCTTTCGACATTTGCGATTTTGAGTGGAATACGTATCTTGCATTGTATCTTTATCTTTTTAATGTTTAAAATCATGAGATTTAAAAAAAATATCTAAAAAATGAGTAATCATAAAAGTAAGAATTTTTTCGAAAATAGTTAAGCTTAATACACTTTTACATACATTTTTTAAAGTGCAAAGAGTTCCATAAAGAAATATTTACACCTTTGGCCAAAGTTACCCGCATTCATCGGCAAAAGCTTCCCAATTACAAATATTTAAATACAGCATAAAAACTAGTCAACTTAGAATAAAACAAATGGTGTAATATTCTTCCTCAAAAATAAAAGAATCGAATAGAGTGTTTTATTTAAATATTTTCAATATTTTTTTAAGTGTTCCAGACAAAAGTTGGAAGAGATAGATTTTTGTCATTTTATGCTCGTAAGAATGAAAACAGCATTTGTAGTATTGCCAGATTTAGAATGAGATTTTTTTTTACATGAAATGATAGGCGATATTTCCACCTTTCCAAAAATGTAAAACAATTTAAGATGAGATCATTTTATGAAGAGAAATTAAGAAACAAATCTTTTTCCGACGCGTGGCCAAAGTTACCCTCCGTGGCCAAAGATACCCGCTTTGACGGTACATAAAAACTACTTTTTTTGTTCCAAACTAGTTTTAAAATCCCTAATTTACAGGTGGGACATATAACAGTTTCAAATTTTAAGTATAAAACACGAAATGTTTATTACAAAACTTTTCGATCAATAAAATGCATATTATAAGTTACTATTACTTGATTGAAAACGTGAATTTATGTATAAATTTATCGAATAATTAACTATTATTCGACTATTTAGATATAACTTTCTATGCTAATGCTTGATATATTTTAAGTTGTTCCATCTAATGATCGATATTATGATCTAATGCCTAATAATTTGCAATTAGATTATTGAGGGCAATTGTAATCATGCTACTAAACTAATCGCTATATATTAAAAATATTTAACTATTTAATGGTTTCCGATACAATTTAGGAAAAAAAGCTTGACAAAACTTAATTATAATATTTTTTGTTGACTAGTTTTGATCCAAGAGTTTCATTATTCTAGTAATTACAGATTTTTGTTCCCTGTAATTTTGAGGGTTTTGATAATTTGGTGCATTTTTGGTACACTACTGCATGTGACCTATCGTTTGTAGAAAATACGACTTAAAACCTTTGTTTTATAATTTTTAATACCCGTGGCCTCTTATACGGTTGCCGCTAATCTGCTATTTCTATTCAGACTTAGTAGTTGATATTTGTTTCATGAACTAAAACGTCTAACTACGAGCAATTATGCTTTGAGGCTATTAACAATTAAACGTCTTGTGATTCGAAACATTGTCTTAATAAAGCTTTAAAAAAGGATCTAAAACAAACCTCCAGGAATTAATCTGAGCCATCATTATTTTCACAAACATTCTCTACAAATAGCCTCAAAAAGAAAATACACTAAATATATTTTGAAAATCGTACGCTGTAGTGCGACCAATTTACAGCCAGCGACTCTCCAATATGGCACTCTAGGGAAATCCATCGAGTTTTTAGCACTAAATGCTCTGGATAAGCAAGTTTAGTTCAATTCTGTTTAGTTTGAATTATCGTCGCAATAAAGCGACACGAGGGTTATTGGCGACAAGGGTCATATTTTTAGAACTAGTCAAGTGACGAGCCGACACCCGAGTAGGCACCCACCGCAACCGTTAAAGGCGACATCGTAAGCAGTGACGGGACTTTGGAGCATATTTTAACATGCACTCCCTCTGCACGAGGATACTATTATTCGTCGGACCAGTGTTCGGGAATATCCCAGTGTTAAGTTACATATTTGCTTATAATAAATTATTTTCTTGTTCCTTTATAAAGGGTTGAAGGAATGCCCTATTGATAAATATTGATATTAGCTAAGTTTGATTGAAGCAAATTGAAGTACCCTATACAAAGGTACTAAGCTTATAATTTAGCTTTCAGACATTTCTACTTTTTGTTTCGATTATTTGCTTAAGGTGAACCAGTTTGGGGACCGTATTGTTGGTAGTCCCAATATATTTTGCCGCAGCACAGCGGCCCTTACAAATACTGAAGTATAAAGCTTAGTCATTAATAAAATGCCTTCACGCCCACGTATTTCCCGATCAATCGACAAATGCATTCCTATTTACATAATAATCATTGCAAGTGTTTCTTGGTGATATAGCAATAAAAAAATTTAATATCATGAAATAATCCCACATATATTGAATAACACTCACCCTATGAATATTTCCTTCAGCTTCGCTTAGTTTCTCACAGAAATGGTATAATATAACACAGCAACTTATAAGTAATAGCATTCTTAAACGATTTTAGTCCCATCTGTAGCACTGAGGAAATATTTTAACGTAGCCTCCTGCAAATTGAAGAAACGCCTACAACAAAATTATGATGACGGTTGATTTTTGCAGTTACTTTTTTTATCTTAACTGTCGTCAACAGTTAAATTAAAAAAATTTCAAGATTATGTTGCGTGCTTCTTCGAAATCAACTAAACCAGACCATGAACTACTGTAAAGTAACTGCTAGTATATTATACTGTTGTGTAAGGGCAGGGGGGTAGGTATATACATATTCCGGCTTTGTGTGCATAATCAGGGACCCGCTTTATAAGCCTTCGTCAAGTAAGGCAGACACAGAAAGAGTTTTTACTGTCACAAAGAAAGGAAATACACACAGGCGGAAATCAAACCCACACCCGTTGCAGCGCGCAGACTGCTGGCCTGCGATGCTAACCACTCGGCCATCCGGGCCCCACTGTTGTGTAAGTTTAATAACCAATTCAAACTTACCTTTTGATAGCTCAAGTGCTAAATTTTGCAAAACGACCAAATGAAATCTTAATAAGCTTTACCGCTTTCGCAAGTTTATTAACGTGCTAACACTTTAAACAAAGAGTTAAACTACCCGATCGGGGCACTTTGATGGGTCAAACTATTGTTGGGTGCCAGATCAGGAATCCCCCTCGTCACTTGACCGAGGTTTTAAATTGCAAAGCAAAATTTGGTTGCGCTAAAACTCCTTGGAAGCTAGAAATAGATAGCCTGAAGCGTTCGACCGAATCTAACCGTACAGTGTGAATGGTCTGGTTTCCCGATATCGTCGGGGCCCGGGTGGCCTAGTGGTTTGGATCGCAGACCATTACGATAGGGTGAGGGTTCGATTCCCGCTTTTTCCCTGGGTGTACTTCCTTTCTCTGCGACAGTAAAAATTCTTTCTGTGTCTGTCTTACTTGATGAAGGCTTATAAGCGGGTCTCAGATCAAGCACACAAGCCAGAATATATATGTACCTACCCTATTCCGATGTCGTCGTTTGCCTACGATATCGCCAAAGCCCCGTCAGGTCCCAGCTCAGGTGTCGACCTCGTCACTTGACCAGGGTTCTAAATTACGAAGCGTGTTTCATTGTGTTGAAGATTCCAAAGAAGGTCAGAAATCGACAACCGGAAACGATTAAATCACGGAGTGTGTGGATGTTGCTCTCGCGTTACGTTGATCCAACCTAACCAAATCCTCCGCCAAATGGGGTGGCGAGTGAGTCGCCAAACGAACCCCTCTCTCCCGAAAAAGGGGTTGTTGCAATTCGGGATAGGACGGGAGAACCGCCGCTCCGCGCGATGGTCACATCCACTTTATCGTTCTACAGAGTAAAATGTGCGTTCGATTCAGAGTAGTTTTGTGAATGGAATACTCCGATCCGCTCCACATTTTCTGCTGCAGTAGCGCGTGCGCTTAGTGGCTTTTTTTTTCTATTTTTCTGTGGAAAAACAATAAGAGAATAGTGGGAATGTAGCGAATGGAATACCTAAATACGTGGTGAAAAGGTTGAAGTTCTCTCGTCGGAAAACTGGTGCCAGGTATGTGTTTACATTTCACACGAACATTGTGGCAAGTAAATTGGTTTATTTTGTCCTACAAATTTTGCTTATTTTAGATTTTTTTTTGTATGTGTTTGTGTGTTAATAATTTATTTCGTATATGAAAAAAATTATAGTTTTTAATATCCAGGAAAACAAAGTAATCCATATAGTAACGTCATTTTATTATTATTATTATTATTATTATTATTATTATTATTATTATTATTATTATTATTATTATTATTATTATTATTATTATTCGAATAACTTTTACGCAAGATACATTTTTAATTGGTTTAAGTGTTTTCGTACTGGGCTAGTTTATTTTAGTTTCTTGAATTTTTATAAGCTTTAAGAATTTTTATTGTGTTTCAACAATAAAACCTTGTGTGCATTTCATTAAGATTTTTTGTCGGTTCGTTATATTTATTGAATTGAATTCTGGAAAGCGTTTTTATCAATTTGCCCAATTTCTAATTTCGTAAAAGAAATCTTTACGAGATATCTTTACGAGATATCTTTAACAAATTATGTTAAATTGCTTTTGAACTATTCCCATACCATTTATCGTTTGAAAGAAATTAATCATAATCTTTTTGTAGATAGAAATATCACATTGTAAATAATTAACAAAAAGGGATTGCGGGATACTTATTATAATTGTTTAATGCAAATAAGTTTTATTTTGCTACCAAAAAAAGGTTGTTTTGCTGAATTAATTATTTTTTTAATACCGCTATTTTGAATGGTATATGCACAAAATTAATAGTATACAAAAACTGTTCAGCAGTATTAAGTTTAAAATATTTTTAATTTATGTGTAAATGACAAATCTGTTGCCAAAATGAGTTATTTTTCACTTTTATTATTATTATATTCAAGTTTTGCATTTATAATCTTTATTGCTTTACACGATAATTTTTAAACCCTTTATATACCCGACAACTCCCATGAAGGACTACTCAAAATGGACTTGTCCAGTTTCAACTAGTTGTTATATCTACAACTCTATTTTCGAAAGCTTTTTTTTTCTTACTTAGAAAACCTCGCTCAATTTCTTGTGCTATTTATAGAACTAATTACTGAAGTCATTGTTAATAAAGAACTCATCTCAGCTGATGGTTGTTTTTCTATAGTAGACTAAAAAATACTTGTTAACGAAATCCTTTTTACTGAGAACTTGTTAACCTCAACGCTCCTGTCAGCTTGTTTGCTAAAATCGAAAGCTCTAGTGTAAGGCTTTTTCAACCAGCTACACTCTTAAAACAAGAGTGAAATCCACTCCAGTAGGAGAAGTGTATTTTCGACACTAGAAAGGAGTGAATATTAACTCAGACTGAGTTAAAACTAGTTTGGAGCGATCCTGTCGGAGGTTTAACCCAAAAAGGATCCACTCCTTTCGGGGAAGTGCATTTTCAAGACTGGGGGTGAAAATTAACTCAGACTGAGTAAAAATCGCTCGTTTGTTTTAAGAGTGTATCAAACGAATCTCACTACTTTGTTACATCCCTAATTATGGCGTATACCCACCCCAACTTGCCTATTTGAAACACTTTAGATTGAAATATCGTCGCACTAAAGCTACACAAGTTATTGGCGACATATAATTTAGAACCCCAGTCAGGTGACGAGCCTACACCTCAACCATTTGAAACAGAAAAAGTTAATACAATTGGGGGAGAGTGTTGAACCTTGGGACAATTTTTACATTTTAATTTTTTTCTTCGATAATTATTGTCAAAATAAAAATATAAAAGAAGCATTTTAACACACCAATATACTCCTCGATAATATATTTTTTTTTAATTCTGGCAGCTTGAAATTAAAAAATTGCCACTCATTTGAAGTAGAGAGGATAAACTGTCCCAAGGTACAATATGATGTTGTACAGCTGCGGAAATAAAAAAAGTACCACTAGTGATTATTTCTGCCGTTAGTCACCCTATAGAATCGGACCTTTTTGCAATTGTAAACAATTAACATTCTGAGTTAATTGCATGACACAAATTTTGCATAAGGGGTCATCTTCATATTAAAAATGTTACTAACTTTAAAATTTCCAATAGTAACACCCCTTTTTGAGTCCATATTTCAAATCTATGACCTATGTTAATACGAAATGCCAAATTTTGTTAGTTTTTAAGCATTATTAGGAGAGTTAGAGGCATGCAAAGTTTAGGTCCCATAATGTTAAATGAGTTGCACATAAAAAACTATCTCAATCTATAAATAATTAAGATAATGAAACGAATTTTTTACTGAAAAGAAATTATAATAACCCAAACAAAATGCATTCAATAGTGGGGTATTTAAAAAATTTTTACATTTTTTAATAATTATTATATTAATTTTTTAAAAATATATGAATAGAAACCCCTCAATATTTTTACAGAAATGCATTTAAGACAGGAAGTTTAAGCGAAATCCCAAATTTTAAAATTTTTTATTCATAATTTGCTGAGTAAATCACAAAATACTTTTTAATTACCCTTTAGGGGACTGTGTATAACATTATGTGTAATTGATAAATAAAGACGGCCTTGCAAAAGGAAGAACTAGACTGCGCTTGTCATTTTAGAGATGATCCCCAAAAGGTCCACAAGTGATTCGATTGAATAACTCCTCAAATATTCATCCAAATGTAACAAAAACTTAGATTTAAGGGTTTTCAAGAGTGCTTAACATTTCTAAGTTATTAAAATTGGGTGTTGCCATTGGAAATTTCAAAGTTCGTAACATATTTAATATGAAGACGGCCCCTTATGCAAATTTTGCGTCATGCAATTAACTCAGAACGTTAATTGTTCACAATCTCAAAAAGGTCCAATTCTATAGGGTGACTAATGGCTGAAATAATCACTAGTGGTACTTTTTTTATTTCCGCAGCTGTACCTGGGGACATACTTTATAATTCAGTCAATAGTTATACACTTGAACTAATTTGTGTCAGGAGAGAAGCAAACTTTATTTCAAAATATATCAGAATATGTGCTCTTTAGAACATTTCATCACATGGAAGGAAAAAGATTTATCAGGTGTTGCCAGAATTATAATTTCTAACTTCAATCATTATAAAATATATCCAAAACAAAGCTGAGTTGTATTTTACATGTTTTGTGAATTGCTTTTAAAATAAGTAATAAAGATATTTTTATCTATCCAAATTATTAAGAATTTAATCAAATTATTAATACTGTCCCAAGGTACAATACACTACATGGTTTAAATAAAAGCAAGATAGTGGCCAATCTAAATGCATTATCGTTATTTTCTCACAACCAAAATATTTTAAAATCTTCTCTTTTATGAAGAAAATAAAATGCAGTTGACTTTTTGTAAAAGTACTAAGGTAAAAAATTATATTCGAATGAGAAAAATATTTACTTTGGGGTAATGAAATATTATTTTTTGTCGCTAATTCATCAATTTAATGATGCTAGCGTTAAATTTTATTATGATGATGTCTGTTGGTTAAGGCTACTATTAGAAATAAACAATTTATGAATATTGCCAATAGATTCTTAGAAATTGTCACAAGCGTCCCAAGGTACAACACTCTCCCCTAATTCTAAATTTAAGTAATCTTTTAAGTTGCTGAAATATTTTGTAGAAGCGGCTATAAGTATTATATTTGCTGTATCAAAAAAAAACCTTACAAATATATATACTTCCAAGAACGAGGTCACTTCGAATCAAGAGTAATGACTTACTTTATACGAGTAATATATAGGTCTTATTTATTTAGTAATATTGATAACAAAATTGCTTAAATAAAACTTGTTTGTCTTTTTACTTAAATTTAATTTTTAACATATTATATGCGTTTAAGTAGCCGCCATTTCTTTCTCTTAAATTTTAGATCATGGGAATCGAACAAAAACACAATTAAAAGTTGCGTGGAAGTATTGCAATCATTTTAACGAGATAAGTTAGTAAATAGCTTATATTTTAACGTTTTATGAAAATATGTTTACGAGTATATCTGAATTTTGACAAAAAAGGGATGGATTTAAAAAAAAAATCAATTCCATATAATTAACTTTTAAATAACTTTTTATTTTATTCAAAATTCAATTCAATATTTTTAACTTTTAAATAAGCATTTTATCTTATTCAAAATCATTTTAGTAAAACATTTCTAGGGAAGGAAAAAATTATTATTTTACTGTTTTTGAATTTCTATGAAAAGCTGCAAAATTTTAATATGCCAGTCATCATTTAAGTTATTCGCTGAACATTTCACGTTTGTAATAAACCTTTTTAAAATCCCATAACGAGACTAATTTCAAATATAAACCAAAATCACTTATTTTTTTATATAATAAAGTCCTAACTACAAATGTGCTGAAACCAGAATCCAATAAAATTCTCCCAGTTCGAGTGACCTCATTAATTCAAATTACCGATAAAACCCGTAATTAAACAGAGAAGCGGTAAATCTGAACTTTAGAACTTTTTTTCCTACTTGGCGAAAAAAAAAAAACTCTAAGCGCGTATCCGATTTCTGGAGCTGAAGTATCCGGACGGGGGAAGTTACAGTAAGATGGATCATGTTAAAATAAAAGGAACTAACAGCATTTTATCATAATTTAATTAGTATTAGCATTACAGTATTAAAAAAGGGGGGCGTAGTTATTTGATGTTAAAACCAAGTTGCGTTAAAAATAATAAAAGTATTGTTTTAGTCAATTATGTGACTTGTGTGATTGGAGTTTAGACGGGTGCAATAACCACTTCGCTGTATTGCGCCTCGTTACATCGCGCATTCGGATGTAACGCGCCTTGTATCATATCCCCTAAATTTCCCTCTGCTTTTTTATTTCAATACGAACTTTCCTTAAAATCGATTGTAATATTGGTGGCTAAATTCATCTAACATTGGTGAGAAGCAATTAATAAACTTTCTTTAGTTGATAGTTAGAGGCTCAGTGGCCTAGTGGTAGTGCTTCGCATTGCCACGCCACAGGTCCGGGGATCGAATCTCGGACTGGGCGAGGTTGACCCACCCTTTAATCCCTTCAGTGGGTCGGTAAAATGGGTACCAAGCATGCTTGGGAACTAAACACTGGGGGTTCCGCGTGAGACTGACCACCTTACCGGGACATGTGCCTAGCACCCCAGAGATCTAGGTCACGAAAGCTGAAATGAGCACGGCAGGCCTTGGCCCAGTAATGGGCTGTTGCGCCGGGGAATTTAGTTTTTTTAGTTGATAGTTGCCGGGAATAAGGTTTTACGAGACAAATCGAAGCAGCTTACTTTAGATGAATTTTTTGACTAAAAAATGAGTGAAATATTATAGTATTACCTGTGCAATAATGTGTAATATTAGTACTAATTAATAATAAGACCTTTCTAAATTTGTATTTCTTTTTTTAGAGTAGTTATATTAATTAATGATTTAGGTTTATCTTTTAAATACTTGCTGTGCTTTTGTTCAAAACCTTTGTTTTGAGCATAAATACATCAAAAGTATAAGTTCGTCCCCCGGGAAACATGATATAACGAGGGGTTGCTGTTATAAAAACTTTAGCATAGAGCAAATCTGTAGTTTTACGCTGAAGAGTTAATAACACTGATATAGGTTTGGGTAAGCAAATAGAGATACATATATTTAGATGCCCCTTAAAGTACGATAAACCTATTGTTTTTTCATTGTCGATTACTTCTTTTCGAAAGCCGGTGCAATTTGGTGCCATTCTAAGGCCTTTCACTCTTTAGGATTGAGCTATCATGATCGTGCGGGTATGAAAGAGAATGTTCAAACTTTTCAAAACTATAGATACCGAAGCAGCTGACTTGAACCATTCGTTATTTGCTTAAAAAATTACTGTCTTTGATAAGTTGCTGGAACTGATGCTGATTAAGGTATTTTTTCGATAAAACTCTAAAATGAAGTCTCATAAACTTAAATCAGCGCCATCTGATAGCCGGTCTTAAAGGGCTAGGCTAACAACGATCGGCAGTGTGCTAACCAAGTTCAAGCCTGGTGAGAACGTAAATTTCAATACTGCTAAAAGTTTAACACGATTCTCTGCGTTAGTTATTATAGCAATAGAAGTTCTTTTCAGATCAACAAGAATCCCAAACTATTTTTCATTCGCTCTTTTGATGAAACAGGATTACTCTGTTTTAAAAAGAATGGAAAAGTCGTGAAATTGACGTTTATTGGAGCAGCGACACTATCCGATTGTGTGCTTTGTCAACTGGAAGATAGCGGGGAAAAAATAATTTTCATGTATCGATTCGGGAGTGAAACCTCGTTATATTAGCATAGGGAAGTCACTGGAGGTTGATTAGAAAATTGTTAAACGTGCAAACAATGATTTTGAACCTTTTGTGTTATTTTGAATGGGTCTTAGAAAAACAAATATATCTTTTGTCCTAAAACTTCGTATCTGTTAAGTTTTGAACTTTTGTTTAATAATTGGTTAGTGTTGTAATTATTTAAGGTAAACTACATAAATAGTATTTTGTATTGGTATTGTGATTAGAGCGAATAATGCTTTATATTTAACACATTCGCTGCCACTATATCATCGATAGAGGCTTCATCGATAGAGGCTGATGAAGTAGAAGAACATCCTGTTTTTTAAAACCTCTTCGTTACAATGGAAATGAACTAACTATTCTTCATTTTTGAACAAGTAAAAATCTTAGTTCGATGTCGTAAAATTGCAAGGTTAGGTTGAATTAACATCGCTAAGTAAAGCTACACGACAGCTAGCCCTAAAAATACGAGGAAGTGTTCCTGGCGAAAGATTACACTTCGCAATCACACAAAAACTGCATGAGCATTAAAATATATGTATGGAAATTCATCAGTCACATCTGGGATTACTAGGCGGTTGGTTGGTAGGACATAAATATGTTCAGGCTTGTGTGCTTGGTCAGAGACCCGCATTACTAGGTGTCAATCAAATATAACACAAAAGGATAGATGAAAGAGTTAGATCGTGTAGTTTGTGTAAAGACTAGACCATCATGCTTATCAAGTTTACAAACGAACTTGAACTCATAAGAACGGTTGGTGAAATGGTACTATGAATTTCATAAGAATGTGCTGTTATCGGTGAATCGGAACCACGCGACTCCTTAAGGGGTCTAAGGAGTCTTAAAAATGTGCAAAGAAGGAACTACAAAGTATAGTTTAATCTGTCATGTAATTTTTTAACTGCTCAATATACAAGTATAATTTTTTATATGTAATTCTACAAGATTTATTTATTATAAAACAAATTTTAAAATTTATGAAACTTTAGCCAAAACTAAAATAAATGATATTAAACATAAAGCTATTTTAACACATTGTGATTAGGCTTGCGCGTCAAATTTTGAGGTCAAAATTGAAAAAATGACCAAGAAAATGACTTTATATTGTAGAAATATGTACAAACTAGGACTTATACCTAAATTCTCATCTCAATTTTAATAAGAAATTATTTGAAGAGCTTTTTTCTAAAAAAATTAATAATTTTTTTTTAATTTTGATTTTAAATTTATTTTTAAATAATTTCTAATTAAAATTTAGCTGAAAATTTAGGTATAAGTCCTAGTTTGCACATATTTGTACAATATAAAGTCATTTTCTTGGTCATTTTTTCAATTTTGACCTCAAAATTTGCCGCGCAAGCCTAATCACATTGTGTTAAAACAGCTTTATGTTTAATATCATTTATTTTAGTTTTGGCTAAAGTTTCATAAATTTTAAAATTTGTTTTATAATAAATAAATCTTGTAGAATTACATATAAAAAATTATACTTGTATATTGAGTAGTTAAAAAATTACATGAGAGATCAAACTATACTTTGTAGTTCCTTCTTTGCACATTTTTAAGACTCCTTAGACCCCTTAAGGAGTCAGTGGCATCCAACGTGTTAACTAGCATTTTTCCAAACGTAAAAAAATTCCCCTCACTTCATCCATTAAGTATAATTTAATTTTCCTGTCAGTGGTGACACTTTATAAACGAACCTTTTAAACCTTTATTATCCTTTAAAAAAAAATCATCAGTGCAAAATTATTGCCGATCCCGATTCTAACATTATAAGTAGTTTTAAAGTAAATATATGGCAATGGTATGTTACTTGTATGCACATGATATTTTCTTACGACATATTCAACCTCTAAAATTCCTTAAAAAATTGAAGTAAGAAATATTACTTATCTTATTTGTTAGCCCTTTAAAAGGCTTACATTGAAAAAAGCAACATTCAGCTTGGTTATAATGTTTTAGTCCAAACTATAATATAGTTTTTATAAAAACTAATAGCCTTACAAAAACTAATAGCCTTATAAAAACTAATAGCCTTATAAAAACCAATAGCCTTATAAAAACTATTAGTTTTGCAATAATTATGAAACTTATAACAATTTCATGATATATATTTGAAACGACAGGTAAAAAGTCAAAGATTTTATCAGAACTTTCATTTAAAAAAAATGGTTTGGTGACATATACATACATAATAAATTTTCTCCAAAAATTTCGTGTTTGATTATTTCTTCTAAAAAATAGTCTTAAATGTTAAAAAAAATAAAATTGGGGATATATTGATATGTAAATGTGTAAGCATGTAAAAATAATATTATGAAACATTGAGTTGTCACCACACACACAAACAAGAGTTTGCGATTAATTAGGGATCCTAAAAAAAGGTAGTTTAACAAATTAAAAAAAAAAGACGTACACATTATAGAGAGTTGTAACTTGTTTAAAACTGCATTCAATTTTAATCAGACTTTTTCACTCAAAGAAACAAAAGGTTTCACATAAAATATGTACAATCTAAACTTTATTATCCAAAATTGATGATTATTTTGATCAATCTGAGTGCTCCAAAAAACATATAAAATATTTTAATGGATTTCACTATTAGCTTTGAATATGACGCTGTAGTTGCATTATCAACATTATTAAATACAATATTATCATTTGGTATTTTAATTGCAGGATTAACTGTAAGGTTTTACGTAAGAAGCAAATACTTTTTAAACAATTTTTCAGAGGATAAAATATATTTTTATATTAAAAAAATCTTTTGTTCAGAACTATAAAAAATTATTTGATTTTAATTATATCTAATACGTTTTTAAGTATCTAGTTAGCAATCAAACACAAAAGCACTAAATAACACACAAGGAAAATCTCAGTTTACACTCTCCCTTCTTCTGTGTAATATTACTGGCATTTTAAAATTGATTTTTAAGCTGCCATAATTACTTTCCTATTTAAGAATTTTCATGACAAGCTTAAAAAAAGCCTTCTTAAGCAACCTTAAAAAGTAGAGAATGGAGTTTTAAAGGTGAAAAGATTAAAAAGTAATGAGGTATGTCAATAAGTGATGCATTAATATTTCGAATAAATATTTTATAAAATAACAAGCTTTAAAGATAGATGCACAGTTCTGGCTGAAAGTTATTTCTGATTTTTAAAAAGGCTGTTGAATGAATATAATTAACCTAGAATTTTTATTTTATTTTGTTCGTTTAATATCTTAATATTTTTACTGGGAATAAAAGAATAATTGGTGAGGAAAATTATTTAAAAATGATAAAGTGTGTTTGAATATAAATATCGCTTGAATCTCTACTAAAACACATAATTAAACACCATGAACTAAGAACTAACTAATATTTATAAACAGTATTTCTTTTAGTCTTTTTCGAATATTTTTATAAATTTTTCATCGATACTAATAAACCTAGAATTTTTCAATCAAACGTTAAGAACCCAAGAAAAATTAAGAAAACTATATGTAAATATCAACAAATTTCAAACGCTTACCTAAGACAAAAGCATTTTTTTGTTTGTGCATTTTTATTTATAATTTTTTTCAAAATATATATATTAATAGAAGTCGGTAAATTAAAGGAAATTCAGTGCTTCAAATCACGGAAAACTTTAAAAAGAATTTTTTCTCAAGATTAAAAAAATGTCTACATTCAGACGATATTTTTCAACTAAAATTATCATTTCTAAAATGATGAAAATATAAGTTTGTAAGATATAATTTATCAAACAACAGAATTTTGATATAAAAGTGCATTAGAATATTGTAATTAATTTTAAATATTTCAAATAGTTTTTTTCATTGGTAAAGAACATTTTATGACCAGACTTAAAAATTGTAATAAAAAGAAGTTTGCTTCGAAAAAACACTCGTTGTCAATGGGGTTGTTTCACGTCCAGAATGGCAACAGTACGGTCTTGTTTTTTTTTTTTGTTTACTTTTATTTTGGCATTCGAAAATGAATGTTCTATGAATTTAAGTATTACATTTTTTTAAATGCAAAATACTTGCTGTTTTGTTCGTTGTTCAAGTCATTTGTTAAAGAAACCTTCCATAGAAAGATTGTCTTTTTTTTTCTAATATATGATGGTCATTTTGAGAGTGAAACCAAAGCAACCAAATAAATTCCAGTTCACTGAAAAATGAAAACAAGAGCTTTACATTATCGAAAACATTCTCATTGACATGGTTTAGGTCTTGAATGGTATTCGAAATGCCGAATGAAAATAAATTATTTCACGAGGTTCAATTAGTGAATCAATATCGCGTGGTGACAGAGCACCGATCTTAGCTTGAAAGAACTACATCACCTAAAACAAGACAAATAGGATTTTTTTTCACTAACAGTTCCTGTCAAATTTAGAAAGATGTAAAACACTGAAAGTTATTACTTTTTTATGTTTTTTAATTTAACCCTTTCAGTCCCAGTGATGCCATTTTGCATCCATCACTTTATAATTTAAATAATAATAGGGCTGATATCTTTTGGGATTAATAAAAAATATTTTCTAAAAAGTTTGAAGAATAAAATGATGTGCTTTTTTAAATCATAAATGGCTGTAGATGATCAGAAAAAAATTCCTAAAATGATGTCAACTTTTTATTGGGACTGAAAGGGTTAATATATTTTTCCCATTCGCCGTACTTATTTCAATGATGCCGCTTTATGTTAAACATATATTTGCACAAGGCATCGTTTCGAATTGTTGCAACCAAGACTAAATCAAAGATTTACAGATATCTTTTAGTGTTTAGCATTGACAAAATGAAATCAAAATAGTTTTACTATAATGGAGTAAGCTAATTAAAAGGCTAAAAACAGGCCAACAGCAGTTTCCAATTATTGATAATGCTTTGTTTATCTTTCCATGAGCAATCACAACCCAGCTATGCCTAAACCCTCCGTTTTCATTCAGTATGCCCATCCATTCCGTCACACAGGGCAAACAAACATATAGCACCTTGTGCAGCAGTCAAACCTGCCCGCCGCATGCCACTGTTTGGTCTTCCGGTGCCACGCCACTGGAAAGGAACAACAGCATTCTTGGTGCTGGGCCAACATTCCCGATTCCTTGACATTGGACAGGCGCTGCCGAAAACTTCGTGGGGAAGGTCTTGGGTTCTTTTGAGATAATATTTAGCATCTTATATCCATAGATATACGCTCTTAAAACGAACGATCGATTTTAACTCAGTCTGATTGATTTTCACTCCTCCAGTCTGGAAAATGCACTTCTCCTTTTGGAGTGGATCCTCTGTGTGTTAAACCTCCTACAGGATCACTCTAAATGAGTGATTTTAACTCTGTCTGAGATAATATTCACTCCTTTCCAGTGTCGAAAATGCACTTCTACTGGAGTGGATTTCACTCGTTTGTTTTAAGATAATACATATGCCTTTCTCAATCGCTCAGGGCTGGGGAGCCCAGTCGGTTAGGCATTCGCTTAGCATGCGATAGGTCCCAGGTTTGGGTCCGGGCATCGCCAAAATAACTGATGACCTATAAACGGCCCGTTCAGCCAAAAATATCCGACGAATAATACCCCGTGTAAGGGAGTGCACGTTAAATATCCTTCAAAGTCCTAGCGATGCGTGGGGACAGGGGAGCCCAGTCGGTTAGGCACTCGCCTTGCGTGCGAAAGGTCCCGGGTTCGGGTGCGAGCATCGCCAAAACAACTGCCGACCTATAAAATTCTCGTGCAGCCAAAAATGTCCGAAAAATATACCCCGTGCAAAGAAGTGCACGTTAAATATCCTTTAAAGTCCTAACGTGGCGTACGATGTCTCTCTTAACGGTTGCGTTGGGTGCCTATTCATGTATCGGCTCGTCACTTGACTGTGGTTCTAAAATACGTCGCCCGTCGCCAATAGTCCTCGTGCAGCTCAAGTGCGACGATAATTCAAACCTAACGAACCTATATCGCTGAATGGGCTAGTTGGTTTGATATATCACACGAGGGAGGTCATTGCCGTCGAAGGTTTTGTCCCCATTAAGCCTTCCTGTAAACGGGCAACGCATAAAAATATACTGCCAATAAGTAAAGCCGTGTACATAGCACTGGTGCACGTTAAATCTGTTGTCGTCTAAAATTCTAGAACCGCTATAGCTATGGATTTAGATGAGTAATTGAGACATTGGGCTGTGACTATCTGAATACCAGATTGAGATGGCTTGACCTCGCTTATAACTTTGAGTGTGGTTACTTAAAGGCGAATACGCATAGTTTCTGCCTCAGTGATATATGTAACTGATATTCGTGATAATATTAGTATAAAAGCTTACTGACTGACATTTGCTTCTAGTTGTCCGAGTTAAAAATATTTTTTACAGCATGAAAAAATTCATGTGTGCCTATTATAGACTAGAAGTGCCTATGATTCACTAAAATTCAAGGAAACAGTAACTTACAATAAAACAACATTTTGAAGAAAGCTAAACTGAAACCTTTCGATATTTACTTTTACGTTGATAACATGTTGTCAGAATTGAGGGGTATATCAGCTTCTCTTTGTATGTGTAATACAATAGAACGAGTATAAAATAACAATGTTCTTTTCTTTTTAATCTCTACCTGATGATAGGAAGTAAAATGTAACAGAAGGTCTAGGCATTGGATCTTAAGAGGAGTACATAAGTCCTTATGCAATGTTCTATTCATGTTGTGAGGCAAACTTGGTGAACGAACAATATGTGCCCCTATCATCTACACTGCTCAAAACAATTAGGGGAGCACTTTGAGTACTTTTGTTATCTTTTTTAGTTCAATATTTTTTTTTATTCTAAAAATCTAATATTTGTGAAATAGATTCATTATGCATCCAGAATGAAATTTAAGGTGGGAAAATTGGAACCATAACTTTTGAATAAATTATAACAATAATTCTTTCAAAAATTTATTTGTTAACAAATTAAAATCAGTTTTTAAACATTAAATAATGCAAGCTTGGAGAATTTAGATTGATAGAATTTTATTGGGAATGTATTTTATTTAACCACGTTTTTCATATTTTCATTTAATTAAAACGAACATTATTTAATTTTTCAACAGACGGGATTCTTCCCTCTAATATTACGTAACCGCGAGCACAACTTAGTGACAAAAAATAAAACGCAAGCTTATTATTCCGAATGGAATCAGTTTTTTTAAGCAGTGTAAAATACATTTATCACACACACACAACCTAAGCTTAATAAATTGTTTTACCGATTTGCAGTTTAGCATTCACTAAGTAGTATGTGGAAGAGTCAAAAAACCCTTCTTGCTTTTATCTTTCTACGGATAATCTGTTGAAAAAAATACACATTATACTTTTTAAATGAAACATTTATTTAAGTACGCAAAAAACATACCTAGAAAAAATTTGTGACTATGAAGTTGGTAAAAGTAGTTACTAAACTTTTACTCGTCCCGTTTTGGCAAACGTATGGGATTGTACAAACGGGAAAGGGACTACAATATATGAATTATCTGAATAAAAACTATGCTATAACTCTAATATTATAATTATGGTGCAGTATTTTTCATAAATATAGTTCTTTTATTTCCAATATTCCAATTGAAACTAGCAATTTAATTCCAATCAACAACCTATGCTGAGAATTTCTACAAATTCTCGTCGTCAGACCCCAGCCTCTGACAACGACAGCTCGCAATTTGTTACACATTGTTTGGTCATATTTTTTAACTCATTATTACATCAATACACTAATCTTTAAACGGCAACATTCAAAGTTTTTGAGCGCAACAGTATTATTTCTTAACATTCTTACACCAGTAATTCTAACTTTACAGCATTTTACAAAGGCACCTTTATAATTAACCACCTTGCACTTTTTACTTTTAAGGTTACTGCATTTTTCAAAAAGAAAAAAATCCTTCCATTTGCAAACTTCAAATAAATAAAAAGAATTTCACTAATCTCAAGAAATCTTTGCAGAAGAATTCTGGAATAGTCGCAACCAGACAACGCTCCAGGACATCCCCACTCGATAGCCATAAAGAAAAAAAAATAGTCTTCGCAGAAGTAATTGTTTTATTTTGAGTGTGTGTCAAATAATAGTTTTTATGAACTTGAAGAAGTCAACTTGGTATCTAGTTAGTTAGACAATGCAAGAAATAAATAAATTACCAAACAATTTTTTTTTAAATAAGTCAGATATGTAATGATAGAAAAACTCGATTTGTTACCAAAATACGATTTCGGTAAGGAATTTTTGTAAACATGTGCTTCAGTCGTTATATCACAGTTTTTCGCTACATTTGAAATTGATTTAAATTGACGATAAATATTATAATTTTACTTCATCACATCTGTTAATTGCAAATTGACACTTTGCATAGGAATGAGACATAATTTCATAACAATGAGGCAATTTCATAATAATGAGACATAATTTCATAACAATGAGACATAATTTCATAACAATGAGACATACTTTCATAACAATGAGACATCATTGCATAACAATGAGACATCATTGCAAAACAATGAGATATCATTGCATAACAATGAGACATCATTGCATAACAATGAGACACCATTTCTTAAAATTCTGACCAGCAATTCTAACTTTACCACCATTTAAAAAAACACCTTTTCCTTACTTATACGGTAACAGCATTTGGTCCAAATAAAAAAACTTCGTTCCATCTGCAAACTTCAAACGTAGAAACTTCGCTCCTCTCCAGAAATCCTTGCCAAAGATTTCTGAAAATACAGACAATGCTCCGGGACATCCCCACTCGATAGCAATAAAGGGGAAAAAATGTGCGTCACAAGAAGTAATTGGTGCAAAGAACTTCTTTTAAATCGATATCAACTACTACCTTGGGGGAAAAGCCGAAAAAGGTGGCTATTAAGGGAAGATTTCCCGACTGTATATTAAAAAAACAAGACTTGTTTTGCCTGCACATATTTTTTGTGTCCTCTGGCTGTATATGTCAATCATTTTAAGATTGAATGCATATTTCTTAAGTGTATTGGTGATTTAACTCGATAGAGAGTTGTTTTTGTTGTTTAGTTCGATTAAACTTTTTGAAGAATGGTTGACTGAATACAAGAGTGATTTATATTTAGTACTTTAGACAGTGAGGTATTGCTCAGTTTAAAAGAACATACGAAAAGTGCAAGCAAAATCCCAATGCTTCATTATATTTTTAGGTAAAAATGTAAAGAATTTTTTTTTTTAAATCAAGCTTGTTTATTTGTTCAAGCTTGTTTATTACCTATTACTTATTGTTACTTGAAGAGGCAGTCAGACGTTTCTGATGATTACTAAACAGTACAAACTCCGAATCGCAAGGGTTTCATTTCTCTCTATATTAAAAAAAAGTAAGCTTTTTTTATCTGTACGGCGCAATTTTTGGAGTACAACTCCAATTTTTTTACTGAAGGTCTCAATTGGTTTAAGTGTCATGTCCACAAAATAATTAAAAAAAAATTCCAATTAGTTTTTTAATTAAAAATTAAAAAGGGGCTTTTTTGACTAAAATCGAAAAAAAAAAAAAATTGGTCTCTACGATTTTTCTGAATTTTTGGTATTTTGTAGACTTCTTATGTATGAACAAATTACTAATTACATGTATGTTCAATATATATTCGGTTTGTAAGTTATGGGTTTTTTTATTTTATTTTTTGTTATTTACTGTCATGCTTTTTGATCTGTACGGCACAATTTTCACCAATTTTCTCCCATTTTTTTACTGAATGTAGAAAAGAGTATAGGTTTTTTGTCTGCAAAGCATTTTTTTAAAATTCAAATTAGTTTTTTTTAATAAAAAATAGTTTGTAAAAGGGCAAAAAAGGCGTTTTTAGCCTACATTGAAATAAAAAAAAATTGGCTTCTACGATTTTTCTGAATTTTCAGTATTTTGTAGACTTTTTATGTATGAACAAATTGCTAATGCATGTATGTCCAATATATATCCGGTTTGTAAGTTATGGGTTTTTTTATTTTATTTTTTGTTATTTACAGTCATGCTTTTTGATCTGTGCGGCACAATTTTCACCAATTTTCTCCCATTTTTTTACTGAATGTAGAAAAGAGTATAGGTTTTTTTGTCTGCAAGGCATTTTTTTAAAATTCAAATTAGTTTTTTTAATAAAAAATAGTTTGTAAAAGGGCAAAAAAGGCGTATTTAGCCTAAATTGAAATAAAAAAAAATTGGCTTCTACGATTTTTCTGAATTTTTAGTATTTTGTAGACTTCTTATTATGAACAAATTGCTAATTGCATATATACCCAATATATAGCCGGTTCGTAAGTTATGGGTACTTTATTTTTTTTTTTTGGAATTACAGTCATGATTTTTTAATCTCTACGACACAATTCTTATAGTACAACTCCAATTTTTTTTTAGAACGTAGAAAATGGTCCAAAATTTATCTCCACAAAATATTTTTAAAATATTCAAATTAGTTTTTTAATTAAAAAATAATAAAAAAGCCAAAAATTGCATTTTGCCTACCAAAATTTATAAGTTTTCAACCAAACCAAACATAGTGTTTCGAAAAATGTTTTATTGGTGTAATTTCACTTTAAATGATACCAAAAATGAAAACTTATATTTTTTTTTACAGTTGTAACTGTTATATGTGCTTTACAATAGTTTGAATTATATATTTTTTGTCATTATTGAGTCGCTGTAGTGATGGGTCGTTCCAGACGAGACGAGGACAAACTATGGCGAATAATTTCTTACCATTTGTTTAACGAATGGCAACACCATAACCGTAAACAAAAACAAACAGAGCGTTATTTTTTTAAATAAGTTGTTTCTTTATTGATCCAACGAGATTGATCCCCTACTCTCTTTTCACTTGGATAATGTCTGGAATAAGCGCCCCTAGGGACAGCAAAATCCAGCAAAACCACTACCCAACAACAACAACGAAACCCAGCCATAAGTTGTTTCTTTTGAAACTTTTCAAGGCGTTTTTTAAATGTTTACGTTACTTTTATTTTCAGAGTGTGTGTTTTAACTGATTTTATTTTTCTAAATTGTTACGCTCACGGCACTGATGATTATTTTGAGAAGTGGTTGGTTTTGGTTCATAGTAATTAATAGTGAAGTGAATCTTTTCTTATGTCTTTGTTGTCGACTACAAGAAGTAAGTATACCAAATCTTTTCGACGGTGAGTTGTTGGCATCATAGCTTAGGTATTGGTGCGAGTTATACTGTCGTATCTGCTTTAATAAAGGTGTAAGCTGCAGAAAATTTGTAATATAAAATCTAAGAATGTAGTCTGGTACAACCACGAATGTATACCAATTCTAGAGATTAGCTGTCGTGCTTATTTTACACCCTGGGCTTAACAGTAAAAAGTTTTTTCGTCCCTGTGTATAGCACATTCGTAATTTAGTCATTTGACCGACGATAAATGTATCATGGAGGATCTGGCAATAGCTTCGCAGTCTTGTTTTCATTTTTCTTGAATTACTTTTGTTTTGGTAGGTTGGTTGGTCGAGATATATTCAGGTTTTTTTCGGTGACCAAGCACACTAACCTGAATATAAATAACTTTGGTCTGCAAAACAAAAGTAATTCGAGAAAATGAAGGCGAGACTGTGAAGCTGTTGCCAGATCCTCCGTGAAACAACCCCATTTATTTATTACACTAATATTGCGTGCAAAATACTTCTGACGGCTAATTAATGTTGAAAAGTTTTGACCAAAAAGTAGGATTTTACCTGTAATTCCATTAATTTTCAAATAAAATTAGCTGGGTAATGGGCTATAAAGCCTACAATCTCCCTTCTAGAGGGCGCAATCACTGTCGTATCTGCTTTAATAAAGGTGTAAGCTGCAGAAAATTTGTAATACAAAATCTAAGAATGTAGTCTGGTACAACCACGAATGTATACCAATTCTAGAGATTAGCTGTCGTGCTTATTTTACACACTGGGCTTAACAGTAAAAAGTTTTTTCGTCCCTGTGTATAGCACATTCGTAATTTAGTCATTTGGATTTGACCGACGATAAATGTATCATGGAGGATCTGGCAATAGCTTCGCAGTCTTGTTTTCATTTTTCTTGAATTACTTTTGTTTTGGTAGGTTCGTTGGTCGAGATATATTCAGGTTTTTTTCAATGACCAAGCACACTAACCTGAATATAAATAACTTTGGTCTGCAAAACAAAAGTAATTCGAGAAAATGAAGGCGAGACTGTGAAGCTGTTGCCAGATCCTCCGTGAAACAACCCCATTTATTTATTACACTAATATTGCGTGCAAAATACTTCTGACGGCTAATTAATGTTGAAAAGTTTTGACCAAAAAGTAGAATTTTACCTGTAATTCCATTAATTTTCAAGAATTTTACTGATAACATTAATTCTTTATTATCCAAAGTAAAAGGAAAATGTGCTTTAATTAAAACCATCTTTGTGGTCCGGTGCTTGGAAAAAATTATTCGAATCACTCATTAAAAAGTGGCTAAATTTTTTACCAGACCCTAAAGTAGGAATTTACCTACAGTTTATGTCGACAACTCCAATTTTTTTACTGAAGGTCTCAATCGGTATAAGTGTCAGGTCCACAAAGTGTATGGTGGCCAGCCATGTCTATTCACTAGCGGTTTTTAATGCATTGAAGTAGAAATTGAAATGTAACGTGGGTAAAGTTTGGTTTGCTTTTTATTTTAGTGTTTGGTTTTTCTTTACGGCCTCGAGGAGGTACCAGTGCGCAATCTACTAGCTTGCGAGCCTAGGGGCGAAGCCCCTACGAAGATTGCACAGCAATCCAAGGGTGCGAACCGAGTTATTACTCGCTTGCGAGCCTAGGGGCGAAGCCCCTACGATGAGATTGCGCAGCAATTGAAGGGTGCGAGCCGAGTTATTACTCGCTTGCGAGCCTAGAGGCGAAGCCCCTACGATGAGATTGCACAGTAATCCAAGGGTGCAAGCTTGGGAGCTGAGAGAGATTGGGCAGCGGGCGAAGCCCCCTACCGGTCTCAAAATTCTCAAAACTAAACTGTATTTGTTAAAAGTTCACCATCTTTAACCGCAACCAGGTGTTTACCTCTTTGTCTGTGCAAGCCAATCTTGGCGCGCGTATCGCCCGATTTGGCGACCAGATCTTACAGATGAGCATTCCTGTATTGGCAGTATCCTTTTAATAGTCTTGCATGTTTCTTTGTGGAGCAAACAAAGAGAAATTGCGTAGCAATTCTCGGGGGTTGTCGAAAGGTAGCGAGCAGGGGGCGAAGCCCCCTGCCGGCCGCGAAGCGGCCAATGGAATTGCGCAGCAATTCCGGGGGTTGGCGAGCGATAGCGAGCAGGGGGCGTAGCCCCCTAGTAGTGTAAATTAAAGTCGCCCTGCTTAAATGAATTAATTATCTTAAAATCCCACAAAAAACATTATTAAAGATTACCGCCTGATATTGACCAAATAATAATAATATGCTTTTGAATTTTAAAGCACATATGTAATTTTTTTTCTAAGGTTAAATCAAAACAAACTATACTATATTTCTATAACTTTGATTATAATTGTATAAGCAGTGGAATTAAGCTAAGTATAAGCAATTTATTAAAATTAATTAGATGTATCTTTACGCCATTTCTTTTAGATTTATTTAAATTTAAGTGTCGAGTTTTTAAGTATACGTACATATATAAATCACATGTCAATCCTTAATAATTTTCTCTATGCCCCAAAGAAAGACAGTGACTTACTCAAGGGGAAAAATATACATAATAACAAAAAAGAAACAATTACTAAATCTACATTTCATGTTGTTCTCCAAACAATCACAATCCAACAAAACTCTGCTCCTCAAAATATAAAACTTATTCACAAAACAAAAGACCCATTCGTATGCTTACCCAAAAAACACACAAGGATATTTTTAAAAAATGAGCCATTACGCGAGTTTATAGTGGCGACTTCCTGTGCTCGGAAAACATCATCTGCTTTTACCTCATCCCTCATTCAGCGCACTTGTCTCGCCATATTTTCTTCCTTCAATATTTTATAGCTGAGACAAGCTTTTAAATATTTACATCACTTTTCTCGTCCGGAGTTGCCTTCACGCTTTAAAGTGCCCGGGTCGATCCGTTTTTATCATTGAGCGATGGATTGGATTTTTAAGGTTGAAGTTGAGGTGAGAGAGCAGTTGAACTTTGTTCTTGTTTAGGAAGCTGGTTTCATTTGGGTTCTGTAGCTCTAGTTCAACGTCATGCAGACAACTTAATTTTAAAAACAATGTTTTATTTGGTTTAGAATAGACCTGTTGTAGTTTTCCAGTGGAGAAAATTTTCCACTAGGCCTCCTTTTATTGAAAATGAGCCGTTATATCTACTGGGTTTATAGTTCAGTTAGAATTATCGTCGCACGAGAGCTACTGGCGACGGGCGTCGTATTTTTAAGATCATAAAGACACACGTTCATATGTGACTCAGAAAAATCACTGCTCAGTTGGTGGAGTAATATTCAATAATATTTTTATGATTGTTTAAACGTTGAGTAGCTATTTCATACTTACATTCAAATCTATATTAAATATACTTTTATTGAACTTACAGGTTTGTAGCAAACTCTAGAAAAACAATTTCAGTAACCCTGAATAAATTGAAAATTAAAGGAGCTGGAAGCCGTAGTTTGAATTTTTTTCTGCTACAATTTCTGTTACTCACGCTCTCAACTGCCCTTTATCAGATTTTCTTAACAAATGGTTTGTAAACATTTGTACAATTGAATTCAACAGTATAGCGAAATCTCAAAGAAATTCATTCGGATAATTTATATTTTGAACAAGTGTTTGTATTTATGTAATTATTATATTTCAAAAAAATTAAATTAAAAAAAAAGGCTCCAATGCCAATATATAGAAAGTAGCCCATAAAACAATGCCAATATGTTGCAGAAATGAAAATCTCGGTTACAATATTAATGACGATTTAATTTATTTAAACTCTTCACTAAGGATTGTCTCAAATAGAAACAAATGAAAAGAGTTTAATCACATTCTACAACCATTTTATAAGAGTTTGGTTTGAATTATCGTCGCACTAGAGCTACACGAGGGCTATTGCCGACGGGCGTCGTATTTTAGAACCACAGTCACATTTTATAAGAGAGAAGTCAGTCTTCGAGGGCAATTTTTATTGCCTCAGTAACTTAATATTCGGCATTATGGAATATTCTTATGACTATCCTCTTCACTAAGGATTGTCTCAAATAGAAACAAAGGAAAAGAGTTTAATCACATTCTACAACCATTTTATAAGAGTTTGGTTTGGTTTGTATTATCGTCGCACTAGAGCTACACGAGGGCTATTGGCGACGGGCGTCGTATTTTAGAACCACAGTCACATTTTATAAGAGAGAAGTCAGTCTTCGAAGGCAATTTTTATTGCCTCAGTAACTTAATATTCGGCATTATGGAATATCCTTATGGCAGGTGCCAATAACTTAACTATTCGTTTCCTATGCGAAAATATCTAAAAATAACTAACCATTCATTCCTTTGAATGTGAAAAATGGGAGGAAAATAAGTAATGCTACTTCTTTTACATCAATGTGCATAAAAAGGGGTATTTTTCTTGCTTTAAATATTTTGTCGTTTATAGAGCTGTCGCTGGTGTGTGAAGTGTAATTAGTTTATGTGACATACAAGCACTTTTTTATTTTAATTTTCTATTTTAAAAATTCCAATGCACTAGAGTTTTAATATAAAAGATTGAGAATTTTATTGAGATTTTTAAAAAAAAAGTATTGTGACTGTTCAGTTAATATAAAGCATTAATTTTGTAATAGATAAACATATTAATTACAAACATTTGGTTTTGCAGGTAAACCAATACTTTTAATACTTATAAGGTGACTTATTATTTACTCGTATTTTTATACAATTCGACTTCAACATTTTTATTTTAACTTCATTTACTTTACTTTTAGTGATAACTCAAATAAATATTTAGTAATTTTTTATATTAAATGTTCTGCAAAAAACATGTTTTATATTAAACTCTGTGTTACTTATGCTCATGAAAAATGAACAATTTTTAAATATTCCATATTATGTAACATTTAAATATTTAATATTTTACTGTAGATTCATTCAGCTACGCCCACTTTCAAAAATATAGGACGGTTCTTAGTATTGTTTTTCTAAGTTTAAGTGTGTCAAAATAAACAAAAGATAAATTTTGACCATATTCATGAATAATTTATAAAGGACAAATTAGTTACATAAAAATTAAATTAAAAATTAACGTTTTAATTCGGTAAAGAAGTTGTCAGTAGCATTCACAAATGGGATACAAAATGGCTAATGTTTAATATTGCGTGTTATACATTGGATTAAAATTATGTTATAGTAAAATGGTTAATGGTGTGGGATGCATAAATGTTAAATATTACTTGATATTTAGTCTTTTATGAGCTAAAAGTTTAGTAAACAACTAGCGCTAATGGAATTTATTCAATTTCTGAGTGTAATTTATGTAATGTAATTTATTCAACTAATAAGAACCAAGCATTACAAGTTAACAACTTAACGTAGTTTTTAATATTGTATCAAGAAAATTTATCATAACGAGTTCAAATAAATACATTTTTGTATTATCACAGCGTTCTTTATTTGTGGCTTCATCAAAATTTTTGAATAAAATTCTATTTCGTTTTATTTATCTATAGTTTACATACAGGTTGTGATCAAAATACAGAACAAATACTTACTACTTCTTACTTTTATGAAGTCTTAAGGGCATAGTATGCTGCAAAATGTAATTACAAATTGCCTAGGACAAAATATCGTAGAGGCTACATTGAATAGCCACACTGTTTTTAAAAAAAAAAACTGTTGCTTTTACTGTCAAAAACTGTAAACTTTGACGCCAGTTAATAATAACTGTTTTTTAACAGTTTGAAAATGTAATTTTTTTGCAGGAAAACTGTTTTTAACATGAAAATAACTATTAATTTAGATGGGAAAAACTGTTAATTTTACAGTTTCTGCCGGATAAAATAAAAATTGCCAGTACTAGCCTCGCGACCGAGTAATTACTTTGTCGCAGACGGTTCAGTATTGGGCTCGCCCTGAAGAGGTTCCTGGAAGAGGTTTGTGCTGAACGATTGTCTCAATCTCGTTACTCTTTGCACGTCTAATTTAACAGTTCCTCTCTACTAAAATAACAGTTTCTCCCTGTTAAAATTACAGTTTTCCAGTAAAAGAAAATTGCAGGTTTCCTGAAAAAAATTGCATTTTTTTTTAAACAATTATTAACTGGCATCAAAGTTGACAGTTTTTAACTGTAAAAACAACAGGTTTTTTACAGTGCAGATTCTGCAACAAATTTATCTTAATTAATTTTTTTAGTGGAATTGTAAGCAATTAATTAAACAAATTATTTTTAAAAAAAGTAAAATCAAAACTAAAAAAGCTCGGACAAAATAATTCTAAAAATGTTATTCCAATCAGTACTATGTTCATATAAAGAATATTATGACAAAAGAACTATATAATAATAGAATATGTTAAAATAACTACAAAAACATTGCTAGAAATGTCGTTAAATTATTAAAAAATTATCTTCAATTTGACCTCTATTTCAAAATATATTCTACAAAAGCAAACAAAAGGCCATTTTATTCTAAGAAGCACCTGGTTGTTTATTTACTAAATAAATGAACAACATATTGTAATAATACTTTGGGACAAAAGCGTGATATAATACAGAATACTTTCAGAAATTAAAAGCATCAAAGTCGGCGAAAATGCCCTTCCACCCCAAAGGAATAAACTACGAATTTATTATTCCCTTCGTTTTTACAACCTCCCACGCTAATCTTTTATCGAAGAAATAGATCTAAAGCATTGAGTTAAGAAGAAAATGGATATACTTGGCGAGAAAATTATTGGAGCCGTCAGAAAGTCACCAAGTAACCATAGTAAGCCCAAAACAAACCGCTCACTATATGTTAGCTCATGCTGAAACATTTAATTTTATTCCTTACAAAGCATTAATTATATTCAAAAAAAAATGTTTGCGCAGTTCTAGGAGGTAGTATGAGATCTGAATTTACACAGAATTGCAGTAATTCCATTCACAAGTAAGAAAAATGACTTCACCCCTTGCCAACCTAAGGTGGGTAAATGGAAATATGCTATGGAGAAGATCCTTACGCGGATGTAAAGAGTTCCATAAATTATTTGTGATTCCATCCAAAAAAGTTCTTTATAACATTAATTTCAGTTAAGATCCAACAGATTTGAATATTATTCGAGAATATTTGGCAATTTTATCAGAGTGAAAAGTGTATTTTAGTTAAATTGTATTCAGATCATTTTGTATGTAAATATTACCTTACAAGAGTTTCAAACTAACGGACCAATCGCGTTTTTCTCCCTGCCTCTTTACTATTTGTTTTTGCCCAAGTTAGATTGGCAAGGAGTGTGGAATGTAGTATGAGATCTGAATTTATGCAAGATTGCCGTAATTCCTTTTACAAGTAAGAAAAATTACTAGTAATTACATTTTTTATCAGAGAGTGAGAAATCGTCAAGTCAATGCTGCAAGCCTACACAAACTCAACTGTAAAATAGCACCAAATCGTCACTTAAGTTCTCACATGTGCTATCTCATACCGTACAAGGATCAGATTTACTGTACAGTAACCCTTGGCGCGATTTTTTTCGGATTTGACGATAAATAATTTTTTGTGGCAACTGTCTGACTTCGACTGATGATTCGAATTCATTGACTTTGCAACGATGACGTTTTCCGGCAAACCTATCTGACCGTTATTTGCTTACTTAATCTCATAGGAGTCTTAAAAATGTGCATAGTTTGATCTTTCATGTAATTTTTTAACTACTCAATAAATAAGTATAATTTTTTTATATGTCATTCTACAAGATATATTTATTATAAAACAAATTTTAAATTTTATGAAACTTAAGCCAAAACTAAAATAAATGATATTAAGCATAAAGCTATTTGAACACATTGGGATTAGGCTTGCGCGGCACATTTTGAGGTCAAAATTGAAAATATGACCAAGAAAATGACTTTATATTGCACAAATATGTACATACTAAGACTTATACCTAAATTCTCAGCTCAATTTTAGTTAAAAAATTATTTTAAGAACCTTTTTCTAAAAAAAAATTAATAAAAATTTGAAATTTTTGATTTTTAATTTTTTTAAAAATTATTTCCAATTAAAATTGAGCTGAGAATTTAGTTTGTTGAATGTTTTGTAGTACCTTCTTTGCACATTTTTAAGACTCCTTTAACCCTATAAGTTGGGTTTTCGGCCGAATTTTGGCGATATTTTAAAAAGTTCGCCAAGGATTACCGTACAGTAAATCTGATCCGTTGTGCAAAGTGAGATAGCACATGTGGGGCTTACTAAAAAGCGATTGATGGCCTCACTTGGCAAACTGGGTTTTGTATTGGTTTTTGCCCGGAAGCATCTTCTTATTCTTCTATGATCTAAAAAAAAAGGTATAAAAGAAAACCTCGTTGAAAGGGAAAAGGATTTCGTAAAGAGTACTTTCAGAAATTCATGAATAATTCCGTTTGCATACCACGTCAGACTCGCAGCAAATTTTATGCAACTAAACTCTTCTTCACTCGATGATCGTTTGATGAAACCAGTTGCTGTGACGTAACCGATGAAAGAAATGCTAATTTTGAAAATAGTTTTATTATGGGGGGGGGGGGGGGGGCTTTGGGAAAGAGAATTTATTTCTTTGAAAATAACCACTCAGTTCTATATCTGAACCAAACTAATAATGCTCAACATTATATTCTGTTATAATGTAATTTGTAAAAAAGCAAGAAAGTTCAATTTTAATCGATAAAGTTTGTTTATTTTGGCCAACAAAATAGATTTATTATATCTACTCTCTTTATTATATCTACTCTTATGCATCAAAAAGATTTGGACAGCATTCATAATTTTTTCTGCACTTGAAAACTCCGATTAAAGCATTTTTAACGGTCTTCTTATTAAAAATCATCTATCGCTAATGCAGTGCCTCATTAGATAAGAAATCACTGCAATGATGAGTTGACAACACTCAGGCTTTAAGGACCTCTTAAAATGTGAAAAATCCGCAGTTTCTGAAGGCAATAAAAATCTTTAACGTTTTTTTATGTACAGGATAAATAAAATGCACAGAATATTAGTATTTTACAGAAATACACTTCAAATAAATTAATAGGTGATTTTAAATTCAAGAATAACTACAACAGAAATTTAAACGAATAGATAATTATTAAACTAATAAATAACTAAATTTCATAATAATAAGACAGTGGTTCTAAATAACTACAAAATCTAAATGAAACTTAAGGGAAGAGCTACCCAAAATATTATTTATAATGGTTTTATATAATGTTCCCTCTTAATAAACATTTTTAGCGATAAAAAAAATATTTACAAGTAGTTTTTCATTTATTTAAAAAAGTCACTATTCTGAATTTTTTATAAAACGCTACCCCTCTTTCAATTATGAAAATATCTCCTCCAAACTGTAATAGTTTGTTTATAGTACTATTTGTTCAAGAACTGTGCATGGTTTTTAAAATGGTAGCCACAGTTAAAAAGTAACATGCATTTATACTGAAAATCGCAAAAAAGTTACAAATTATCAAATTCAACATTTAAAAAAAACTGTACATTACATAGTAGACCTTATTCCGTGCGCAATTTTGTGCACCATACATGAAAAAACACAGGTTAAAATTTTCACAATTCTAGCTTAGTTAGCAAATGAACCTCAGGGATTTATTGACCACAAGAATTGAAAAACGCGAAACAGAGAAAAAAAATTGAAAGCAGACAAAATACTTATTCAAACTTATAAGAATTACTCTAGAAAATATTTAATAATTTTTTATACAGAAGATATCATTATGAAACTTTCAGTAAATGTTTAGAAAGATATTGTGCATATCACGTCCCCTTTAAGAAAATTAGGCCCGGGCTCGATTCCCAACCTTTTCGTGTGATGGAGGGAAAAGTGTTACATTAGTTACAAAAAAAATTCCATTTATTTTTGAAAATTGCAAAACTTGGGTAATCTGATAATTCCAGAACTTCTATTATTTTAATAAGTCAGAACATAGAATTTAACCTAAATGATTGGCAAACTACAATGTTAATAAAAATATAATTTCACTTATTAATTCAATATTTCCCTTGGAAAAATAATTTTTTTATCACCAATTTTCCCCAGTCTGCCTAATTATTGAAAACAAATGAATGAATTCAATTATTTTATGAAAATGCAATAGAAATATATGAAATAAATAGCAATTATAGTTACTAACTTAACGAATAAAATTAGTTAAGTAATTAAAAAAGTGAAAGAATGATTCTACTGAATAAATTTAGTTTAAACGAAAGATTACGAGTGTACGTATATCCAACAAAATAGCTTCATCAAAATACCATGTAAATCTACACTATGCTTAACTGCCTTTATACTCATGTATTCAAAATCTAAATATGTCTCTGTCTTAGTCCTATAATTCGTTAGCATCAAGAAAGTTGGATAATGTAAAATCCACAGTAAATTTCCCACTGCGCTGATTCCAAAATGATAAATTGATAAACCTTTCTTCTTTGTATTAGAAAGAATTGTCTTTTAAGGGATCCTATTTTACAGCATACCTCACAGTTTTACGAGGACAAATCTCAACGGAGTCAATATTTCAGTGTGAAAAGGTTTATTTTAGCAATGGACTAAGTCTATAAATATTGCATTGAGTTCTTTTTATGCACAAATTATATCATTTTATATTTATATCATTTTGACGAATATCCTGAAATGCTTTTGTTATCATCAAGGAACAATACCAAAAATTATATATAACTTTAATATTTATGATAACCAAAATAATTTAGGGCTTTGGATCTTTAAATTAGTGAATTGTTTTTAAGGATTAACGCCACATTGTTTATTGATAAAAAATCTTTAATTGTTTAAAAATATATTTCTAAAAACGTTTAAGACTAATTTCGTCCGTTTTCCCACATGCAAAAATAACTGCAGTTAAAATATGAGCTATATCAGGTAGTTTTATTTTGGGACAATTTAAATTATTGTGCCTTGATTTTGGTTGCAATAACGTTGGACAATTTTTTCATTGAACATAAGTGATCGGTCTGAAATTATTTTCATTTGAATTTTTACTGCAGTATATCACTATAAAATAGAAAATTTAAGAGACACTATTAATTTTGATACATTTTTTATCAATAAGCCAAGCCTTACAAATCCAACTTTAGCTTGTTAACTCTTTGAATAAGTGAGAAAGAAGTTGGACCACTAATAAAATAAGTCCGTCATCTTTTTGTCTTTGGCCAACATATTAATGCTGTTAAAACGGTCCCCAAGTTGCATGGGAACATGAAGCCTTATCGGTGAATGGTGGTTATATGCACTGGGGTTAATACTAGAAGGTTCCGTTTAGCTTAGCCAGGAGTCAAGTCATGAAACACACATTCCCCAAAGTATAACTAAGATATAAGGCCCGGCTCGCTCATTGGCGACCTTTGGCGTTTGTTTATTTAATCAAACGAAGTCGCCAATGAACGACCGGGACCTCATATCTAAGTTATACATTGGAGAATGAGAGTCTTGTAACTATATCCATTGTGTTCGAGTCTAGTCGTAAAGCATACGTTTACGATACATAGGGGGAGAGAGAAAGGAGAATCAATAAAGTGCTGAAGGCTAACTCGGGTAATAATGGTACAGCATTTTATGCTGTATACACTATACAACATAGTAAATCAACTCCAAAAAGGGTTTCGAGATATGTATTCATAAATGCATTGAAATATGTTTTATGAAATTTAGAATTTTTGGCTACAATGATAGACAAGGATATTTCCTTGTTTCAGAATATGCAGGTGGAAATAAGGCAATGTTAGTATTCACGTGTGTATTGCTTTAAATATTAGAGTAAGTGAATTAACTGTGTTACATCGATAGATAGTAATTTTGTCTTGTTTCAGAATTCATCGGTTGTATTATTTAAAATTCTTATTCATATGCGTATGTTTTGAGCTTATTTGTCATAAGACATAAAATAACTACGTGAAACTAGTTTTCATTTTATTTTCCACCCTGTGTTTTGAAAAATTCTAGAACATGGTTCATAATTAAATAAGGTTTAAACATTTTCAAAATTCAAAATTTCACACGAATTGGTTTAATTCCAATGAGACATTATTGCTACAATCGAGGTTGTTACTTTATTAATAAAGTTAAATGTTAATACAGAAATGTACTTGCTAATGCTATTAATAATAATCAAACAAAAGTTAAAATTCATCTGAGATACTTAACTTATTGTGAAAAAAGAAAACAATTAAAGTACTGTTAAATTAAACTTTACAAAGCAAAACAATAAAGTGAAGTGTTAAAGTAATAAGTGTAAGTTACTATTTATTCGGTACAGAAATTGTTAAAGTATTGTTAAAACAATTAAAGTATTGTTAAATTGAAATGAACAACTGAACACATTGAAGTGAAGTGTAAAAATAATTAATATGTTACTATTAATTCAAAACAGCAATTGCTAAAGTAGTGTAAAAACAATTAAAGTAATGTTATGTTGAATTTAACAGGACAACACATTTAAGTGAAGTGTAAAAGTAATAAATACTAGTTACCATAATTTTTCAATACAGAAATTGATAAACAATTAAAGTATTGTTAAATTGACTTTAGCTCAACACATTTAAGTGAAGTGTTATAGTAATAAATATTAGTTACTATTTATTCAATACAGAAACTGTTCTGAAAACAAACTATTCTGCCATTCTTATTTTTTTGCTTTTTTGTTCTTGAAACGGGATCACTTCCTCTTTTGTTAGAAAGAACTTTTTTAGAAAGAAAGTAGGTAACAGATTTTTTTTCTTTTTGTCCTCTTCCTGTCCACTATTTATTATCGGGCAATTTCAGCTCACTTCTATCTAATCTCGCTTCTTCGGTTTTGTCTTTCGTTTTTTGCTTAGTCGTTCAATCGTGTAAAATAATAAATATTTGACAAAATAGATTATCGCTGATGCAGTTTTTTTTAGTGAGTATTTTTTTTTGCTGTGGACGAAGTGGATTAATCTTGTTTTGTATGACGTCATAATAACGTATTTGAACATCCTTTCGTCGCCCAGCTGGTATGATGGTTTCGATCCTAGCTTGTCATGCGAATGGGCCCGGTTTTGAATCCCGGATGAGGCATGGATATTTGTGTTGTCCTGACTGTACGACGTACGTGGAGAACATGCTTATTAAACCTGTGGGTCAAAACTCAAGGCCTTGTACCAATGGAAGCTACTGTACCCTGAGCTATACCCTGGAGGCACATAACAACAACAAACATCCTTTCAGACTTCTATGAAAATTTGTCGCAATTATTCTACAGATTCAAACTCTTTATACTTTAATTTATAGCATATAGGGTAGACTAACCTAACCAGTGAATGAACACAATTTGTTTTAAGAAAATTCATACGTTAAAAAATATATAGCTTCTGGTGAATGACAATGTGAACACATCTGTTCATTATGTAAATTCTACAAAAAAAAAGATGACTTTTTATTGTATTGCTTTGGGTCTTTTGGGGGTCCAAATAAAAAGTGGTACAAAAGCCCAGTGAATGAACAGTTCTTTTACCAGTGAATGAACAGTTCTTTTACCAGTGAATGAACACAAAAATGTCCAGTCAATAAACATGTTGGATTTTAATTAATTACCAATTACAACCAATGTCAGATTGCTTCCTACGAGATGGGTGAAGTTAGTGTTGCCATCCAGTGGAATGTTTTTTAATCCTTATTTTTTAAATGTATTTATTTACCAACTGTTCATTTACTAGGGTCTGTTCACACACTGGTCTACCCTACATTTAAAAAAACAGTTTAGATTTTAAAATGAATAGATGTTTTAGTGGTAATCTCCGTTTTAATGTTAACTCAAGTGAAAGCAAAGTGATGGGCAGTAGGGTGGGCCGAAAAAAACTTTTTATTTTATTTCGGATCGCTATAGTGCGGAAAAGTTGCCATTGGTAAAGACATGAAAAATGCACTAATTATTATTTTTTTATTACCATATCTTCCGTTCGCGCAATGCATTCAAAGTTGGCGAAAAATTGTTAAAAACCGTAATTTTTATAATTTTTTAAAACACGGCAGATGTTTTTAATTACGCTCCTATATCATTAATTAACTACTAAAAGTATGTAAAATCCATATATCATAGCATTTATTAATAACAAATGCTATAATATATAGTATAATAAGTTATTATACATTTGTGTCGGATCTTCCGACCACTCAAAGTAGTATAAAATTAGGAAAATTCGTTTTTTTTCGCTAAATTTCAAAGTTTTAACTTTTTGTAAATTTTAATCATACAACATGATATAGAAAAGCAATTAAAATCATATATCGGGTTTTAAAAAATTATGAAAAATTACGGTTTTTGACAATTTTTGCCAACTTTGATGGCATTGCGCGAACGGAAGATATAGTCATAAAAAAATAATGATTAGTGCATTTTTCATGTCTTTACCAATTGCAACTTTTCCGCACTATAGCGATCCGAAATAAAATAAAAAGTTTTTTTCGGCCCACCCTAATGGGCAGGGTCACCTTATTAGACATAGTTTAAAAAAAGATTTTGTAAGAATATTTTTAAAAAATACTTTTTAACACACTTTCAAACCTCGGATCAAATATTTTTTATGTTTTACTTTGTCTGCAATATACAATAATAGAAATAACATATTGTACATTTGCGTGCCATATGTATGTTATTTATTTTATAACATTAATTATATAATAATAATCGAGCAATTCGTTAATAATTTTGTTATTACAGTGTCAATCTCCTATGTTATACCCAGAACAAGCATGCTGAAATAAAGTTAATTGTCCAATAGTTTTAAATGAACAAGAAATACTTAATTGAAATAATTAGACAATAACTTTTTTTTCCAAAATAGCCTTATTTCATAAATATTACCAAAAGTTTTTACTTAGAAATTCTTAAAATACTCCCACGCAGTTTGAAACGTTTTATTTTGTCGTGTTTCTAGAACAAATATTACAAATGGGTTTCGCAAAAATTCTATTACCAAATGGTAAACACAATTTTGAAATATAAAAGCCCAGTTTTCTCAGAACAAAAAGTATCGCCCACTCTTAAAGGCTAAAATACACCCCTTTATTATAGAGTATTTTTGTTCTAAAAGTTTATTAGTTTAGTACAAACTAAAAATATGTATATTTCCCTTTTAAAACTTTGGAGGGAATGTGAGTCAACTGTGGACTTATTTTTACCTATTGGGCAAACCTAAAATTAAAATATCTACATATTTTCTTACAAGTCAAGTTTTCATCTTCGAAAAATGAATTATGTTGTATACATATTGGTCATATACTGCTATCGGAAAACACTTGAACGAAAACTTACTACAGCAAAAAGTTTTACGTAAGAAAGTATGCATATAATATACCCTACCTAAAAATAATCATTGTATTAATAATCAAATCAAATTAAAAAATTTCTTTCACACAAATACACAGCAAAAATTCAAGATGAATTTTTTTTAAGTGACAAACTTTTCGAATTTCCTAAATTCTATAGCTTAGTCAAAAAAAAGTTGTTTTAAGTCTTTACATTTACGCTTTTTCTATGGATAGTGCAAATAATTGAATTTTTAGAAACTTGGTGCACAGTATTCATCCATTAGAGTAAATATCATTAGGGTAAATATTAAAAAAACCCTTTAAAACCCCATTAAACTGCCATTCATTTCGAATTCCTTAGAAACACAATTTCATGCTGTAAGTTTATCCGTGCTTTGTTTTTTTCCATATAAAAAAATTGTACTTAGCATTTTAAAATTTCTGAACCATATAAAGTTTTTAATAACTTGTCACGAGAAAATGATTAAAAAAAATAGAAAATAGTAATAGTTATATTTATGTAAAAAGTAGGTAAAGTGAATGTAGGAAGTGCTTTTCTGGTCTTAAGTGACAAATGAAATTCTGATAATTTTTAAAAAAATTTTTAATAAATGTAGCGTGGAAACAGAGCACCAATTGGATTGGAGGAAGCCAGGAATGATAAAAAGGCTGAATAAACGACATCTGAAACATATGGAATATTTCTTATGATGTCATGCTTTCCATACTGCAATATTATTGGTTGTTTTGTTTTCTTTCCCATCTACTTGAAACAAGATTTTTTTTTCTTAAGGAACGCGCACCAAACCGCGATTTCATTGGTTATTCTGTTTTCTTTGACGAAATTTTGAAACAAGCCAATTATGTTTATCAGTCTGTGCCTCGCGTGAAATTTATTTCAATTGGAATATTTCTTATGATGTCACAATCTTCATGCTGCGATTTTATTGGTTGTTTGGTTTTCTTTCACAAAGTGTTAAAACAAGCCCATTTTTAAGAAGTTTTATTTTAGTTACGCACGAGATTTGGATATTTTTTTTATACTTACGAGCAAAATATATTTTTAACGTTACATACAAGATTTTAATATCGATGTATAATTTATATGGATTTCTTATTATCGCGTAAAAAATGTATGTGAAAAGTCAATGAACAAATACTACTGTACGCACTTTTGCTTTAAAGTTACTTTTATAATTGCGTGAAACATATCCGACTTTTATATTATAATTTCAACATCAGACGTGTGCAAAAAATTAAACTTTTTGAAATTACAAAGTACATAATTTTTAAGTACATACAGTATAAAACAAAGTACATAATTTCAAATTAAAAAATCCTTTATCAATAGCCTTCGTGTAGCTCTAGTGTGGCTATAACTTAAACTTACATACATAATACTTCAAGTTCCGCAGCATTAAAAATAAATTTTAAAATTCTATCTTTTCATAATACTAAACATTTCATAAAAATGCATCTCTTGTCTTGGCGTTTTGTTTAAAGAAATTTATAATGGGTCTTAATAATAGTTTAAACCGACATGTTTCGGGATTTGAAAAGTATTTAAAAACAAAGCAGCCCTGGTTGTGAAGTAGTAAAAAATAGATGCTAAAAGTAATCAATATTTCATTGAAAAAAAGAATGCTTGATTAAATTTTGCCGTGTTTCAATATGGCCACAGGAGCGTTAAGGTCCGCCATTCTCAAAGCGCTGCGTCCTAATTTACTGATTCCGCGCCCGCCGGTGAATTTCCCGATTTTCAGAAATCGACCGTGAAGCTTTGTCATCAGAAAAGTTTTTCCAAAATATGCAATTAATGCATCTCATTGTATTGGCTTGAAAAAATTGTAACTAGAATTAGAAGGGTTTAGTGGAAGAACATGGCAAGTGACAAAAACTTGAAAACGAGTAAAAGAGATTTTAAGTTAAACAATATACTAAACTTAAAGTTTGTGAAAAAGGAGGAACCAGTTAGCGTCAAAAAAGTTAATAACATTTTCATTGACACCAAAATATCTCTAGGTTTTAACCCTTTCACTCCCTGTGAAGCCAATTGGCCTAATCATGTTTCTGATCATAATAAAAAAAAATAATAAGGCTGACATCTATTGCTATTAATAAAAATATTTTCCGATAGAAAAAAGTTTGAAGAATTGAATGATGTACTCTTCGATATCATAAATGGCTACAGAGAATCAGAAAAAATTTCTAAAATGATGCCTAAGTGTCATTGGTACTGAAGAATTTAAATGACACTAAACACGTTCTTGCACTAAACTCTTCATTTGTAATTGTTGCTACTAATGTCCACAATTGATTCGGATTGGGCGGAGCATGGTTTATTAAGACAGTGTTTGACATAGCATGTGAAGTAAATATAGGCCGTTGTAGTTTGGACAAATTAACTGATGGGTGGTTATTTTACGAGGTAGAAGACAATGTTTGACGTTGCTGTGACGACACCGTAGGCGTGGCCGGTCCAGTCGTCCATTGTAGACTGGCAGTTGCTAGTCCAGTTGGCCAGAGCGAAAGACTGCAAAGCAAAAGGATCTGCTTCCATGGAAGTCCGCGTTGTGGTTGCTACACAAAGTCTGTCTAATTACTATGCGAGCCTTGGTTTTGGAAACGGGGGCAGCATTGCTTTTCTAAACCTAACGCGTTTGAAGTTCTGCTGTGAGGTTAACAATCCGAACAGTTCAAAACCAAGTCCTTTTCCAGCACTACAGCCTGGTGCAGGCCATGGCTTTCTCAGTCTGCTTTTTCCAGACAGGGCGACTTCCAGCCAGATTTCTCCATCTGGTTATTCCCATATCACTTTCAGGTCCTTCTCAACACTATCCAACCACCTCGTAGCCGGTCTCCCTCTTCTCCTTGTACTCTCAATCTTTGAAAACGTCAGCTTTTTAAAATAAACTTTGGGTCCAGATCATGCACTATCCACATGCACTATGCAGAATAAACTTTGGGTCCAGATCTTGACGTCGAAAAACATGTCCCAGCCATCTGATCCTGTATGACTTTATAACTCTCAAAACCAAGTAGGGAGGGGAAAAAACACGCTCACGCCGATTCGAAAAAAAAAAAAAACACATTAGGGGATCGGGAAATATAATCCTTTCGAGGCTCGCATTCTAGATAGACAAGTTATAATTTCCACTTTGGATGATTCGAACGGAGTGGAGCATTATTCGTTTGTGGGGCAGAAGACAGCATTTGACCTTGCTGTGACATAAACATAAAAGTGTCCGCTGTAGTTTGCACTAATTTGCTGTGGGGTTGTAGAAGACAATATTTGACGTAATCGTAGACGTAGGGCCATGTGCGAAGGCACCCTAAAGCCCATTTCACACCTGCACAACTACTTGCAACTGCAACTCGCAACTTGTGGTAACCTGGTTTTTCGAGTTAAACAAAAAATTATTTATCTCACAATTTGGCAAGTTTCATCTTTTTGAAAGCAAACTTTAATCAAACTATAGGCATCGTTTGCATCAAACAGAAATTTATTTTTCCGAACTTCCTTAATTAGATCAATTTCCATTTTTGCCATCCATTTACTACTCATTTTTAATTGCGCAGATATTTGCAAGCAAGGAAAGTTGGCGTCGTAAAAAGTAAACAAACAACCAGTTGGCGAAGTCTAGTTCTCTACAATGCAGCCAAAGAAATACTGAGTGCTGATTGGCTAAGGGTACATGCAACTGAGATTTTTTCGTGCTCGCACGAAAAAATCTCACGACTTGAGTGCAACTTTTTAAAGCACGGTGTCCTATGGGAGTTGCAAGTAGTTGTGACAAGGTGTGAAATGGGCTTTAAACCCTCTCTCCCCCTCGAGACCATCCCCCTCAGAAAAGCCCTGTCTAGATTAAAGTTACTGTTAAACTTCCGTCAAACCAGATAGCAAAGCTCGAGATGTGTACTGCCTTTCTTTTGTATAAAATATCGATATAATGAGCTGTGTACAAAGGTTGGAGAAATAATCATGTCTCTCTTCGAATAGATGCCATTCTTTATTTGTTAGAAAAGTAAATGGGTTCATAATATAGAATAGAAATTCAAACGAGTGGGTTATTGAAGATGTTAGGTCTTTTTTTAAATGAAAATATCAATAGTTATTTTCCAAGAAAAATACTAATAACCTTAAAGTTTTCTTTGTTGTAATACTTTTCAGTTAGGATGGTTGTTAAACATAATTTTATGACTTGATTATTATTTGATTTTAACTTTTATTTACTTTAGTTAACGCAATTCGTAATTTTTTGTATTGTATAAAAACATACTTCTGATAGGAATAATTCACAGATTGTAAACATTTATTCTTAATTTGTTTGAGAGTAATGTTCTGGTTTTCATTACCATTTTATTAAACTAGTTATTTACCTTCATTAACTATCATTATTTGAGCAGGAATAATTAACCTTTTTCATATTTCGGGTTTCTTTTATTCGATGAAAAGGTTAGCTGGTAGAATAATTTAATGCCGATAATAACTAACGGTATGTTCATCGTTCTTGCCTATAATATCGTTTCCTTGATGTCATTGTGATCGCATTCAGGTATCTAAAAAATAAAGTATATTAGGACTTAGGATATCAATAATGAATGCTAGTATATCCATACATTTTGCATAGATCGTGGGATGATAAAGCCAAATTTCGTGTTCATAATAATGAATTAAATGGATAAATTAAAACACTTCATCACTCTATTTTTTCTGTGTATAAACTAGGATTTAATATCTTCAGTTTGTCAGATAACTTGGAAAATTATTTAAAATATCCTTCGTTTATCTTTGCCACCCAAATCGCTAGTTTATGTGAAAAGTATTAGTCTAAAAACGCAAGGCTATAGAACAAGCATGCTAACAATCCTTAAAAATAATCAGCCAATGCATTTAAAATTGGCTATATAGAATTAACAAACCCAGTCAATTAGCAAATAAAAGGTTAAAAGTTAATTTGAATGTTATTTGGGTAGATTTTATAATTTTTTTTTCAATTAATTCGCCTCTTGTATCACTGATTTCATAATGACAGGACATATTTAATGAAAAATAAATATATTGCTTTCTAGGTCTAAATTTATGTCTGTGCCACAGTTGAACACTGTGCAGCAAAAGGTTACAGATTTTGTTGGCGAAATACTTACAAATGTTGAGTGAACTAAATCATATTTTTTCAAATATTTTTTAATTACATTTAATTTTTTTTAACAAGTTTTAATAAAGCAGTTAATTTATTTTAAACTAAGTAGAAAAGGGGGACATGTGTTAAGTAGTTCCATAACATTAAACATACCCTTTCTCATCTAAAATATCAATACAAATTTATGAAAAACACTACGCAAAAAAAAAAAACGATTGCCCAAATACCACTGGTACAGTTCAGTTCTTAAGTACATGCTGTGACTCCAATCATAAACCACCCTAATCAAAGGTGCTTTCGTTTGGAACAAATTGACATGTCAGGAGAAAGAGTTGAACACATATCTCAAGCTGTAGTTGGCAGTTCGAACGTTTAACTACGGGTAAAATTTTGTTCGAAGTGGAAGAATAAGGAGAAGGCAGCCGTCAAGAATCTCCGACAAGCGATAATTGCGTAGTGACAAATCGATCAATAGAAAAGAATTACAATTTTACTGGGTTCTTAACGAGATATGCTGCAAACACGTTATTTTGGAACAAAATGTGTTTTCTGTTGACCCCTTCAACCCTGACTTTTAACCCCTTCAGCCCTAAATATTGAATCGAAAACTTATAAATCTTGATTGATAAATAATGCTGCATTATGATAATACCACAAAGGGTTCTGAGGAGCCCAGGTATAAAGTTCTTGCTTTGCAAACTAAAGGTCACAGGTTTGGGTCTGAGTAATGAAAAAAAACCTGACGACTTATAAATTGTCTGTGTATCTAAAAAATCAACATAAAAAAAAGATCTTAAGAAATCATAAGAATTTTTTCCATCATAGATATTCCTTCAAATATAGTTTTACTCAAAACATACTAATAACCATAATAATAATAATCTTTGTCGCCCTTGCACAAAATGATCTTCACTCTATAAAGTAATGGAGTGGTTCGACATTGTAATCTCTCCTGTTTTTTCCATTAGCGTCCCCTCGCGACAAAGAAACACGCGTAATGGAATTGAACACCCACGTATATATCTTTTATCCTTTCTTCTCACCGTAACTGAGATACCTTTTTGGGGACTTTTATTTTCCCCATTGTCGCGATACTGTTTTACGACCATAGATATCCTAGTAAAAGTATTAGATTGGCAGATCACCTGACCTCCATTGCTAACGACGGGGCGCACATGGATGCGAGGACAATGGGGCCGGTGTTGCCATCACTTTAAGGAGAAAATACTGCGGGATCATCGAAAATATACCATTTACTTTTAAAATTCCAAAAAAAAAATACTAGAAAAGTATTTCAAGTCTTTATATATTTTAGTCTTTATAATATTTTTTTGTAGTTTTAGAATAACTCTAAAATTACAAAAAATATCGTTTATTTATTTTATCGTTTATTTATTTTATTGTTTATTTATTATTATAGTGATTTTAGAATAATTCTAAAATTACAAAAAAAAAATCGTAAAAATACTAGCTGCATTTTGCAATCATTTTAGTGACTTGAAATGCTTTTCTAGGGTTTTTTTTTGTAATTTTAAAAGTAAATGGTATTTTTCGATGATGCCGCAGCATTTTCTCCTTAGAGGTTGAAACACTGACCCATTGCCCTCACATTCTGGTCCTCCATGCTCGTCCCGACGCACGTTAGCATTAGGAGTCATGTGAATCTAATACTTTTCTATGATATCTATGTTTACGACCTACTCATTCTGTTAGGACAATGCTCGACATTTTCGCAGATCGGTGAATGAATTATGAGTTCAGTTATATAAGCTGAACATACTTTAGCACGTTGTTTTTCAATACTTCCTTTTTAAATTCTAAAGAATTAAAAAAAATTGGTTATATTGGAATAGTGGAAATTTCCGTTCGTTGTCCGTTCTGTTCTAACTGTCCGATTAAAAAAGTTTTTTTTTAAAGATATGATATCACATATCGACTTATTGTTCTGATTATCATTCCATCTGTCTGTACGGTTTTCCGTCTTTTAGTCTGTCCATCTACTACCCCCTTCAAATTTAACTGAACGAATTTCAATTTTTTTTTTTGTTTCTTTGAAAGATATGTCACACCAGAAACCGATTTTATGTTTTTTCTCTGTGTACATTAGTCTTTCTGTCCACCCTTCCCTCCTTCTAAAAAAATTTCGATTTCACGTTTAACCGCCCCCAATTAAATAAACTTGTTTGAATGGTACGACGTAAGAAAACTTAATACTTTTTACAGCCTTTCTGTACATATATATCTATCCGTCTGTTTGTACAGCTTTATCGATTTTATTTTTAAGCTTCCATTATCAAAGTTCTTTTTTTGTGTTTGAAAGATATAACATTTGAGACCCATTTTGCACTTTTTGTCCGTTTGTCTGCTTTTCCGTTATCATAAAGAATAAGGCGTTATATAAATAACTCAAATAAGAAATATTTTGTGTTTTGCATGGATATTATTGGTTTTCGCTATTCCTAGAATATTCGAATCCGGTTGTATAGTGAAAAAACGTGAAAAGTCTTGCCATATCCTATATAGTACACTGTAAAAAATATAGCACTTGACTTCCCCGAAATCCTGTATATTTTAAAAAAATTGAATCTGAAAGGTTTGAATTTTATTCAACTACTTTTCTTCTCAAAAGTGAATCCCCGCAGCCGAAAATAGCCATCAAAACGAGTTTTTGAATCCCATTGGAATCTATACAAAATTTCGATGCACTATGTTTTTTGGAGTCTGTACGGGGAAATGCTGTCAAGCAAATCACGGTTTTTTACCCTGGAAGAATGAGGGATTCAATAAGTTTCCAGACCATGGAGGTCGAATAAAAGTAAGATGATGTTTCAATACAATTAATATGAATGGTGTGTATAAGAAAAAGCGAAACTGTCTAAAAGTCGCCACACACACAAATCGGTGGAATGGACAAATGGAACGGTCACGCCTACAGTGACGTCACAGCTACGTCAAATGTTGTTTGATACCCAAAAACCAAACCTCCCGGAAACTAATTCATCCAAATTAGAACAGCCATACTTGAGGGGGCTGGGGAGCTCAGTCGGTTAGGCATATGATTTGCATGCGAAAGATTCCGGGTTCGGGTCCGGACATCGCCAAAATATATATAGACCTATAAACGGCTCGTGCAGCCCAAAAATCTGCAACGAATACCCCGTGTGGAGGGAGTGCAAGTTAAATATGCTTCACAGTCCTAACGCTGCTTACGATGTCGCTCTTAATTGCTGCGTTAGGTGCCTACTCAGGTGCGGCTCTTTACTTAAGGGGTCACAGGAGTCTTAGAAATGTGCAAAGAAGATACTGCATAGCATAGTTTGATCTCTCTTGTAATTTTTTAACTACTCAATAAATGAGTATAATTTTTTTATATGTAATTCTACAAGATTTATTTATTATGAAACAAGTTTTAAAATTTATGAAACTTTAGCCAAAACTAAAATAAATGATATTAAACATGAAGGTACTTGAACACACTGTGATTAGGCTTGCGCGGCAAATTGTGAGGTCAAAATTGAAAAAATGAAAAAGAAAACGACTTTATATTGTACAAATATGTACAAACAAAGACTTATACCTAAATTCTCAGCTCAATTTTAATTAGAAATTATTTTTTAAAAAATTTAAAATCAAAATTTTTAAATTTTTATTAATTTTTTTAGAAAAAAGTTCTTAAAATAATTTCTAATTAAAATTGAGCTGAGAATTTAGGTATAAGTCCTAGTTTGTACATATTTGTACAATATAAAGTCATTTTCTTGGTCATGTCTTCAATTTTGACCTCACAATTTGCCGCGCAAGCCTAATCACAGTGTGTTCAAGTACCTTCATGTTTAATATCATTTATTTTAGTTTTGGCTAAAGTTTCATGAATTTTAAAACTTGTTTTATAATAAATAAATCTTGTAGAATTACATATAAAAAAATTATACTCATTTATTGAGTAGTTAAAAAATTACAAGAGAGATCAAACTATGCTATGCAGTATCTTCTTTGCACATTTCTAAGACTCCTGTGACCCCTTAAGGGGTCACAGGAGTCTTAAAAATGTGCAAAGGAGGTACTGCAAAACATAGTTTGATCTTTCATGTCATTTTTGAACTACTCAATGTATACGTATAATTTTTTTATATGTAATTCTACAAGATTCATTTATTATAAAACAAGTTTTAAAATTTATTTAACTTAAGTCAAAACTAAAATAAATTATATTAAACAAGAAGCCATTTGAACACATTGTGATTAGGCTTGCGCGGCAAATTGTGCGGTCAAAATTGAAAAAATGACCAAGAAAATGACTTTATATTGTACAAATATGTACAAACAAAGACTTATACCTAAATTCTCAGCTCAATTTAAATTAGAAATTATTTTAAGAACTTTTTTCTAAAAAAATTATTAAAAATTTTGAAATTTTGATTAAAATTTTTTAAAAAAATAATTTCTAATTAAAATTGAGCTGAGAATTTAGGTATAAGTCTTTGTTTGTACATATTTGTACAATATAAAGTCATTTTCATTGTCATTGTTTCAATTTTGACCTCACAATTTGCCGCGCAAGCCTAATCACAATGTGTTCAAATGGCTTCATGTTTAATATAATTTATTTTAGTTTTGACTTAAGTTAAATAAATTTTAAAACTTGTTTTATAATAAATGAATCTTGTAGAATTACATATAAAAAAATTATACGTATACATTGAGTAGTTCAAAAATGACATAAAAGATCAAACTATGTTTTGCAGTACCTCCTTTGCACATTTTTAAGACTCCTGTGACCCCTTAAGTGGGGTTCTAAACTACGACGCTCGTCGCCAATAGTCGTCTTGTAGCTTTAGTGCGACGATAATTTAAACCCACCTACCAAACATGCCAGAGGTGGCGTCGCAGTTACCTTCCAACATTGTCTGCTACCCAACATATAAGCCACGCTGGGGCTGTAAGGAGCCTAGTGGTCCGGACCCTGGACTTGAAATCGAAAGGTTGAGAGTTCGGGCCCCGGTTGCCACTGAAGACTTACCGAGTATACGCGGAGTACGTGCTCGTAAAATCTGTTGGGTCCGAAAGTCCTGTGGTCGGTCATTGCGCAGTTCACCATGGGTACAGGTTCCTGGAGAAAATTTCCCTCCCCTTCAGGGACATGTCTAAATTGTGGAGGTGGACACAGATGTTGCCATCTGTCGACAGATGGCGGCATCAGTCATATGTGTTTGTGTGTGTCTTGTGTTTGTCCTACTTGACGATGGTTTATAAGGGGGTCCTTGCGACCAGCCACACAAGCCTGAAAATATATGTAAACCAATCCAATCCAAGCCACGCTTCACTCCGTTCGAATAGTCCATTCTTGAATTAAGAGCTCAGTAGAAGAAAGTGTGCATTTTTGTGTCAAAAAACTTGTTATTCCCTCCTTTAAAGGCAACAAAATTTCCCCTTTTCATAAACTTAAAATAAATTTTTACCTTTTTGAAGTGCTTTTTTAGATTACTTAAGTGCAAATGAAAAACTTTAAAGCTTCTTTTCCCGTCTTCAACTTTTGTCTCTTAGCAGGCCACTAAACTTTTGAAATATACACAGCTACTTTCGCACTTTTTGGCTTGGTTTCGGTTTAACTAAATCACTCTATTGCTACAGAGAGTTCTTAAGGATGCTCAACGTATATATTTGAACAATGGTCAAGTGACGAGGCTTTGACCTGAGTTGGCACCCAGCGCAAAATGTCTCAAGTGGAGTGAAGTGGAATCGGCGTGGTCAAGCTGAAACACGACATATTGACCCGTGCGCCTGTTTCACAATCAGAGATCTATATTGACTAGTTTAGTTTTTTAATCATCGTCGCACTAGAGCTACACGAGAGCTATTGGCGACGGGGCTCATATTTAAATATATTGGATGGATAATTTTTGTTTAGCACGATCCGTTTATAGGTTGACTAAGACGAGGACATAACCTAGGACACCTACAGTGGCATGACGCTCTATTGGAATAAAAAAAAAACGAAGAACTCGAAAAACTGAAAGATTTCAATATAAAACACATTTTTTTCTAAAAAGATTGGCTGCTAAAACTGTATTTTATTTGCTCAGCTGTATCCTGAAGAACGAATCTGATTCAATAGCAAAAAAAAAATCTCAAACAATAGTTTTTATTTTCCTCTGGTTATAGATGAATTGTAATAAAATATAACAGAAAATTAATCAATTTGAACGAAAAGCCTATAAATTTCCTTATTCGACCACCGCCAAATAATTCGCCAATTGTTTGTTTGGGTGTATCAAGGAAGTCGCCATGGCTTCACTAAGGAAATCGGTTTTCTGCATTGATTTCGACAATGTGGCATCATCGTATTTTAACCTTCTTATTCCCGAAAGATTCCGTCGCCAAAAAAGGGTGGATTTAGTGACGGAGTTTACCGTTGCGAGCTTTACTATATTCTTTATACTTTTCCGAAATAATAAAGAAAAAAGGGGATTTTCCATACACCACAAAATATTTTTCGGATTATTTCTTTTTATTTTATTCAAAGCTTATAAAAAACTTAACTTTTACTCCAAGCCATTTTGAAATCAAAGAGATTAGGGGAACAATATACTATTTGACGTTTTTGAAAAGAAATTATGTTTTTTTTGTCAATGAACAGATTATTTCCTCCCTTAAAGACAACAAGTTACCTCTTTTTCGTACACTTTGAATTAAGTATATTTTTTATTGTTAGCAAGCACCGTTTTAAACGGATTTAAAGTGCAAACTAAGAACTTTAAAGATCGTTTATTCGTTTTCTCCTTTTTCCGACATAGCACGTTATTCCTCTAGGCTCTTGGGCTGGGGAGCTCCGTCGGTTAGGTACTCGCTTAGCATGCGGAAGGTCCCAGGTTCGGGTCCGGGTATCGCCAAAAATAACTGCCGACCTATAAACGGCCCGTGCAACCAAAAAGTCCGACGAATAATACCCCGTGTAGGGGAGTGCACGTTAAATATCCTTCAAAGTCCTAACGCTGCGTACGTTGTCGCTCTTAACGGTTGCGTTGGGTGCCTATTCAGGTGTCGGCTCGTCATTTGACTGTGGTTCTGAAATACGACGCCCGTCGCCAATAGCCCTCGTGTAGCTCCAGTGCGACGATAATTCAAACCTAACCTAACCACATAGCACGTTATTCCTCTAGGCTCTTGAACTGTTCTTTGAGAGAATATTCTAAAGAGATCAAAATACTCTTAACAATTACATTTCATTGTGATAAATTACTTAAAAATCGTTAATGAGATGAAATATATATCTTGATTTAAATTAAAGCCTGGTAATAAACCATGTATGTAGCCTGTAAGTTGATACTTTCAATTATCTTTCATTGTATTTCTAAATTATTTCCTTCAATTTATTAACATTAGTTTTACACGTATTTTTCGATGCAGTTTTACAAGCCATGTATTTTTTTCCCTAATTACTGCACAATTTTAAGCAATACTACAGATATAGGGTTTCAATAAAACATTTTGGAGAAAATATTTAATGATGTACGTTATTTATCGTATTTCATTAGATCATAATTAAATTTCATAAAAATTATTTGTTTGAAATGCTTCGAATTTATAATAAAAGTTATTGGGAAATTGGATCTCATACACTGAAGTTATTTCGCTTATTTTTATACTTTAGAAAATATGTTTTTTAATAATTTATCTAATGGTGAATACTTCCTAAATAATTTGCACGTTATATTTGGGCATTGAAGAAATTATCCCTTAATGGGGTTGTTTTAGATGTTGTAACGTTTTCATGTTTGAATTTCCTGCGTTTTCATTGGTTATTTTAATTTCACTTTCAAAATTGATGTTTTTATCGTCTGCTGTTTCTCTTTCAAAAGTTCTTTACGTGCCAACTTGTTATTTTCCTGCTATTTATTCGATTAAAATTTCTTTTTAATTTCAGGTATAAAAAGATTATAGATCAGATACAAATATGTCTAATTAAATTTGATGTATGCAAAGCATTAACAAAAAGTCTATGTTGTTGGGAAACTTCTGTTTAGATTGTCATTTTTAGTTCAAGATGATTTAAAATACTCAAGTTATCACTTCTGTCACTTGTCCTGCACACCATGTACTGGGCTAACCCGGCGGCGCAATGGTTAGGGTGCTTGCCTTTGGAGCTTCTGGGTCCGGGCTCGAATCCCGATAAGGCATGGATGTTTGTGTTTGTAGAGTATTATTACGTGCTCGTTAAATCTGTTTGGTCTGAAAGTCCTGTGGGCGATCAAGGCTTAGTTCAGTTCGGGTACAGGTTTCTGGAGACTATTTCCTCCCCTTCAGGGACATGTCTAAATTGTGGAGGTAGCGCGCCCGATAGATGACAGCATCTGTCGTGTATGTGTGTGTTGTGTCTGCCTTACTTGACTAATGTTTATAAGCGGGTCTCTGACCAAGCACACAAGCCTGAAAATGTGGCTACCAATCAACCAACCATGTACTGATCTCTTGGAGAACATTTTTTAATACAATTAAATTTCCTTTTACCTATTTTTCTGCTCAAAAGAAAAAATATATAATTTGGTTTATAAGGGAAACAATAATTTTCATAAAATATTTTTTTCATGTGTATTGTGTATTTAAAAAAAGTATTGTCCACTAGTTTTTGGTCACTAATGTCTCCTTGTATAAGTCTAGTCACGTGACTATCGGATTACTAACTTAAATTACGTTAAAATTGGCTCTCCGAAAAGAAAAAGAAGTCGCCTTGAATTCTGACTGCCAGCAGTTTAGTTATTACTTCAAAATAAATTTATAAGCTTTAAAATGGATAGAATCGTAAAAATATTTTTATGTGCCGCTATTGTCCCTTTCTTAAATTGATTTTATTATGATTTATATATATTTTTTTTAATTTTATCACATGGTATACTTTCGCATTGTTAAAAAACGCTGTTGTAGCTGTCATAATTATATCTTAAAATGTGTCGAGAAGTGTATTTATTACTTTTAGTTGCTACTGTCCCGCACATTGACATTATTTTATAGAAACCAGTATTTTCTGGAATGAATGTTTAGATATTGACTCGAAAATACATTATGAAATTATAGAAATACTTTAAAGAACTAAAATTATGTTTAAATAAGATTGAACAAGATATTAATATAGCATATTTATATGAAAGCGACTCAAATTACTCACTTGGGGGAGAATAACCAATATGGACATTAGAACAAATTTAGTGATATACATACGAAATAAATTATATATTTAATTTTAATTACAGTGTTTCATTTTTAAGTTTAATTTCACTCTTTTATTTTAAGAGTGTAAATGAAAAAAATACTTTTTCTTTGAAAAAAATATATTTCTGAACATAAATTACCTCAAACGCCTCCGAAAAACACATAGACTAAACAAGACATACAACATTCGTTTTTGTTTCGAAAACATCCTCCCACTTCAAACACGGAAGCCTTCGCGTCTTGCTCTGTAAATAATTAAGCAACACCACGTAAAAGACATAAATATCCATCACAGCATCCTCTGTTAAAAAACTATGAGAGGAAATTTGCAAAAAACTTTTTACAAAGAAAAAAAGCTTTGGGAATAAATTTGATCATTTCAGACCAAAGTGCAAATAAAATAAAGAACCGGCGTTTGGCCAAATAAATGGCATGTTTTGCGTTGTGGGTGAAAAGTCCATCGTTATTGTTTTCCTTTTTTTGTTTTTTGGTTATTAAAAAAATTCATTTGTTTTGAACAATGCAATATTTTCTTACCTTACACTCTTAAAACAAAAGAGTGAAATCCGCTCCAGTTGGAGAAGTGCATTTTTAACACTGGAAAGGATTGAATATTAACTCAGACTGAGTGAAAATCACTCGTTTGGAGTGATCCTGTCGAAGGCTTAACACACAAGTATCCACTCCTTCCGGCTAAGTGCATTTACCTGACTGGAGGAGTGAAATTAACTCAGACTGAGTTAAAATCGCTCGTTCGTTTTAAGAGTGTACTGAAACGAATACTGTGTAAAAAAAATTCTGTATACATTAACGCAATTCACGAACAGAGAAAATCTTAAGTTGCTATCCCACAATATCGCTTTATTTTCTCTGCACACATAAGACTTTAAATATCATTTAAACCGAAGTTTTCCAACAACATTGATGGTATATAGTAATGCTTTGCATACTATATCATCAACGTTGTTGAAATTTAATCTGAATAAAACGAATAAAGTTTAATAAAAAGCAAGTATAAAAACAAGTTGCATGTAAAGAACTTTAAAATAAACAAGTTGGTTTGTTACATAATATGTCACTTACACCGCTTTCACACAACATTTACGCTCAACAGGAAACATATTAACAACACCTCAGAAAGAAATTCGCCAAACAGGGCCTTTGGCTAGTTCTAATTCAAACTTTTATAAGCCAAAATTTATAATTTTCTTTAATATTTTTTGCAGATTTAATAATTAATCTTTATCGTTTGCTAATATTTTGAACTTCGAAGAATAATGATGGATTTTTTAAAATAAATCTCTTTTTGCTGTCACAAGTTTACATTTTGAAAAATAAATTAGTAAAAAAGTTGATTTAAAAATAAAGGCAAAACTTAGCAAATTTTGAATTTTCTACGCATCTTTCTTCATACATATATAATGAAGCATCAAAATAACTTTATTGTGCCATCACAACAATCCAAATTAAATTGTATCACAAAAATTTATATTTTTTCAAGAATTTTAATTTTATATTAAGTAAAGTTTCTCGTACGTTTGATTTGATGGCAACAGTGAAAATATTGAATAAAAAAGGAATTTTTATGTGACTTCAATGTAGATTAAATTTTTAGTTAATTAATTTTTAATAAACTACTAATTTAAATTTTTTAATGAAATTTGGAATGTAGCCTAAATTGATTTTTTGCTTCAAAATGACGTATCCCACTTGCTTGTGAGACTTGCTGTTCGTTCTGTGAAAGTGTGTGACAGACAGACGGACGGACTGAACGATTATAAAACTTTCCACTTTTTACGTTATAAACGTAATGTGGAAACTAATAAAATAGGAGACGAAATAAGCCCTCATTTCAAGAGTGAAAAACAAACAACCAATGAAACAGCAGGAAACACGAAAATTAAAACATCATTGGATACTAATTCATTAGCCACGCGCTTGTTTAGGTGTAAAAGTAAATACAATTTCTTTTGTCATTGGTTTTGACCTAGCTTCATCTCCATCTTGTTTTAATGTTCGCCCATATTGTTAGCAATTTAGTAAGTAACAACATAAAACGAAGCAACTACAAATTGCACACTTTATCGCCCTTCTTGAAGTTTTTTACAGAAAAACGTCAAAAAGGATACTAGTATATTACATAATTATACTTTGAACTTAAAATTTTACTTAACGATAACTAATATTTATTAAATATTTTTGAGAAAAAAATAATGAAAATAGACATTTTTGTCTTTTTAATTACATCTAAATGACGTATTTGATTATTTTTTAATGCGTATAAATCTTATGTGGGAGCTGTTGTAGTTGACAGTTACTTTTACTTGCTTTTTTATAAACATTTCGGTGTCGGTGAGTATTAAAGTAACACGAAAGTAGAGCTATTTTTAAAAAAAGGAAGTAGGCTAAAAATGGACTTCGTGGAACGGACTTTGGTCATTGTAACCCCCCTCCACCCCACCAACCCTTCCTCTTTCTTTGATACACTTGCCGGGCTGGCAAGGTGCCCACTATATGATTTATTTATAGAGAAAAGCACCAAAAAATGGATTGGACACTCATATTTCTTTTGTTAGACCTCACCTTTTAAGATCTACTATTTCAACTTTCTATTTCTTTTGCACTGCTTTAAAAGTTTAAAAATAGTAGCTTTTATATAAAGGCTGTGCTCATCTGATACACATTTTCACAAAACTAAACTCTTCGGCGCAGCAGCCCATTAGTAGGCCAAGGCCTGCCGTGCCTATTTCAGCTTCCATGACCTCATTCGCAGGGGTGCTAGGCATATGCCCGGTAAGGTTGTCAGCCTCACGCGGAACCCCCAGTGTTTAGTTCCCAAGCATGCTTGGTGATTATGTTATAAGCACACTGCAAAAATTAAGTCAGAATACAGCACACGTACTACTAGTAATCATAACGCCCACGCGATTGCTAGAAATTTCAAGCACATGTTCCTGAGACACAATCCAGTTTGTTAATATATATTAAAAATTATAAAGTATCAGTTTCCAAATATATTTAAAATTGGAAAAAAACTAAACAAAATTGATCTTACGTAACAGGATAATTTCATTTTAGTTAAATAATTTCTCTGTTCTCCCTCCGTCATCAAACGCACGGGAATCTTTAGTTTATGTAAAATAAAAATAAAGCTTGAAATAACATTTGTTTTTGTGATATCAATCAGTTTGGAATGACGTCCTTTTATGTATCACATTAGACACTTTACAGCTTACATACTTACAGCTACTGCTACAAACCTACGTTTTTATTTATTTAACTTTTTTTTCGTTCTAAATAGAAATTTATTTTAAGGGGATTGCGACTCGACGAAAAGGAAAATTTATGTCGATGACAATTTAGGGCATAAAAAAACCTTTTTTGCGCATCGGGGTAATGAATTCATCAAAAGAGAAGGCGACGGTGAACTTTGCAAACATATTTCTTTTTACTACAAAATCCCATTTGTTTCAATTTATAAAGAGTAAAGGTCATAAGCCCTTTACTCTTTATGCCTTTAATAAACGTTTTTTTCCGTATTTCTGTCGAATTTTCATTTTTGTACTCTTGATTTGCGTACGGTTAAAGAATTCAGTATTCTAGTAAAGCAAGGGGAGTTTGTAACTATAACATACGCCACCTAAAACCGCTTCCACACCAGATCAATGTTGTTATGGTAGTTAGTTGAATTATTGTCGCACTAGAAGTACACAAGGACAATTGGAAACGGGCGTCGTAATTGCGAACCACGGTCATGTGACGAGCAGATACTTCAGTAGGCATCCAGTGTAACTATAAGGAGCGACATCGTACGCAGCGTTGGGACTTAGTAGCATAGTCGACGAGTATTCCGTATTCCCTCTATTCAAAGAATTATCCGTTATTTCTTTGGTTGTTCAGTCCGTTTAGAGAAGCATTTATTTTGGCAATGTCTATACCCGAACCTGAGACCTTTCGTATGCAAGCTAAGTGCACTAGTGTCTGGTTTTCCTACACCAAATCATCAAACATATGAAACATTCACCAAAATAGTGAAATAATGAAACTAAATTAATGAACGTAAATGATGAATTAGAATTTTAGTCACCAAAACATCTTCTTTAAGATGACATTTAGAGTTTTCAAATGCAAATGCCATTATTTTATTTTCCCCCCAAACTAAATTAATTTATAATGGAAGTATACATCAATATGAAAACACCTATTCTATACACAACACACACACTGTTGGATTAAATATATTCTTATAATGTTTTTATTTACATAAACTAATTTCAAACACAATTTTTTTATTCTTTATTTCATTATTGATACATTATTTATTATAAAAGAATTATGTATGTTTTTATGTTACTATGCGATGTAGCTAGTATGAATTTTTCATTTCATATAGTTTGGTTTATGAACAAAAATACCTTTGGGGCATTAGATCTTCCGCGATCAAATATAAATTATATTTCTAATATTTTTAAAAGGAGAAATCATTTTTTCATTAATGCTTCTGCAGATGTATCTTTATGCACATTTAACTTGTTTTTTAAGGTTTTTATTCCGTGTATTTTAATCTTACAATTTTAGAGATATAAAAAATATTCTCATGGGAGGAATTTAATATAATTGAATCTATTAAATGAATAATATACACATCTAAACGATATCTACAAGAGTAGTTTTATTTGGAAAATTAAATTTGTAAATTTCGTAATCAATGTTTTCAAAAATGAAATGCATTTATCGCTGGATACATTTTGTCACTTTCAATTTATACAATTATCTCTTAATCAACAGCAGCTTTTTCAATAACAGTTTTTTTTTACAGAATAGGCGTTCAACAGTTTAAATTTAAAGTAATCCAGCTGTTTATCGTCCCCCATTAAAAGCATGTCTCCATTCACGACACAGGACATAATTTCCCAGTCAAATGCAAACACCAAAGAATAGTCCTTGTCGATGCCAAATGTTAAAAACGGAACCGTCGCTTTGCGTGAACTTGGCCTACTTCCCAGAGACTAAACAGGCAGCTTGTTTAATTCAAGCTTTTGGTAGAGTACAACCAGTGATTGAAAGATTTTGGCTACTTCTTACGCATAAATTAAGTACTGGGGATAAGTACTAAAATAACGAATGTAAATGATGAATTAGAATTTTAATCACCAAAACATCTGCTTTAAGATGATATTTAACGTTTTCAAATGCAAATGCAATTGTTATATTTTTTTCCATACTAAATTTATTTACAATGGAAGTATATAGCAATATGAAAACCACCTATCTATCCACACACTGTTGCATTAAGTATATTATTTTCTTGAAGTTTTTATTTACATAAACTACTCATTTCAAACACAAATTTTTTAAGTATGAACTGAGTTTTTAAAAATTTAAGTTTTGTTATTGTGTCCAAGAAAAAATAATTTTTAACTTTATAATAAGTTAACGTCAGATATTTAAATGAAAAAATATTCTATTTGTTTTTACTCCCGTCCATCCCCACATACAGGATATCAGGTGGCAGCCGGCCTATATTTAACTATTGGTGTGTAACACCACTCGACATTCAAATTCCACTCATTAGATCAGATCAATCCATTTAACCCTTTCAGTCCCAATGACAATTTAGCATCATCCTTTTTAGAATTTTTTCCTGATCGTTTATAGTCATTTATGATATCAAAAAGCGCATCATTCCGTTCTTCAAACTTTTTTTCTATTACAAAATATTTTTTATTGATCCCTAAACATGTCAGAGCCTTATTATTATTTTTTTAAATTATGATCAGAAACATGATGATGCCAAATGGCATCTCTGGAACTGAAAGGGTTAACCGTGTTTCGGACGACAATGATCTCAGGACCAGGTTAATCTAATATTTTAGTTTCTCATTCTTTTAAACTTTAAACATTGATTGTTAACAGTTTCGTTTCGAGATGTACGAATAAGTAAATAAGATGTTAGTAGTACTTTCTGTTTCAGTCTAATTGAATACAATACAAAGATTAATAAACGGTAATTATATAACCTATAAGTTTGGGGTAGGGTACCTATATATTCCGGCTTGTGTGCTTGATCAGAGACCCGCTTGAAAGCCTTCGTCAAGTAAGACAGACACAGAAAGAGTTTTTACTGTCACAGAGAAAGGAAGTACACCCCCCCGTTGCCCCCGTTGCAGCGCGCAGACTGCCGGCCTGCAATGCTAATCACTCGGCCATCCGGGCCCCAAAACTTATATGGTAATTTGGATAAATTCAAAACCTAAAATGTTCGATGACAGCTTACCCTTTGCGCATGCACGATTTCTCAAAAATCTTATTGTGAAGTTCAACAGGTATTGGTAACTCGTGTACCAAATTTTTAAGTCCGCATCCTATTCAGTTGGAGCTGTAGAGTGATTTCAGACAGAAGGGCCAATGTTGAAAACACACTTTTTTATAAATAATTCAAATTAAGGCTAGAGCAAAGAGTTCTATAGTAGGGTAGAGGAACGACTTGTGTGTACTGAGCTGCCATCGGCAGCCATGGCTCACTACGGAGCCCGAATAGAGTGGCAAAAGTGCTAGTTAATTTATAATTTTGATACTGAGAAAGGGATTACACCCAGGGCGAAGGCCAGAATCGAACCAGCACCAATTACAGCGCGCGGACTGCCAGCGTTATGGCCCATGGGATCCAAATCGCCAACATGCCACCCTATATAGTCTCCGCGTTTTTTCCATGGTGCGGTTGGTAGGTTCAGTCTCTACCCTTCTATAGAACTCTTAGGACTAGAGGTTGCACCAAAATTTTTAGTTTTCAGATGTTTTAAGTTTTTCGAAATTGCTCGTAATTTTTTATATCCAGCAAGGTGCAACATGGCTCGTTATTTTTACGATATAGTTGGCCTTGGTATAATAATATAGCCTTAATTTAGAGAAAATACTGACCGTAGAACTAAAAACTCCAAATAACAATACTGGGATACATACTACAGGTTAATCTCTGGTTTTAAAGTTTGGTGCCTTAAACCTTAGCCTTAGTTATCTGTCTGGTCGCCTTAGTCAGAGCCTAAAACTTTCATAAATATTTGCTGAATAATGGTAATTAGGAGTAGAATATTGCATCATTTTCTTTTGTTTGTTAGAGACAATTATATCCATTTTATATCCTACTAATTTCTACGGAAGTTTCGTTTTCATCTGCTTATGACATTCCGTTCCCGAATTAGCTTACGGAGATTAAAAGTGTGATGTTGTGTGTGGTAGCGACCCGAGTAACGATGTGAAGGAAATTATATTCGGTTTTTATTACTAGTTAGCTATTTTATCCTAATAAATATATTTGGCTTGGTTGTATCAACATTACATTATAGCAATTTGAGGGATACTCTGCTAAATTAAAAAATATATACATCTCTCTTTTAGAAATATGTAGCACTGTGTTGGTTTTGCTTCAAGCTATTTCAGCGTTGCTGTATAACTTTTAAATGTAGCTTAAATATACCGAGTTTGTAATACTTGAGCTTTTTTTAAACATGGATAAGAATATTAAATAGTGATTCTTTAAAGAACTAATTCAAATGTAAAAGGAAAAAGTCACAGCCAAAGTAGAAAAAATATAAACAATACAATCATAGGACATATATTAAGATAAAAATTTGAACTGACCGTTCTTCACAAGCTACGTTTAAATGCTATGTATATCTTTAAAAACAAAAAGTTATAAAAAGAACTAAAGAGTAGCCTACTTTCCCGCTACTTAAATTCATTCGGACAGACAGACAGACATCGTCATAATAATTATCTGATAAAATTGTTGACGTGTCAACAGTGATTTAAATGACTCAAAATTGAATTCAAATGCTAATTCATGGGAAATTCACCGACAGACAGTAGACAGATGTCCGTCCGGAACTACAGACAGATGGACCAAAAGTATGAAAATTGGGTCTCCGAGGTCATACCTTTCTAAAAGATTTATTTTAAGTTCCGATGTTTAGAACAGATTTTGGAAGGGAGGTACGGACAGACGGAAATCGTCAGCATATCAATACCTACTTTTTAATTTTTTTTAAAATTCTTTCGAATTAAAAAAAAAAGAAAAATAAGCTAAAATATGTTTTATTTAAACGTGTCCGCCTTGTAAGCCCAAGATCGCGTGTTCGAGTCCCGGCTGAGTCGTCGAATTTTCTGGATGGGAAAATCGTGGGCAAGCATGTCATATGATTATGTGGCATGTTAAAGATCCCTGGAGGTCTCATTTGGCTTGGGTTCCCTCGGCGAAATTAAATCTCGGCATACTTTAACATTCACAGGGAGCTCAGATTCATTGTAATCTGTGCGTCAAAATTGGTAGCGAGAGTCGCCTAGATGGTGCCACGAAAAAATGGCTCTCACTTCTGGGGAATATGCCGAGTCTGCAAAGGCTTGACCGCCAAAAGTTTTAGCCCCATTAGATAAAAAAAAATGTTTTATTTAAATATACTCATCCTTTTAGAATAACCGATTCGACTATACAGTAGGTGAGTTGAGTTGGCCTTCATCCAACTCCGACGTCGATTAAGCATCCGTGAGAATTGAATGGATGAAGGATGGGAGAGATGGAGGAAGATGGAGGGAGATGAAAAAAAAGTGTGCATCTTGTTTGAAACAAACTTGGCGCGAAGCACACGGGAGCGACTTGTTTAGAAGATGTAAAACTCTGTAGGAAAAGCAAATGGGTAATTGTCAATGTAAGAAAAAAAAATCAGATTTCCAAGCTTGATTTTTTCCAAAGTCTTAGGCATTTAAGTATCAGCAACCTCTTGAAGAAAAAAATGGAACTGTGAAAATCACTGAAATTTTAAGTCATTAATCACAGTTTTAAGATTTTTAAACTGAGAGCCTTTTTTGTGTGGCACCATCTTGGCGACTCTCGCTTCCGATTTTGACGCTCAAATTGCAGTGAATCTGAGCTTTCTGTAGATTTTAAAGTATGATTTAATAATGCCAAGAAAACCCAAGGAAAGTGAGTATACTCAAGGGATCTTTTGCGTGCCACCATATGTGACATGCTTGCCCACGATTTTCCTATCCAGAAAATCTGACGACTCAGACAGTGGTTCGAACCGCAAACATGGGCTTATGAGGCCTGACACGAAACTAATCACATCCACTAATCTGGTAAAACGAATTTTATAAGAATGTATTTTAAGGCGTCCATTAGAAAAGAGATGAGTGTTAATTTCGAAGTAAAGGTTATTAAATGGCACGTCAAGAACTTCCTGATGATTTAATCCTTAAAATATTAAATTATACTAACAAAGGAGGGTTGTTTGCTTAGCTTAGAAAGAGCTGTCTTAGCGGCTGGTCAAACATTGACAGCTCCGGTAAAATATTCCAGGACATGATTTTAATTCTTCGTTCAATACTAAATTTTATACAGAAATCGTTAGAAAATTTCACTGATTTACTTTTGCATCGGATTTTTTTGGATGAATTTTAACTAATTTTCTCGATACATTTTTACTCTTTATTCAATTTTTAATTACTCTGTATTCAATCTATTTTTTACGCTTTATTTATTTCGCCAAATATTCCATCAAAATTAAATAAAACGTGTTATTTATTATAAAATATTACTATCGTAAGTCTATGTGTAAGTCTACTACTTAAGTCTTAAATAAAAAAAGACAGATTATCATACATGTAGATTTAGACTATATATCAAATAGAAGATTTTCAACAAGGCGTTTTGCGAAAAATCACTAGAGAAAAACTGGATTAGAAAAGTATGTTTATATTTCCTTTCGAAAGCAGAATTTCTTTTTGTATTTGACATTTATGAACTTATACAAAGTATATTTTCCTCGAATTCCCCAGATACTTTAAAACTAAACCGAAAAGCTTACCTCCCCCGTCCTTTTAGATACTTGAACAAGAGAAAAACGTTGCAGTATTTACTCACATCAGGATTTTCTTAAAACGAATATTATTTAGTGAATTATTATTATATATTTTCAATTACATGAAAGAAGTCAGTTAGAGATATGATTTCCCTTCGTGCATCTTAATCTATAATAATAAAAGAAAGAGTCTGTCTATCTGTCTGAGTGTGTGTGTATGTATGTGGATCGCAAAAGACCTACTTAGACTGCTCTAAAAAATTCGAAATTTTTAATACAGATTCCTTTTAATACCTTTGTGTGCACCTGAGGCTTAGTTTTTTCATAATTGGTTGTGATTTTTAATTAATATAATTATTTTCACGTGGGATTGTGGGACCATAACAGGGCTTGAAAATACATGGATTTGGCCGAAACGGGGGCTTGGCGCCAACCTCTATAAGTTTGATTGATTGGGTTTGGTTGAGATATGCGCTCGCCCTAAGGCTGCTTCATCCTCTATTAGTGTTTGCTTTTTTAAGTGCGCATGTGCCGACATGAATTTAATTTTGTTTTGATTTTGAGTGAATTTTCACAAGTAAGCATGCCTCTAAAAGGAAGCAATGCGAAGTTAACGGGTTCCCAGTAAGGCGGGACCATACTGCTAGTATAGAATAAGCCTTGCAGAAAAGTGGTCAAGAGGAAACAAGTAGATTTTTAACAAAATCTGTCACTTTGCCCGCTTCCATGAAACAAGAGTCCCAACATTAGCAAGCAAATTTGGCTAGTTTTATTTATTTTCTTTGGAAAATCCAATAATTATTTCTTAACGTTTGCTTAATTAATTTATATTTCAAAGAGAAAATATGCTATATTCCTAGCTTTTAAACAGAAGCAAAACATTTTATATCAACATAACCATCAAAGAATTTTTTTCAAAATATAATTGACGTCATTTCAAACTGGTTAATATCGTAAAAATAAACGTCTTTTAATTTAGTATTTATAGTCCAGTGAATAGAGACTCAAAAAGGGGATTTACCATACAAACGGTCCGGTATCGCTGATTTTTTTATATGTTGTGTGTGACCCCTAGGTAGTAATAAATGTGAGTTTTCGTCATCCTCGTTCTATTGCTTTTTCCGCCATCTTGAAAAAACATTCGAAATTTTGCCCATTTTCCAGTTTTTGGTCTATAACTTTTCTCCTAAGCAGTTTTGAATATAACTTTTCTACACAAAGTTGTAGAAAACAAAATTTTCTGATTTTTATTAAGAGATATATTGTTTCTTGAGCAATTATTGCGAATAGCAATGTTGATTTAATTCTAATAAAAATGGCTTCTTTTGCTTTTTAAGTGAGCATTAAATTTTCCTTTTTTTTAAAATAATTGTTCAAATTCGCATTTTTTCTGAGATTTTCAATGTTTTATAATTTTGATGCGCTGATTTTTTTAACGTTTATTGCCTGTAGAATTTGTAGTTTAGAAATGAAAGTGGCGACCAAGCGGACGGCTAAAGTGAACGATTATTATACCTTCCACTTTTTACGTGATGAACGTAGTGTAGAAGATAAAAAGTTAAAAACGCAAGCTTTTTCAAGTTTAAATATAAATCAAACTAAATAAATCACGTTAGATTATTTTGTGTTAATAAGTTTAAATCAGCTATTCAGCTACATATTTTTTTAATTTGATGTTAAAAGTGTAGTGATAATCACTTTTTGCATGTATGAATTACACTTCAGAAATGACAATTTTGCTTGGAATTATCCTAGCCCTATATATTCCCGAGCTATGGAACTCTGTCAGATCTCTCACCAAAGCCCAATCTCTAACCAATCCTTATAAAAATCAAATACCTCCCTATTAATATTCACTCCGCGAAACAGCATCAAGTCCTCGAGCTGAGAAATATGGCGGAGTTCCAGTGATAGGAGGCATATTTAAATTCCATTAATTCCCTCCCCTAATTATGACTCTCGAGCTCAACGGTGGGACGAGGCAACTTAACTATGTTCGAAGTCGTCTCCTCTGGAATTGGCAGGAAGAGTGCACGTTATTATTGCAGAGTAGTTGGTCTGGGATCGTAGTATTTTTAATTTCTTACGAACCGTGTACCTGTCTAAAATATTTAACCCTAACCCACTTAACTAAACCAAACCCAAAGAAACCATACAAGTTCTGGAAAATGGCACCTGGCAATGGAAATATATGTTATTAAGCATTACAAATATGGCAATGTATATATCATAACTTTTAGAACGAGAACAAAATAAACGTAAATATATTCTAAGTGTGCAACTGCTCTTTTTAGTTGAGTTTCGAACTTTTGAGAATAATTTGTTGAAGTTAAATCTTCTAATTTAGAGAAGTATAGTGTGTATTTCGTTATAAAGTATTAAATGCTGTTACTTATATACCTTAAAACTCCAAAATAAAAACGTACGCAATAAAATTTGCGCATAATAGTTATCGCAATTTCCTCATAAACGTATAAAACATTTTAGCTCATTTGGCGCCTTTTTGCTAAGAATTTATAGAGTAAAGAGATATAGCTACCAACACACTTATTATACAGCTATCACGACGACCTTCGAACAATCAGCCAACATTATTAATAAAAAAATGGCTTATTTGGCGCGTACAGGTAACAATTTGGGGAGTTCGGCAACATATTTGGCGAAATAATGAAAACGTTAAACCCTAATATGCAGCTCTAGTAGGTCCATCACAGTTATAATTCAAGGAAATAGCTTAAATATTCATATTTGCAAAAAACATAACCATCTATGAAAAAAGCATTACCTAAACCCACAATAAAATGTGGAATGGAGAGTACACGGAATTACGTCTTTTGAAACATGTCAATATTTTTCAAATAATAATTTAATTTCTGATTGTATTGGCAACAGAATTAAATAAACATTTTTAATTTTAATTATTTTCCTGAAAGTTTTATTTAATATCTTCTGCCGAATGGCATCACGAAAGGGAAAAAATATCGGTTTGGAGCGAAAATGGTGCATTTCTTTTTTCAGATTATTTGAGTTCTCTATAAAAATAGAACATTTTGAGTTCTGAAAGTTCAAAATCTGTAACTTATGTATGAACTACTTTGCCCTGAAATAATAAGTCTATTGAGAGTATTTTGTTTTAAGTGAGTGGTATTGAGTGCTTATAACAATGCTGCCGTGGGATGTTAAACTGCAGTGACCACAAGAATGCACATTTTTGCAACGAAAGAATGTCTATTGAGTGTATTTTGTTAAAGTTTTGCGCTATTGAGTGCTCACAACAATGCTGCAGTAGTATGGTAAGCTGCAGTAACCACAACAATGCACATTTTTACACTGAAAGAATCAGTCTACTGAGTTATTTTGTTAAAGGTTAGCTGTATTGAGTGCTTACAACAATGCTGCCGTGGGATGGTAAACTGCAGTGACCACAACAATACACGTCTTTGCTCTGAAAGAATCAGTCTATTGAGTGTATTTTGTTAAAGGTATTGAGTGCTTACAACAATGCTGCCGTGTGGGAAGGTAAACTGCAGCAACCACAACAATACATTGGACATAAAGAGCGATTTTGTGTTGGAGTATCAGGATGATGTTAACAGGTCACTCACGCCATTGCATTATTTTCCTTCACATCCCATTTGATGCTTGCATGCAGGAGTTCTGCCCACTCAAAATCCGATTGTCGTATGCAGAGGGAGAGAGAGCAAAGTGGTTGAGGGGAGGCCACTCCATCGACTGATGCCGTGACTTCGCATGCAGACCCGGGGATTGGGACTTAACGTGCTGCTGATCGTCGAGAAAGGATTGGAGGAGTTTAATTTGGTCATTTTGGGTGTATGGAGAGAGAGAGGGAGTTTACGAAATAATAAATTTAGATGGCGGGTTGGGAGTTAGTGTTAAATATTTAGCGTAAAATATTATTTTTATACTAAAACCGACCTTAAGTTTGCAGCAGAGAAATGTACTGCGCGGAGGAAACTGGGTAAACAACGCAGCTGGCGCCGAAATTTCGCCTACTCTGATTGGCCGCTCCTTTGACCCTGATATTCGTGCGCCCTGTTACGTCAAAATCGAAGGAAAAAATAATTAAAATTACATTCTAACTGAAGCCAAACTAATAAAAAAAATAATAAATTTATGTCTTGAAATAACAAATAAAATTGTTTATTGAATGTGAAACAACTTTTTTTTATTCGATTCTCGCACTCGAAAATGAGAACTATTTACCCCCTTTCTCGTAGAACATTTGTATACTGCAAACTTAATGTCGGTTTTACTGTAGATTGGCTTACTGTAAAAGAAGAAATCCAAAAAAAGAATGCCGCCACAGAATGCGGTAATCGGAAACGCTTCGGATTATTGAAGAGCTTAGTGGAAGAACATGCTAAGTGACAAAAAGGTGAAACTGAAAAAATGAGCTTTAAAGTTTTTAGCTTGCTTTTAGATACGTTAAAAACGGCACTTACAGAATGCAAAAAGTATACTTAAATTAAAATTTATGAACGAGGATAATCTTGTTCCATTTAAAGGCTGGGACAATCCGTTCATTAACACGAAAATATCTCAATTTTTTTTTCAAAAATGCCACTTAGCACGTTCTTCTACTAAGCTCTTTAATAGGCGTCTACTCTACAATCATTCTTCATCACAAGATCATTTCTAAATTGAATCGATTGATAAATTCGCCCCAAAGTGGCGAGTTGTGGATAAAGAAAGTAATGAGTTCCAACCGGATTTTTTTAGGGATTTGTAAATGATAAAACTTACTTGCCACATACACACAATATATAAAGATAGTACTAAAATCCTTCATTTTTGAAAATCTCAGGAATTACGATATTTTGGTCCGGCTCTTAGAAATTACTAAAAGAAGTCCTTAAATATTTGAAGACCGGGCATATTCAATTCACAACCAAATAGGACAAAGCTTTTCATGTACTTATGGCTAATTCTGGGGAACTATGGAAACAAAATATTCCAAAGCAAAATAAAGGCTCGCAACAAATCTACCACTTTAAGAGGTTTTACTAGTGTTTAATTCGAATAGTATCAAGATACCGTACAAATAGTCATGAAGTCTGCTAGAAAAAACCTGCTTGTAAAAATTTCACTGGAAAGTATGTATTCATCAAATTAAAATGTAAAAATTAGCAAAACTGTTTGCTTGTAATTTTGTTTTAAGTTGCATCAATAAAAATTAAATTTTGTTGTAAATAGAAGTAACTGAAGTAATCCCATTCTAGTAGCTGACGCGCTTTAGTTTAGTTTAGTTTGAATTATCGTCGCACTAAGAGCTACACGAGGGCTATTGGCGACGGGCGTCGCATTTTAGAACCACAGTCAGGTGACGAGCCAACACCTGAATAGGCATACAACGCAACCGCTGACGCGCTTTATTTTTGTCATTAATTTATAAACAGTATACTTTAAACCTTTTCCTGCGGGAATGTTTTTTTTTTTCGCAAATGGTATTTTAAAAAAAATCGTTCTTTATATGGCATTTTGTTGCAGCAAGTTTCATGAGTGCGGAGTTAGTTCATAATGACTGCAATTAAAGTTTCCTCGACCTATAATAATGGCCTGTAGATAAAAAAATATATATATACTTCTAAATACTTTTAGAGTTTTGCGCATGAAAATTTCAAAAGTGAAATTCCAGTTTAAAAAACCAATTTAAATTGTTGAGCGAAGGACGAGCATTACATTCATTTGGATTATTTACACTATATAAAAATTTAACGTCATATATTTTAAAATAACATAAAAGTTTCGGTTGTTTTTTATAGTATTTCAGTGCATTTGAATTAACAAATATTTGCCGATTGCAAAATGAATTTCATGTAGAAAGCAACGTAATACGAAGTAGTATGGGGCGACTCAGATTTGATTCCGGAATCTCTTGCATCCAAGTTCAATGCTGAACCGTTAACAAAGTAATTAATCTTTGGAGTGTAGTCTATAACTTGTCTATTTACAATGCGAGCCTCGAAAAGACTTTCTTCCCCATACCTTCGCTTGGTTTTCTAAGAAACGGGGGGAGCATTGCTTTTCTCAACCTAGCGGGTATGAGGTTCTGTTGTGAGGTTAACAATCCAAACAGTTCAAACCCAAGTAAGGTATGGGGGAAAAACACGCTCACCCATTTCGAAGAAAACCGCTTGCGGGGATAGGGGAGGAAAATGCTTTCCAGGCTCGCATTCTGGATAGACAAGGTATATATTGGGCATTTGTTCTGGTAGCCATATCTAAAATAAAAAAATCACTATTTAACGATTTTATAATTTAAAAATAAAATTTCACGAAATAATCATTTTTAATAGATATTGATTTAATTCATCTATAGGTTAAAATCAAGCCTTTTTAAAGTATATGCATTAAGAAATGAGTTGTGGAAAGTGATAATTAATACTGTGTAATTCTGAAAAAGGTAAAAAATGTTTTTAAAAAGTATATATATATAACACAAATAAGCTGATAAATTCTTTAATATATTCATTAAAATCATAACTAATTTCTATAAAAAATTAATCACCACTGATTACTTTATTTTTTTAAAGATTTTGTAAAGTACTATAATTTAGAATAAAATGATCTCATCAACCAACTTTTCTTTCAGAAAAGAATTTTTCTTATCTATAATTTTTCTTTTAGACGGTCTTAAAAAAAGAGCCTTTCAATTAAGGAAAATAGAGAAACTCTTTCGACGAAAGCAGAACAATAAATTTCCATTAATCCTCTCCAAACAGTTCCATTCCAGGCAAAATAGAATCCAGTACCGTTCGGAAGATGTCTTCGAGTTTTCGTGAATCTCCTCTGAAATTAAAAAGAAAAAAAAAAGGCTGAGCATTCGTATATTGTATGTTATTTTCTTCTAGTTTGAGTTTTACAGGCAATCGATAGGGCTCCTCATTCTCCTTTTTTTTGTTCTAAAAAATATTTTCTTGTTTAAAACCAAGTTATTTACCGAAATTGAAGATGTTTGATATGGTAGATGGCGAATAATATCGCGTGTGGTACGTTAATTAGCGTAAAAAAGTTTTCTACTTTTAGATTCAGTTGTTTATCCCTGTATTTTTGAATGTTTTCTTAAAAAAGAGCATTTTATTTTAAATAAGTAGAATGAAATGTTAGCTGTATTGTTTTTTTTAAGCAAACTCGGTGTATCTATATTTTAATAGTTTAGTTATTGATCATTGAAGAATTTTAGTTATATCTAATAAAAACTGTAATTAAAGCAAATTATTTGGAAGGTAAAGTTTTAGCAACATAATGCTTTTGTGGTGAATCTTATTTAATTTAATTTCTATTAACTTTCATTGTTTCAGCACCCCATTTTCAACCCATTTTGGGAAGTTAAACCTTTGCACACTGTACTTATCGTTGCACTGGAATCCTTCAAAATTACGAACTATAACTAAAGTTATGTCAATCAAATTTCTCACCCTATAGTATAAATACTTATATACTTTTTTAACCAATCCCTGGATCATTAAGGCGGGGCAAATTCATTCCCAGTGAGATTCGAACCGAACAAGCTCCTTTTGCTCCTAATCTTAGGCCCAATGGACCTGCGATGTTCTGAGTCATGATTTTCTTGCTATTCAATATTATGTAGTTCAGTGCTGTGGTCGTCAAATTAAATGTCTCCAAAACCTTCTGATCATCTTCAACATTTATTCATTCAAACAACACCGGTCACCTCGCCGCACCTTCATTAGACGAGTTTCAACTAATTTTGAACTATTAATTTGTGTTAATAATAAAACTGATCATCAAACAATTATTTACAAATTGCCTTAATTTATTAAATTTATCTCCACGTTAAACAATGTGATAATACTGAATAAATGACTTCAGCTGGTAAAATGATGAAATAATACTTTTTTCCCAAGCCCAATTTACAAGTCGACTGCGATAAATGAACCTGTAGCTTTTAAAGAAATTTTCCGTACTTATAAAGGTTTATAGCAGTTTCGCTTACTTTACGGATTTTAAACATTCTTTTATACTTATTTACAGTTTAAAAATGTTTAATTCAAAATTTGATCTCAATTGTTGCTTTTTTGGGGAAATATTTACGTTAACAAGATTGCTCCTTTTTGCTTTAAAAAGTTGAGAGATTCGGTAGACAAGTTGGTATGACGCTTTAATTGTAAATTGAAAGTTGCAGGTCCGAGTTGTGACTGAGGGTTATCCTTTTCTCAATTTTGAAAATTACAAATATTTTACATTAGAAAACCATATTTTTCACTGGTAATTGTCATATTTAATGCAGAAATATTTTTACTGAATTTTTATGGCTCTATTTTCGTGGAACCAAATTGTTAGTTTGAAACGGTAAATTTGACATTATTGCTTTGCTGGGTAGGTCTTCTACTATTCTGTGTTCAAGATATTTAAACAATTACTCTTGATACAGTTCCAAAATAAAATTATTCTACTACAATAATACCCAACATCATCAGTGCTCTAATATGTATGTTCCTAATCCAGAAAATATTAAATTCCATAGCATATTGTGTCTGTGTACTGCCTAATTGTTAAGCAGTAATCCAACCAAGATAAAAGTAACCAAAAGATGCACAAAACTTAAACACGCGTTTTAACTTTATTCATTACCAAAAATTGTTCTCACATTTTCAGCACCACCTACCTAATGGCAATTTAACGTAAACATATTTATTTAATAAACTAGCGTGTGGGTGGGTATATAAACTTTTTATCAACGAAACAAGAATAGAAGTTTGTGTAACTCAAAACGGGAGACTTTATATTTTTAACACGTTTTATAGGTTTTTGAACATTATTCCGTCTGTCAAACTGTCTGTCTGCCGGAAACACCGTTCTACAACTCGAACTAAAAGTCAAAGAACCACAGACTTAATTTGGTACACGAGTTCTCAGTAGCCATCAGACGTAATAACTGTTTTTCTTTTTTAAAGAAAGTAGCGTGCGCAAATGATTGCTACCCTAGAACTTTTTAGATTTTTAAAATACAACAATTAGGGGAGCAATTTGCGTACTTTTGTTTACCCGTCAGTTTCAACTTCTTATTTTTTATTATAAAAATATAAAATTTGTTAAGTAGATTCTTGATGCATCCAGATTGAAATGGTAAAAAAATGGAAATAAATATTAATTTTTTAAACTTTTGAATAAATTATTTTAAAAAAATCAAAATTTTAATTGTAAAAGAACGGTAAAATCAAATTTTAGACTTCTAAGAATGCAAGCGTGAAGAATTTAGAATCAATTTAGTTCAAACAGTTTTTGGGAGTGAGTTTTATTTTACCATGTTTTTCATATTTTCATTTAATTAAAACAAACATTATTTAATTCTTCAAAAGACATGATTCTTACGATAAATAAGTACGAGTTCAACTTAGTGAGAAAAAAATCAGAAGCTGATGATACCAAATGGAATCACTGTGGGCGAAATGATTTAAACCATGCATTCCCCTAATTGTTTTGAGCAGTGTATTGAAATAACCGTGAAGGGTTTACAATTTGCTTTAAATGCATTGTTTAATTAAGTGGTAATTGAGATTCGTATAGCGTTACTAGTGTTTTTTACTCCCCTAGTTAATTCGCAGTGTGTCCGTGTCTAATGACTGGTTAAAATCCCTTCCTCCACCTTATTTTGGAGACCCCCAGCCAGCATTATGGCGACGTCGTGTTTCCAAGAGATGACTGGAAAATAATTAGTTTCCACCTGAATCTCCCCGTCCGCCATTACTTTAAGCGTTCTTTTTGTGTCTCGGGGATAAGTTTAAGGAGACGATTCCGCCATGAGAAGAAGAAGAATTAAAATACCATTTAGGCATGGAGTTCAGAAGAAGATGGAGATGTTACCCCGCAATAACTAGTGCAAAAATTGATTTGCCAGGTGAAGCTATTGATCGCTTTTTAGTAAGCCCAAATGAGCACTTTTTGTGAAGTATTTGGCGCTATTTTACAAAGCGTTTTCAATGCGAGTGAAGAAAGACTCAAAACATTGACTTGTTGACTAGCTGATAAAAGTATAATTACAAAGTATTTATCTAACCTGTGAAAGGAATTACTACCATCTTGCGAACATTCCGATTTCGTGCTACAGCCTTCAACTGCACTCTTAAAACAAAAGAGTGAAATCCACTCCAGTTGGAGAAGTGCATTTTCGACACCCTAAAGACATGCATATTTTCTCAGACTGAGTTAAAATCACTCGTTTGGAGTGATCCTTTCGGAGGTTTAACACACAAAGGATCCACTCCAAAAGGAGAAGTGCATTTTCCAGTCTGGAGGAGTGAAATCCACTCAGACTGAGTTAAATTGGGAGTGTTTGTTTTAAGAGGGTGCGCACACAGCCATTTTTAATTAAAGTTTTTTTTTTAACGTTGCGTTTCACATTGAATTAACGTTGAATAAGCGTTTAGTTAAGACAAATTACATGGTAATTTTAAAAAAAAACATTTATGTTAGTTTCGAAAATTTCTGTTTTCTATAACTAAAGAAATTTACTGTAATATTACTTCTCGATGGCTGGAGAGGTCGATGTGTCTGGCCCCTATGCCGTCGACGTCGGGTTCGTATACGGGTTAGGCTTGACGTTTTCATATTTATTTACCTACAAAGCAATACGAAATATATTTCTAAACGAATATATTCTGTACTTCTTGCCTAAGTTACAACTCTATCACCAGATTTCGTCCATATTATACAGATATTTTCTAACAACTTCGCTGCCAGAATTTTTCTGCAATACAACAATAATTTTTTCCAGTCTAGGGTTACTTGGCGAATTTCTGACGTCTTCACTCTTTTTCGGCGCCAAGTGTCTCCATCCTCTTCTTAACGCAATGCATTTAGGGCCGCGTCTACCCTGGGACGAGCATTAAACATTCATTATTCCTGGCCGAGCATAAAAGAGATTTCCCAAGGAATGAACGGAAACTGCTTTCAAAATTGGGTTCTGATTTGCGTAGTTGATGGTGGTTAAGAAGGAAAATTAATAAAAATATTTTTAGTTAAGGGAGAAAGGCTTACACCAAGGATTTACTAAACATCAAATGTGCTACAGTGTACGGATTGCTTAACACTGGGATTTTCCAGACACGGTTTTAATTAAAGTTTTTGATCTTTTAATTTTGGTCGAATAAATTAGTAAGAATAGTTTTATAACTTTTATAAAAATTACTTTTTTAATAATGTATTTGGATGATGAAGAGATGATGTACGCTTGCCGCAGTACCTTTAAAATAAGTATTTAATTACTTTTTGACAACCATTGTTTTTTTTATCTTCTATTAAAATGGTGCAATTCTAAAGAAAATTGCTTAAATTTCTTTTTTTATAAGATACTGACATCAGTCGAGTTTTGTCGAGTTAAAGTAGAAATTTGTGTCTAGGCTTCGGTGTTAGCATAAAAGTTATAGAATTTTATACCAGGGATGTAGGTGTTCCAATTTTTTCAGATGGGATGATTTTTCCAATCTGAATTAAAATTTTTGTCTGGGGCCTATCACTTTTTTTGTTTCCTACGTACATTCCATGTCCCAATACTCATGTCCTTTTTCGCGCCAAGTCGTCTGGATAAGATCAGCCGATTTTTTTATTTTTGAGATTTCCTAACATGCAGTTTTTCCGGGCTGGAGTTGCTAGCCCCACGCCCAACCCCCAACCTGGAGGACCAGGGTGCTCTCCTCTTGGTCTTGTGTCTCCCCTCCGACCTGTCCGGCATGGGTGACCCTGCCAGTAGCTACGTTATCGCCGGCATAGCTCTCGGGATCAACGACACATTCAATTGTATAGCTCTAGTGCTACGATAATTCTATCCTAACCTAACGACACATTCAAGCCACCGAAACAAAGTAAAAACACCTTCGCGGTGGCCTCGGACAAGGTGTATGGATAATATAAAAAAAAAAAAACTTGAAGCATTTAAGTGTGAATTATTGGAAGCCATTGGCGTCTAGTAGGTTAAGATGGTCCACGCTTGTTGAGACAGCCTTTGCCGGAAATCGGCTGTAGCGCAAAAGAAGAAGATATTGAAATTTTTAGCAAATTTAGCACCTTTAAAATTTAAAATATTTATAGAGCAGTAAACATCATATTTCAAATTTCTGTATTCGTTCCTTGTCTGCATTTTTTATTATGCTAAACCGTTTTGAAACATTTCGAACAAGTCATTAACATCTAAAAATGATAATAAATGGGTTAAATTGAAACTAATTAACATTTTTAAAATGTAACTCAAAAATAAAATAAAACTGACATTAAAATGCTTTTTTTTATTTGCACAGACAATCTTCAAAGGCCTACACGTCAAAAATCCCAAAATATTATGAGAATAAAATAGTTTTAACAATATTTAAAAAATAATCGGTTAAATTGAAAATAATTATAATTTTTAAAATGTAACTCAAAATTAAAATAAAACTGACGATTTTTTTTAAATTTACACAGATAATCTTCAATGGCCTAAACGTCAAAATCACAAAATAATTAAACTTTTAATTGATTGGCTTATGCAAAAACAATTATTTCCGTGAATAAAATGAATTATTCGCTCTATTTTGTGTTTCAATTCAGATGGAAATAACTTTTTACATTTTACTGAGCTTCAATTCCATTTGCTTAATTAATACAATTCCATCGTTTAAATTTTCAATTTAATTCTGACAGTAAATTCCTTTTCTTTTAAATTACTTTACTGTTTCATTTATTTAATTAAGGAATGATAAAATGTTTTAAGAGAGAATTATATTTATTTAACCTAAACGTTTTTTGAAATGCTTAATATGTTGATTGAAATGACTTTTAAAGAATATATGTTATATTTATATTTCCTTTTCTCCCAGACAATTTAAAGTAGGATTTGTTTTTGTTCAGTTGATGTGAAACGCTTAAAAGTAGTTAATATTTGTATTATGAAGTAATATTTAGTTAGTATTTGTATTATGGAGTTATATTTACTTAGTATTTGTATTATGAAGTTATATTTAGTTAGTATTTGCATTATGGAGTTATATTTAGTTAGTATTTGTATTATGGAGTAATATTTAGTTAGTATTTGTATTATGGAGTTATATTTAGTTAGCATTTGTATTATGGAGTTATATTTAGTTAGTATTTGTATTATGAAGTAATATTTACACCAAAACCGAGCTTAAGTTTGCAGCAGAGAAATGTACTAGGCGGAGGAATTTGCGTAAACAACGCTGCTGGCACCGAAATTTCGACTGCTTCTATTGGCTGCTCCTCTGACCCTGATATTCGTGCGCCCTGTTACGTCAAAATCGAAGGAAAAAAATAATTAAAATAACACTTTAACTGAAGCTAAACTAATAAAAATAATAAATTTATGTCTTGAAATAACAAATAAATTTGTTTATTGAATGTGAAATACCTTTTTGTATTCGATTCTCGCACTCAAAAATGAGAACTATTTACCCTCTTTCTCGTAGAACATTTGTATACTGCAATCTTAAGGTCGGTTTAGGTGTAGTTAGCATTTGTATTATGGAGTTATATTTAGTTAGTATTTGTATTATGGAGTTATATTTAGTTAGTACTTGTATTAGGGAATTATATTTAGTTAATATTTGCATTATGGAGTTATGTTTAGTTAGTATTTTTATTAGGGAGTTATATTTAGTTATTATTTGTATACCGAGTGGAGTTACATTTAGTTAGTATTTGTATTATCAATTTTGTTTTAGTTATTCATCAGAACAACATATTGCATTAGATTACCTTTAAGAGGGAATTAGTCCTTAAATCTGAACATAATTTTTTTTGCCAAGCATCGCAAAATATATGCTCATTAAAAACGTCAAATTTTATCAAAATCATTGGATGCTAAAATACATGATTTACAGTTCTATTTTTTGCTAATACTATAGTTATGTGTATTATATGTCTCAAGAAAATAATTTTGTTGGTTTGGTAGAGGGAACTTTTATAAATACTCATTAAGCATTGAGGTGCGTATATTCAAACATCTCTACAATCTAAATAGAAGTACCATTATAAGTTTTAAAAAATTCCAACCTAATGCAATACTGAAAATATAAAAAAAATCCAAATATATTTTAAAGAAATCTATCATCCGAAGATAAATTTCCGATACTTCTATCCGATAGAAATATCTCAAACTTAAAATTTAAAAAAAAATCTTCAAGAAACAACCTTCCTCAATCTCCGAAAATAGGTTCCTTAAAAACATTTAGAAAGGAAACCTAACTCACTAATCTTTGAGAAAACAACTTAACGTGTTTGTGGGAACCCGAGACGTAATCTTTATAGGCTGGAGTGCTTATAGGATGGTTTTAAACCGGAGATTATACTCTTGTGGTGAATATTATTTAACTTAATTTCTATTAACTTTCTTAGTTTCGACACCCCATTTTTAGCCCCATTTTGGGAAGTAAAACCTTTGCACACGGAACTTTTCTTTGCACCCGAATCCTTCAAAAGTGCGAACTAAAACTAAAGTTCTGTCAATCAATTTTCTCACCCAATAGTATAAATTCTTATATATTCTTTTAACCAATCCCTGCACAATAAAGGCGGGACAAATTCATTCCCAGTGAGATTCGAACCGAACAAGACATCACTTTTACTCAATCTCTCGATCCAAAAGGACCTGTGTCATTTTGATGCAAATTTTACTTGTTATCTGTTATGTAGTTTAGTGCTGTGGTCGTTAATTAAATGTCTTTAAAAACCTTCTGATCCCTCAACTTATTCCCTCTACAACTACACCGGTCACCTCACCTCACTCTCTTTGATGACTTACGCAAACATAATGTAACTCGGATTAAAGGTTTCGGAGATAACATGTTTTTGATTGATGAAATTTTTATAAGTTTTGAAAAGCTTCAATAAATATTGGTATAGAAGTTGCAGCATTATTTATTGCTTTAAAAGTTTATATTGCAGTGTTATTGGTTTTAAATTTTATTGGTAGTTAAAGGTTAATAAGCTTAGTATTTGGTAAAATGGTGTATCTGATTAGTATTTGATGTAATGGGTATGAATCTGAATAGTATTTAATGTGGTGAATCTGCTTAGTACTTCATGTAATGGTGAATCAACTCAGTGTTTCATGTAATGGTGAATCAACTCAGTGTTTCATGTAATGGGGAATCAGATTAACATTTGATGTAATGGGGAATCTGATTAGAATTTGATGTAATGGTTACCGTGATTACTGTTTAATGTAATGAAGAATCTGACTTGTATTTCGTGCAATGATGAATCGGATTAGCATTTGATGTCGTAATAGTGAATTTTGATTAGTATTTGAAGTAATGGTTAATCATTTGATTGGTGTTTCATGGGAGGATGAAACGGACTACTATTTGACACAATGGTAAACCTGATTAGTATTTGATGTAATGGTGAATCTGAATAGTAAATGGTAGAATTTATTAGTGTTTGATTAACTGCTTAAAATAATTAGCATCTATATAGTTAATCGAGAAACGGCAAAACACTCATAAAAGTGTCCCTTCTTTCACAATGGGGACATGTTGATCATGCTTTTTATTAGATGGTACCCAAGCAAATTGCCTCCCATATCAAAGAAAATTTCGCAGTACAACGAAGTCAATTTTACCCTTATCATAGCGAATTTTCTAAAGAACACCAAGTAAGATTTACATCTTTAAAAAAACTTGCGAAGAAGCAGGAGGCACATAGTGAAATAAATGCATTCGCAATGGCCGTTTAAAGGATTCAATAAACTATCATTTAACACAATAGTTAGTCGTGATAAATTCCCTACCAAATAAATGAATAAAGAATATAAGTTGTCTTGGGAAAAATTAAATAAACCACATAACAATTGAGAATTGAAAGGCTCATAAGTTTTGAAATTCTGATTTTTTAAAATTTGTATTAAATTTTTTTACAAAAAGTATTCTAAGCAATTTTAAAAAGTGGGATATAGAAACCTGTAAGTTATCTACATTTATTATTTAAAAAAATAAGCTTGCAAAAATATTTAATACAGCAGAGAAATGCAGCAGAGAAAATAGTTTTATTTCCCATTGGATTAACATTGAGGCACTTGAGTTTGGAGACTCCCGGTCCAGCGAGCTCATTTCCCTTTAAATAGACGTTTCGCATGCATAGCGTTTCAAAAAAATTACTTCAATCTTAATCCGCACAATCTGTTCCTCGGCGATGCCAACAATCTTAATGCGCTCCCCTGTATTGTGTTACTGATTGAACTAATAAAATGCCTTCCGATACAAACATTCCTTTTATTGCTTTGCAATCACCTCCCTGCTACCTACTTATGGGTTCATTTTCGTTACTATGAGACTTGATGATGCAATAATAAAGGAAAGGGCGAATCTTTAGTTTCATATATGACACAAGCTCATTTCATCAAACGCCAAATATAAGTTATATTCATAAGTTTGCATGACTCAGCTGATTTAAATAGGGATTATATGACGTATTTTTGGTTATACACTGGTGGAGAATTGCAACATGCGGTTTTTTCAATATAACTTTGTACAAAAGCTTTCCAAATCAACACATTTAATACCGTAAGATCCCCAAAAAGTAAGGACATGATTAATTTAAGCAACACTTACTAAAATAGAAATCAGAGGGATAAAAATCTTTATTGAAAGAGAAATGGAATTCCAACCCATGCATCTCCGTAGTGGAGATGGATTTTTGACTTTCACTTACGATAATTTCGTAAGTGTGCCTTGAATATCGATAAAACGGATCATCGACGACGGAGGAAATTCATTAAACATGATATATTGCGGATACGTGAAACATACGGCTCCAGAAGCCCATATCGGTGAATATTCATTAAATGGTTAACAAGACGACACTTGTACGGCATGGAATCGACATAGACGTTTCTCACATTTAATGATCAGTTGTCAAAGGACCCGGCTTTGCACGATGTTTTTAAGGTTAAAACTATGTCGTAAATTTGATGTTTTACTGGATTATTGATATTCATGGCGCACTCGTAAAATTGTTGTAAGTGAAAATCCAAAATTCATCTCCACCTCGGAGATGTCGGGATATGGAATTCAATTTCTTTTCAATAAAGCGTCTTTTTATCCCTCTGATCTCTCATTTAGTAAGTGTTGCTTACATTACTCATGTCCTTACATATTGGAAATCTTACGGTACTAAATGTGTTGATTAAGAAAGCTTTTGTACCAAGTTATATTGAAAAAAAAACGCATTGTCCTTAGCAATTGTCCACCAGTGTATAAAATGGTTGATTAGTAAAATATAAATCTGACCTTTATGGTGTGTGTGATATAGATTTATTTTATAAAAAGGTACTGTGCAGTATTTATTATTTACAAACCCCCTTCGTTAACCATAACATAAATTTTTCACATTTTTTTAAATGTCCCCTTCAGGTCAGCACTAGTAATGAAACCGTAAAATTGTTACTATTTCAATATCCATCCATTTTATTGTATTGCAATCCCCACCCTGCCACTTACTTTATGGGGTCATTTTCTTTCCAATGTAGACACCCACGACACCTGATGATGTAAAAACCGAACCTTTTGTCCAGTGTCTTATCTCCTTTAAGAACGCGACGGATAAAATGGTTGTTTGCACTCTTCGCCAACACTATCTCACGTTCTATTTTTTATTTTTTTATTCTAACACTTTGCTTCCTCTTTACTCTCCGCAACCATGACAACCAAGAAGTGTAAGAAAAGGGTTTCTTATTGATTTCTTTAAGAAGGGGGTAAGAGATTTCTTTTTTTTTTCACCTTACGTCGTCAGGTAAAAAGAGATGTATTTTACTTTTTCTTTTATTTTAAATGTATCGTTAAGGAACCTTATCTATACACGCATTTCCAAATACGCTTCTTCTAATCAATATTTAATTAAAAAAATAAGTTCATATGGAAACCTTACTGTGGACTTGAACCGTCTTCATCTGTAGTAATTTAAATGGTAAGAAAAGTAGTTTATTTCAGTTAGAAAACATAAGGAATCGTTGAATATGCGAAGGGAGTAAATTATTGAGTGTCTGCTTTTATCTTCTTTATTCACAAAATTTTGTTGAAGAACATGGATACTTACAGTTTCGTCAAATATTTTTATCGGATTGTAAAAGGTATTATTAGATAAATGTAAAAAAGCCTTAATATAGAAGATTTTTTACTAGAGACACCGTAGTCTAGTTGAGACTTAACTAACCATTTAAAAAACTGGTCCTTTACTTTAAATTTTAAAGAACACTCTTAAAACGAACGAGCGATTTTAACTCAGTCTGATTGATTTTCACTCCTCCAGTCTGGAAAATGCACTTCTCCTTTTGGAGTGGATCATTTGTGTGTTAAACCTCCGACAGGATCACTCCAAACGAGTGATTTTAACTCAGTCTGAGATAATATTCACTCCTTTCCAGTGTCGAAAATGCACTTCTCCAACTGGAGTGGAATTCACTTCTTTTGTTTTAAGAGTGAATAAAGACGCTCCAGAAACCACTTTAAAAAAAAACTAACGGCCGTGGTAGATGGTCGATAGTGTGCACGTTTTCCGGCTGGTCTATTTCTACCCTCCATGAGGAACTTGAACACACTCAATTACACAGTAATTTTGAACCCTGGTCAAGTGACGGTCGTAGTAAATCATTCGCAAATCATTGGGTTTTAGGACAAAAGAGTCCTTGGTTCGTTATGCATTGCCAACAGCAACAGGTTGTTGCATTTAATTCATTTGTCTTCTAATGCTATCCCGTTATATTCTCTTATACAAATTGAGTTGTTCCAGATGCGTAACTTTCCTAGCCTTCATTCTTACACTTCCTCCGATAGATGCTCTGATTGGTGATATGTTTTCACGTGACATTGTTTCACCAATCACTAATCGAGGCTCGAGAAAGATTTTTTTTTTTATTCCAGCATTTGTGTTGCCACTTTAGACCTGAAAGATAGCAATTGTTATCCATTTCTTTAACCTCGTACGACCAATTCCGCAATGCAAAACAAAACATATGTCAAGAAAATCCTGGAACAAGAATTCTATTATTAACCTACTAGCAACGAATTAAATTTAATTTTGTCACGCGAAAAATTACCTTCCGACTCAGGTTTATTTAAATAAACAAAGTATTAGACAAATGATTAGTAGCATAAGACACATTAAATTACACGAATTAAAAAATTTAGTTTCAACAGTTTTATTCAACGAAGAAGGTACTAATGTTATTTACAAAATTTTGGTCGGTTTTTATCTTTCTTATCCCTTTATCTGGATCAATTCATAAGTCCTTCCGCTTTCAACCTATCTAGAACAATGATAGGGCTCCGCTGAGACTAGAGAATAAATCGAAGCAAATCTTCATTGGGCAGGTAAACCACAGCAAGCACAACAATAAATTATATCAGTTTTACTCTAAAATAAACAGTCTTTCGGTACTCTTTCTTATACACTCTTAAAACAAAAGAGTGAAATCCACTCCAGTTGGAGAGGTGCATTTTCGACACTGGAAAGGATTGAATATTAACTCAGCCTGAGTTACAATCACTCGTTTGGGTTGATCCTGTCGGAGGCTTAACACACAAAGAATCCGCTCCTTCCGGGTAAGTGCATTTTCCAGACTGGAGGAGTGAAATTAACTCAGACTGAGTTAAAACCGCTCGTTCGTTTTAAGGGTGTAGTTTAGAGTTAGTGAGTGTTTTTAACAACGGTTCAAGTCATTAGGTAGATACTGCAGTTTACCTGCCCACTGCAGAAAAGGCCTTGGCTTACGCTGCACTTTTTACAAGTGGAAAAGATGTTCTTCCTCAGGGAGAACTGTTTTAAGATAACTGGATTTGAACCTAAACAAAGCTTTCTGATCCTGTCTTACACCGCCAAAGGTCAAAGCACCACGAGGGCCAGAGCTATAGTACCAAGAATGAGGAGGGTTGGTGTTACCTTGAAATATTATCACACTTGAGCTACTAGGGCTATTGGCGACGGATGTCATATTTTAGAGCCACAGTCAAATGACCAGCTGACACCATGCACCCAACGCAACTTTTAAGAGCGACATCGTCCGCAGCGCGCGTCGTGGGTTTGGAGGATATTTAACTTGCATTCCCTCTACTATGGGTATTATTATTTGGGGGGCAGTTTTTGGCTTTACGGGCTGTTACAAGTCGGCAGTTATTTTGGAAAGGCCTGCACCCGAACATGGGACTTTCCGCATGCAAAGCGGTCGTCTTAATCGACTGAGCTCCCAGCTCTGGTTTGCTTTGCTAACGAATCCTCATAGCCCTCATGTAGCTTTACTGCGACGATAATTCAAAACATAACCTAACGAATGCCCAGTACTACAGTGGTGGAAATTGATTTATGAACTAACATTCTTTTCACCAGATATCGCTTTGTATTAAGTGCTAACAATTCAAATTTTGTGTGTTATATATTCAGAGCACAATAAAGGAATTTCACACATAATTTTTTTCAAAAAATGATATTAAATAAAAATATCTCTAATTTTAATTTTCAAGCATGTCAAATGATGGAAATTGATTTATGAACTCATTTTTATTTTGATCCCAGCTACCAAATATTTTAACTAGTTCTTCATTTAAACTTCAGGGGAGCTTACTATCAGTGTTTATAAATAAGATTAAGGCCAAATTTGCTGAAATTTATCTGTTTTATTCCCATTTTACTAAGTAGGAAAGCTTGCAGGACTGCCTGAAGCCAAAAAGGCAAAAAATAACCCTTATATAATATTGTAGCAAATCTGTGAGAGAAATTAGCATATTAATTAAAAGATCAATAAATATAATTCATAAATATTTGAAGAATCATTCTGACTTCGGCAAAAACCATCATTAAAAAAGATGTAACCCACGTGGAACGAGGGACAAAAGCAAGATTATTGGACTTGTATCCCAAAAAGTTACCATTTGTGTCAGCATTTGTGCATTACAGGTCGAATTTGTTATGAACTATCACTTCTTGTAACTCCCAGAAGAGTAGGATAAGTATTGATATCGTTGTCGAACTTGAAATGTTCCAAAATGAAGGCTGGTCCAAAGCTTACTCTTCACCATAAGAACAGGCTATTAAAATATAGTCGTAACTACATGAAAATGGATTGGGTGGGAGTGGAGGGAGAGAAATATGAAAAAGTGACATTTGCTGATGAAAAAAAGATCAATTTGGATGGACGTGATGGTTTAAAATGTTATTGAAAGGATCTTCGGAAATAACCAAGATCTGTCTTCAGCAGAAATGTTAGTGGTAGAAGTTTGATGGTTTGGGCCCCGATATCTTATGATTGAAGAAACAAGGTTATGTTTCTGAAGGGCTGACAAACATCACTTCATTGCAGATTAGTTCTAGAAAATTCTTTAATTCCTTTTTGCATGGCAAAACTATGCTTTTGATTAGATTTTTATGCATGATAATGCAAGTATCCACATTTTAAACGAAATGGAAGACTGGTTAAATGAACTATGTGTTGTTCATTTAGATCATCCTGCCAATAGCCATGACTTAAACCCCAAGAATAATGTCTGAGATCAATTGGTTTGAATAATTTACTAAAATGGAGTATGGTTTTAATGAAGTGTGCATCAGTTATGGAATAGAAGGACTTAATCATTAAAAACTGCAAATTCCTTGACCAAAATTTGACCTAAAGTTTTGTGTTGTCTATGAAAAACAAAATCAAGGAAGCATTCGAGACAAAAAATAGTTTTAGCAATTATTAATTGAGATTGAATGTAAAAGTTCATAAATCAATTTCCCTATGCTAAAACTAAAATATCAACAAAATAAATTGTTTGCGAATTTATATAAAATTTTATTTACGTGTATAATTTATAATGCAAAGCCTGTATAGTGTATAAAATTTAAATCGATAAAAATGCATTTAATAAAGAAATACTGTTAAAAAACTGTCAGTTCATAAATCAATTTCCACCACTGTAGGATGAGGAGGTGGTAGTTGCCAGAATGAGTTAACTTCTTTTGAAGTAAACATCATCATAGGGAATTAACACTTTCTCTAGGCGGGATTTTTGTTTCGTTTCCTCATAGTATGTGATTGAAATATCCTTATCGAATCCGTAGTTTTAAGGCAACCTCGGCCGTTTCAGACTGAAAGGGTTAAATGTCTACAAAGCCGTCGTTATTGGTTAAACAGGGTTATATTAGGAATTTTTCGATTCAATAAAACAAGTTCTGAAGCGCAATTTAATACAACGAATACCAATAACACAATTTCGAAACTTGTTTTATTTTTCTTCCTCTTTTGAATGAACATGATCCAATTACACGAAGATAAAATCTTTCAATATCCATATTTGCCTTCTTCGCATCCACATTCTTTGCTTTCGGAGTATTTGCTGTTTCTTTAAGGAACTCTTCAACTTACGCAGCATGCGGGACAAAAGAATTGAATCTCGACAGCGAAGAATTGTATTTTTGATTGTTACATGGAATTGAGAAGAAGATTTTCTGAAAGTCTATAGCTATTAAAAGTTGCAATTGGAATGTTAAATTTTTTTGTGTCAAATTTTTTTCTTCTATCCTCTTAAAAATTTAACTTTAGAAAATAACATTTCTGGTATAATATAACTATGAGAAATTTTAAAAGAGTGTAAACTCAAACTGTTGTGGATTAAAAATTATCTCTAAAAATAAAAATGTGTGAGAAAGTTACGTGCGTTAACTGTTTAGTTAATATACTGTTTAACATTACTTTGTTATAAATATTTAAAAAACCAATTTCCAAAAAAATTCTTACATATTTTGTTTACTTCCTTCTAGGGTATCTGATTGAAATGAAATCAGATATAAAATTCCTTTACAGTGAGTTTTAATTAGTAGAATCAAGTAGTATTAGTAATTCAGATCGCAATATTTTTTATATTATTTTTTTAAAAATAAATTTGTTAAACATACAGTTAACAACTTTACAAACAGTATAGTTACTAACATTTCATGAAATGCTGTTAAAAACATTTCAAACAATGTAATTAACTAGGTCATAAACAATGTAGTTAACAACATTCCAAACAATGTGGTTAGCATCCCAAACAATGCAGTTAACAACATTCCAAATAATGTAGTTAGCATCCCAAACAATGTAGTTAACAACATTAAAAACAATGTAGTTTATAACAGTACAAGCATTGTTGTTGCTGTTGCTAATTCACCAATAATACCGTTGACATTTAGAAAGTCCGAAGCCAAAAGGGGAGAAGAATGTATGTCGTGCCAGTCCAGTTCGAAGCAGTCTTTGTTACGAACAAACAATGTAGATAAAAGCATTCCAAACAATTCAGTTAACAACATTCCAAACAAAGTAATTAACAACATTCCAAACAATACAGTTAACAACATTCCAAACAATGAAGTTAAAAATATTCCAATCAATGTAGTTAACATCATTCCAAAAAGTGTTGTTAACGACATTCAATTCAAAGCCATGTGACAAAAATTCATTTTCTTAGAGGATGCTTTCAAGAACGAAAAAAAAAATATTTTTATTTTATTAATTTTCAAATTTTATTTCTTATTGAAAATAAAGATTCCATTTTCCTTCCTTGTCAGCTTAATATGTTTTTAAAATGTCAAATTGGGTTTATCATAGCACTTCAACTGAAATTGCGAGCGACATGCTTGTCAACTGTCCCCAAAAATTTGTAAGTGGAGAGGAAATAGAATTTCATCTCCACTTAAGACTTAATTTTGGAATAACTCAGATATTATGTAATTGTGAAATGAATTTCCCGTGTAATGTGGCTGAAATTTAATCGAATATTGGACAATTTACTTTGATTTTAATATTTCTCTGCAACCTTGTTAGTAAAATGGATTACAGTGAATGAGACAAATATCAGAAGTAAAAAAAAAATTACACAATTTTAAGTTAATTGTTTGAAGAACTCTTATTTTTAATTGTCCCATAAATGATTATATTGTTTATTTAACAAATAAAACTAAAAAATATCTGCAATATTATATAGGGCTTGTAACGTTTAAATGAAAAATACGTTTCGACCAAACTCTCTTTCGGGTTTGCAACATGATTCTTTGCATAAATTTGGTTTTTCATTGCAAACCATGCATGAAAATCTTTTCGAATTCAGCTTGGTATCATTAGCGGAACCTTAGCGAATTCCTCATGGGAAATTTTACATTATCCCAAACAATCCGTGAGCGTTAAACATCTTATTGACTTTTAGTATCGAATTCACCTAGCTTTCCATGCGAAGGATATGCCAGATTGTAAAATGTACGGAATTTATGTTTTTGCTTCTTATTCTGCATACAATATGAAAGTTTTAAAACAAAGTTGTAAATATTAACTTATTTCAAATTGAAGATATCTTTTATAGTTCTTTCACTTCTGCTTGATAATAAAAAATTCGTTTGATTTCCAAAATATTTTCGTGTAGCTCTAGTGCGACGATAATTCAAACTAACCTAAACTTTCAAAATTATTTACGTAAGATTTAAAACTTTCTTAACTAACAATCATCGTCGTTTGACCAGGATTCTAAATTACGAATTGTTATTGGCCGTGTTTGCTCTTCTCTCGAAACAGACATTTAAAAAACTTGCAGCTTATATTCTAACATTGCGATTTATTATTACTCTAAGTTTACATGAGCCGTCGAATCCATGGATTGAAGAGTAAACTCGGCAATTTTTCCCTCTTGGGGATTTTCTCCCAGACAGAACCAGAATTGCAGGGTTCATTGGGGGGGGGGGGGGTCGCAAACCCTCCAAAGAAGGAGGGTTTGATGGTTCATACCATGCATTTGGCCACAGACTATTATTTGGGTTAGAAATCCTGCTCGACCTCTTTTTCCCCAACGAGGATTTCGGCATTCCATGGATTCGACGGCTCGTGTAAACGCGCTTTATATGGAATTATATAACCCACCTTTTAGAGTACTTTTAATTTATTATTACGGAATTTGACACCTAAATCACAAACTAATGCTTTATTGAAACCCATTTTATCGTAACATTGAATAATAATTTGCACCATAGAAATCAGAATAATCGATGCCTCATATTTAATGTCCCTATCCGTTTTTAATGTATCAAACAGTTCCGTTAATGAATTGAATGCTGAACTACAAACGCAGCCTAATTAGGTTACGGATAATTGAGTAAAAGGTTGCAATAAATTGAATAAGAGTAATTGTTCGCAAATCGTAGCTAATGTACCTAGTTTGTTAAACATTGAGATAGAAGGAATAAAAAATGTACACCTTATTTGCTGTCTTCCAATAAAGTAATTGTTGTATTTTTTGTTTAAAAACTCAAAATTAAAAGCCTGCACTAATTTATTAAGTTTTGCTATGGCGTTGCAACCGGTTTTGTGCGTGTTTAAGTTTCATGTAAAATAAGTTTTTAATTAAGTTTTGCTATTTGAATTCGCCTTTTTTTAAGAAAACATGACAGAAAACAAAAAAAAACGAAAGAAACAAGTTATATTATTTTAATTATGAAGTGCGGAGGCAGCAAGATGGTTAGACGGATAAGAAATTTTTGCTTTTCGTTATTTTCTATCCAACATCAACCATTTAGAAACAAAACTCTCAGAAATGGTTCACCAAACCAAATATATGGAAAAGCCTTTCACAACACAAAAGTTGCAGCTTCTATGCACCATTATAATGAAACCAAACGCCAAAACAGTATATTCAAAGCCAGGATATCCAGTGAACTGAAAACTATAATTCATTTATAATATTCAAATAATTTATGAAATTTCTGTTTAAAATTTTTTAAACATCATTTTTTACACATTTATTCAACGTGATAATAAATATCAACATTTGTTAAAATACAATTTGGTAAAAAAAAATTACTCCCATAACTATTTTATAAGGTGCTTTTCATTGTATTTCATTTATATTTGAATATTTGGTACGAATAAAATAAGTGGGACAATAATTTACCATAATTTAATAAATCTTTTCGCTAATTACATGAGTCAATGGAGTTTGAAACAGTTGACCAAAACTTGCTTGTTGTCAAGGAAAAATTGCTTATTAACAAAGGAAATAATATTCAAGTACTTATTTTTTTAATAAAATCTCTACAGCACTAAACAAATACGAATAATCAGAAATCTTCAAGTTTATAATTCATCTTTCTTTTTTATGAACATTATAAATCTATTTATATCATGCTTCTGTTATCCAAGTATGAATTAATTTTAAAGTTTGTAAAATAAAACTTTTCAATTTAAATTCCCGGAATATTTATATTGAAATCTTTCGGTTACAAAAAAAATATAGGCGAGGCGAAATGAAACTGTAAAACTAACGGTATTGAAGAAATTGTCAACAGTTTCAGCTATGCAAAATGTTATTAAAAAATAAATTTCTTTGAAACGAATAGGACTGTATTTTAAAATTTAATAAAGCTACAGATTGTTTTGCTATCCTGGTTCGCATTTTATTAATATGTTTTAAAGAGCAATTTTACTGTCTGGCGAATTTTGCGGAGTTTATGCATAAAAAAAACTCTAGTTGAACTACGTAATTTATATATTTTGCATCACCTTTAACCTTTAACTGAAATGGATGTGGGATGTACAAACAAAAATTAACTGTCATTTTTTAAATTGAATCAGACGAGAAAAGAATAATATATCTTGCACAATTTTAGGATTTAAAAAATAAACTGTCATTTTTTAAATTGAATCAGCCCTACTAAAAATGATCCATAGAGATCAGTACAAAAATCTATTGACATAAGAGTACAGCTTTATTGATGTGTACTTACTTCTAAGGATGTCTCTATTGTTATCAGTAGAAGCTATTGATATCAGTAACCTACTGATAATATTTCGTATTGATATCAATAGAGCTCTAACGACACCAGTAAAGAAAATATCAGTAAGCTACTGATCTCAAATGACATCAATAGGTCTGCACTGATATCTATAGAGATCAGTAGAGATTTGCATGGATATCAATAGAGATCAGTAGAGATTTGTATAGATATCAATAGAGATTGCTATTGGTACAGCTGCGGAAATAAAAAAAGTACCACTAGTGATTATTTCAGCCATTAGTCACCCTATAGAATCGGACCTTTTTGAGATTGTGAACAATTAACGTTCTGAGTTAATTGCATGACACAAAATTTGCATAAGGGGCCGTCTTCATATTAAAAATGTTACGAACTTTGAAATTTCCAATAGCAACACCCAATTTTAATAACTTAGAAATGTTAAGCACTCTCGAAAACCCTTAAATCTAAGTTTTTGTTACATTTGAATGAATATTAGATGAGTTATTCAATCGAATCACTTGTGGATCTTTTGGGGACCATGTCTAAATGACAAGCAAGCATGCATGCAAGGCCGTCTTTATTTATCAATTACACATGCAATCTTATACACAGTCCCCTAAAGGGTAATTAAAAAATATTTTGGGATTTACTCAGCAAATTATGAATAAAAAATTTTAAAAATTGGGATTTCGCTTAAACTTCCTGTCTTGAATTTATTTCTGTAAAAATATTAAGGGGTTTCTATTCATATTTTTTAAAAAAATTAATATAATAATTATAAAAAAATATAAAAATTGCTTTAAATACCCCAATATTGAATGCATTTTGTTTGGGTTATTATAATTTCTTTTCAGTAAAAAATTCGTTTCATTATCTTAATTATTTATAGATTGGGATAGTTTTTTATGTGCAACTCATTTAACATTATGGGACCTAAACTTTGCACTTCTCTAACTCCCCTAATAATGCTTAAAACTTAGCAAAATTTGGCATTTCGTATTAACATAGGTCATAGATTTGAAATATGGACTCAAAAAGGGGTGTTACCATTGGAAATTTTAAAGTTAGTAACATTTTTAATATGAAGATGACCCCTTATGCAACATTTGTGTCATGCACTTAACTAAGAATGTTAATTGTTCACAGTTTCAAAAAGGTCCGATTCTATAGGGTGACTAACGGCAGAAATAATCACTAGTGGTACTTTTTTTATTTCCGCAGCTGTACCAGTAGGCCATTTCCACATAAAAATTTTCTATTGATCTCTACTCACCATTTTTAGTAGGGAGACGAGAAAAGAATAATATATATTGCACAATTTTAGGATTTCTTTATATGGTTTTAAGTGGTTTATAATTAAGACTCTTTTGTTAGGGACTGTAATTTACAAATATCAAGTATATTTTTTAATCCGAGAGTCTAAGTCAGGAGTATTTACAATTACTATTTTAATGGTTTTTACAAGTATATCGTTGTAGGTAATAAAAATTGTAATTGCGTTATTATAAATAAAAACTTATAAATTTAGTAAAAATAATTAACTTTGTTTCTCTACTATTAAGGTTAGGCTAGGTTTGAATTATCGTCGCACTAGAGCTACACGAGGGCTATTCTCTACTATTAAGGCTTAGTTATGTTTCATTTCGGTTATATTTAAACCAGAGACATAACATAGAGTGGACTGCGCATTAATAGTAAAGCAGCTTAGGGATGGAAAACCAAAACCGGTTTTCAAAAAAACGGTGGTCCCGGTTTTGACTGAAAACCGGTTTTTTTGTATGAGGCCCTTTGGAACCGAAAACCGGTTTTTTAGGGAAAAACCGATGGAAAATGAAAAACCGGTTTTTTCTGGAAAACCGCCATCCCTTGCAGATTAGCATTATGTCCTAAACATCATAAATCGCCAAGAGGGGAAAGGTTGCTACATATGGCAACTTAACGCTACCGTTTCGTTACGAACTATTCCAAATTGTCGCCAGACCTGAATATCAGCTAGCAAACCGAAGTGGAGACTACCATCAATACCCAAGTCACGTGGGTTTCTACCAATCACGGCAGCTTGAACTTTTTTTAATGTTTTTGCAGACGATTTTTTGAGCATTGTTGGTATTTTTCTCTTTTGGCTTTTATAATAAATATTTAATTACATTCTTTTAATCTCTGAGCCTGAATCGTGAATGTTGTACTCTTAATTCAGTAACGTTTTGTGCAAGATGCCAAATGCTTGTGAATTCCTAATTGTAAAGAGGGGTATAAAAAAGGATTAGTCACACTTCACGGGTAAAATTTATTTAGTTCTGCATACTTTTAGTAATTGTGTGTTCTTCATAAACTATAATTTCTATCGAGGGAATTTATTCTAAAAGCTCTTTTATACTGAAGAATCATATCCATGATTAAATCAACGTTGTTAGAACTCTAATTATAATAAATATTTTGGGCCAAGTCAATTAAATTAATGGTCTGAACATTAGACAGCTTAGAAGTAGAATATTTTTTTATAATTTGGTCAAAACGAAACCTGTTTTTTGCAATCGTGTTTGAGTTATTTATATTTAAAAAGTAGAACATTTGCTGAATTTGGAATATATTGATGTGTTTTAGAAAGTTGATTTATTCCAGGTGAAATAAAGGAAGAAGCAATATTTAAAAAAAAAATTGATTTTTTTTTAAATCGGACCGTTAGAACGAAAGTTATAGAGACGGCAGAAAATGTTCACCATGTCAATTACCAACTTATATTACAGCAACACTCTACATAAACCTACTAATGTTCTTTTAAATTAATTTTTAATAAAGAGTCCACATTCAATTGTTCAAGTAATCTTAAATAGACTCACAAAATCAAAGAAATAATCTGATATCTATTAAGAGGATCTTAAAATACTAGCGATTCATCCTTGCTCCTTTCCAAGCTTCTTTATCATAACATTAGATTGTCGGCCTCTGTGTTCAGGTCGTTGTGGAAAAACTCGCCAAATGGTAAACTCGCCATAGATGCGAGCCAAACGCGACACAGTCATGTGACTGTGTAAGTTAGATGTTTAGGACACTTTAGGTTTGCCAATGCGCAGTCCACTCTATGTTATGTCTCTGATTTAAACATATTAGCAACTTTGAAATTGGTTTTTATAGAATTTTTTTTATATTTTTCGATTAAAATAGATGTTAAATAATCTCGGTTAATAAAATTGTAAATAATATCTACTTATCCAACTATATGAGGTATTGAATTCATACAAAACATTAACATAATATATTCAAATATTTATGCAGATAAACTCAATAACCAGACTCTTAGAAATATGCTATAGAAATTCTTAACTTTGATCAATACCGGGATCAAATTTGAAATCTTAATTAAATTCCTATGTGCTCACTAGTGTAATGGATTTCCAAAAGTTTAATTCAAATTTCACCTTGTACATAATAATTGGTCAGTCCTGTTCAAATGGTTTACCATCAACGTGAATTTAAAAATAATCGCATTTTATTTAACTACTTAATTTAAGTATCTCTCAAATATATTTTTTCAAATTTAATAACATTATATTGTGTGTTCTGTCTTTCAGTTTTTTCTTAATGACATATACTAGTTAATTTAAATAGAAAAATATTTAGTTTTCATTTCTATACATTTATTAAAATAGATATTTTGAATTGTTCTTAAAACTTTTTTTCATAAAATGTAATTAAGATATTTGCTGTATTTTTCTTTCTTTGACTTATTAAGGATATATAGTTAATTCAACAATAAAAATAACAGTAACATAAAAAAATATATATTTAAATATATTTGTACATCTTAACTCCATAAGCAGAGCAGGTTCTAGTATCATTAAATTATTACAGAAAATTTGCCCTAGGATCCGAAGTACGAATATTTCATCGAAATGCTTCTCTTTGATCTATATCCGGGTCAAATTGAAATCTTTATTTAAACCCTATATGAGGTTTCGAAGAATTTAGAATATTTGCCTTTGGATCTGAGAAATTCTTCGCTTTGATCCATTCCAGGATCAAATTTGAAATCTTAATTCAAACCCGAGGATTCAAAATGCCCACGAATGTAATTAATGGATTTCCAAAAATCTAATTCAAATCTCACCTTGTAGATAATAATTGGTCAATTCTGTCCAAATCGGTTAAACGTCAACGCGAAGGACAATCATTTGCAAATAATCCGATTTCAGGGTCATTTCCGTCGATTCGTTTCCCGTGAGGCGTCGAGAACTATCAATTCCGTTACGACATCGACACGACAGAATCGTTAAACGGAATCGCAATAAGAAGAAAAAAGCCTCGCCTTTTCTTATAATTAATATTTTAAATATTTCTTAATTATGTTTTGTAAAATGTTCCAACAATATTTTGTGTATTCTTCCTTCTCTTTTATTTTAATAACTATAATAATAATTAAGTATAAAAAATACTTAATTCCTATAAAACGTAATATAAACTAATGGAATTTAAATATTTATGCATATTTACTCTATGTAACCAGAGAGGTTCTCGTAAGTACCGTTAACATAGAATATCTGCCCTTGTATCTGAGAAATTCTTCGCTTTGATCCATTCCAGAATCAAATTTGAAATCTTAATTCAAACCAGAGGTTTCGAAATGCTCACGAATGTAATAAATGGATTTCCAAAAATCTAATTCAAATCTCAACTTGTGGATAATAATTGGTCAATCCTGTCCAAATCGGTTACCCGTCAACGCGAAGGACAATCATTTGCAAATAATCCAATTTTCGGGTCATTTCCGTCAATTCGTTTCCCGTGAGGCGTCGAGAACTATCAATTCCGTACCGACACGACGGAATCGTTAAACGACATTGCGACGAGAAGTAATTAAACTCAAACAAATGGGGTGGAGGGCGACGCAAATCTCTAAATGAGTTTTCGAGGAATGACTTAAACTGGAATTTTGGGAATTAGTCGTTTTCGTGTTGGGTAGTTTTAATTCGTGGACATATTCGCTCAGTGGGTGCTTTGGAATAGGATTGATGGTTGGGATTATTGGTTAAATATCTGGTAAAGGCGAATGATTTATTTGGGTGTTTGAGTTAAGGTTAGAATGAGCTTCCAAGAAATATTTATGTTCAAATTTATCTCAATATATTTATCACTACATATGAGGTGTCTAAATAAAATAAATTATTTCTAAAATTGCTGTTTAAAGCTTATGACATTTTATGTTGAGTGATGACAATTATTAAAGATTTTTTTAAAAAATTATACATTTTCTTATTATATATTGCAGATGAGAAGATAGCTTCTCCCATTTTAGTTTTCCCAAACGCACATTGTGCGGTTGACCGACAAGTCATGTCAACTTTATAAATGAAAACTTAATACCAATGCAAATGACTAAATAGTTTCACTCACCAAAATATTAACCAAAATTTCTCACTGAAATACGCAAATAATACCGATTTATGAAAACTGAACTATGAGCCTAAGATTCGGTTAATCACCAGTTTTTGGTGATATCAATTCCTTGTTATGACATTAACGTATAAACAAGAAGGTTCGGGCCATATTTCTAAATTGCAGTGAAGTGCTGACAAGAGACTACTGCAATGTACTGGATATTTGTAAATTTTTATTATATTTTCATAACAATTTCAAAAACTAGACCCGTATATCTATTTAATTTTAGAAGCTACAGGAACAATAACAAGTTATTTAGACAAATTTTAATACGATGTCAGTTCTAATGGGACTTTCATAGTTTTAACAACCTAATGTAATGACCTATTCTTATTCTTAAAGAAAAGAAAATATTTTTATTTTGATTTTGGACCTTTCTGTAAGCTAGAAAATTAGGTCTACATTTGAAGTATTTTATATATTTTATTAAATACAACTACACTACAATTTTCTCTCTTTTAATTTCAGTGACGCTGCACAGACCAAAACAAATCCTCCAGCCAAACGCATAACTCCCAACATTGCCTCCAGCCATGAACACCGCAAATTCCCCATCCAAAACCGCCACTCCAATAGCCAGCAGGACCAAATCCCTCAGAGAACGCTTCAGCTCCAAGCGAAGCTACTCGGAGAACTTCAAAGACCCGCCCGTGCCCAGCCCGTCTTCGCCCAGCAAAGACGCCTGCAGATCTATGAGGCCATCTTTGCCAATCATTGGCGTTGCTGGGCAGACCCTGCCAGCGCAGGACCCACAGAAGATCTACAATCCATATGCCCAGCCACAGAGTATGCTGATGCAGCAGCAGAGGAAACAGGCGAGGGATGTTCTAAGCGAACACTACAATCCGTTTGCAGTGCTGCCTGAGGAGACGTACTGCAGTGCACTGGATATTAACAGCCAGGAAGGGGATCCGAGATTTCCGTGGCAGAGGGATGCGGCGGTGCAGTGTGATTTGTCACCTGATATTGAAGGACACAGGTAAGATAATCGCCAAGGTATATCTTACCATTCACAGCGGCTTACTTTATGAACCCAACAAAAACAATCACTACAATCAATCCAGACATCCTTGATAATTTTTTTACCAGCAAGATAAGCCCGTGTGTTGGTATAAATGAGTGTTTACTATAGGGGTTTAAATGTAAGTTAGTCAGTTGCCGTCGTAGGGGTTTCCTTGAAGGTCAAGTTAGAGTAGATTCTAAAGGTCGCTGATTTGACCCTTCTAACTTTCCGGCTGAAATTAGACAATACCTATGTGCCCAGATCAAGTTCAAAGGATATTTCACTCACAAAGAGTTTTCAGAGCATGCTGATGCAACAGCAGAGGAAACAAGAAAGGGATGTTCTAAGCGAACACTGCAATCCGTTAGCAGTTCTGCCTGAAGAGACGTACTGCAGTGCACTGGATATTAACAGCCGATCCGGGATTTCCGTGGCAGAGAGGGATGCCGCGGTGCATTGTGACTTGTCGCCTGATACTGAAGGACACGGGTAAGCTGATCACCAAGATATTTCTTACCATTCATAAGAACTACTACATGAAGTTTAGACCAAGCCCAAACGACCGTTCGAACACAAAAAGTCTCGAACTAGCGCGGGGTTTTAAACGAAATTACTCTGGAGAGAAGATGGCCTGGAGAAGTTTGGTGGGTACCAGACTTGAAGCACACAAGAAAAACATTTTGTCCCTGAACGAACGTAAATGTGCGAGTATGTTCAGTGATGATAAGTCTGGTGAATTTGGTCAGCAATTTTTTAATGTCTCTCAGTTAAAGAGCAGCCCCGGGAGGTTTTCTTTTCGTGTTTGCGTTATGGGTTATCCCAGACGTGAAAGCCATTCTATCATACCCATCATCTAAGGCCTAAGGGCAATAGGCAAAGTCAGACTTCTTCCCACGGCCGTCCAAGGTCCAGTACCAACAGAAGTAGCATCTCTCTTTTATGCCATGAACTTACAATTCAGCCCCTATAATAAACACTTTCTTACTCTGAACACTTACATCTACTGTTGCAGCTTTTGTAAACCAATACCTTCTGCAAATGGACTTTTTCAGTACCCATGGTTACCATACCCTACTTTTTTGAGCAGTAAATAGGAAGAAACAAATCTTAGATCATATTTATCCTTTTAAGCCTCATCCAGTTAACGCTGGTTGGAGCTACGAACACAAATTCTATAATATTAAGTTTTACTCTTCAGTTATCATGTACCATAATAAAATAATGTGATAATAAAACTTATTAAGTAAATCCAATAAAATTTAACTATCCATCTCATAATAGCTACCTTATTGAAAAGGAATTTTAAATGCTCTCTTCCCTGATACGATGTAAGAACTTTGTTCATCCCATATCAAATGTCTAGAGCAACCTCGTAAATATCTCGTTTCGGTTACACCCTCATTCGACAAGAAAGAAAACCAAGAAACTATGAAACTTTATTCTCTCGCATAAATTACCCATCCACCTCGCGTCATAAGCGAACACAATTCTTTTACTTTCTCTTCCCACAAATAGTTTCATGCATCAAGTTTCTTCATCCCACAACCCAAGTCTGACATGAGCTGGCAAACTGCAGTATCTACAACAATGACTTAAACCATTTTTGGGATGACTCAATCTAATATACAGGGTGAGGCAAACAAAAGTAGCCCCGGTCTAGAAATAAGAATACGACAGAAATGTTGCTAAGTCTAAAACCAATACAAAAATAGGTTTTCTAACTGAAGCTATTGATAGCTTCAATGTTAAGCCCAAACAAACGCTTGGCGACTTATTTGCCGGCGACTACGCTACGGTTTTAGAAAATAGTTGAAATGAAATTTTAACAAGGTTAGTAGAGCTGATCAAGTAAAGTTCCCACTAGTGATTATTTGATTGTTTCGGTCGTTATTTATCCTAGAGAATCGGATCTTTTTGTTTTTGGTAATACAAAACATTCTAAATTGATTGCAAGACACAAAATTTGCATTATGGGACGTCTTCATACAATACGAACTAAGATCTAAACTCGCCACTAGCCTATAAGTAGCTCTAATGTGAAGCAAATCCGATCCAACCAATGCAAAAACAGGTTTCAGGCGGCTTCAAAAGTTTTTCTCGCCAAGCATTTCCACGTATTCCCATCTCTAGACCGGGGCCACTTTTGTTTGCCTCACCCTGTATAACCCATGAGAAAGTATGCTACAAAGATTGGATAATTCAGCACCAAAGTGGTCCATTTTATCGTTGTAGATACTGCAGATTTAATGTCAAAGCTGACGATCGCGGTATGCGTTTAATTACCACATTAAGGATGCGTGAGGAAATAGATTAGGGGGACATGGAACATTTTTAAAACACAGAATGAATACACGAAGCATTTTTAAAACAAAACATTGTAGTTTCTGGTTGAAATTTTGTTCTGTGCGTGGGAAAATGGCGCTTAGGCGTTGTTTATTCAATAGGAGATTGGAATTTTTCATATCTTTCGATATTCTCCGTCATGTTTCAGGAAGCAATATTGACTTGTTAAATTCTTGCATTTTCTCCTCATTCTATTTTTGCAACATTGTTTTATTTTCAAAAGGTAAACAATTTTAAGATTTGGTTAGAAAAGGGAGATGAGCAAGATTCTGTTACAGGTTTTAATGTTATTTTGATATCCATTTCATGCTGAGTTATTAAAAATGAATGCAATAGATGGGGTAAATGAATAAACAAAAGTATACACATTTTAAGAATGTTTGCTTCGTTTCACCATATTTTCGGTATTAGGTTGAACCATTTTAAGGTTTTGAAAGAAAAAACCTTTAAAAACCCCACCTCAAATGGTAATGTTGAAAATATAGTAAAACAATGGTAATGAAAATATAGTCAAGCATTGCACCACACAACCGTTGCAGTTTCTAGGAACCATTATTATGCATATAAAATTTTTAACAGCATATTACTTGCATCTCCTCGAAATAGATAATTTACGTTATGTGAAATTCAGTTTCTTTAGACCCAAACCAATAATTATTCGACTGCATAATCACCAGAAAACAAATCCAGTCAGTTACAATATTCTTTCAGGTTTTAGTTAATTACTATTGAAACTAATAAAACTAATGAAACTAAAACTTGTAAGAAAAAATAATTGTTCAAAATACATAACAAAAAATTCTCGTTTCGTTAAAAAAAAAAAGGTATTTCTTTCTTTCCGTTTAAAATTGAAACCATTTCCAAAAATTGCAACATGTAACATTTATTGCCCATAAGACATATCTAGGGACCTGACATGTAGTCTATTACGAAGAGTAACTACTTTCTGCTACTAACTAAAATATTTGTAATGAAAAATAATTGTTCAAAATACATAACAAAAGATTCTCGCTTTGTTAAGAAAAAGGCATTTCCTTAAATATCGTTTAACATTGTAACCTTCTCCAAAAATTGCAATATGTAACATTTATTGCCCCATAAGAAATATCTAGGGACCTGACATGTAGTCTATTAAGAAGAGTAACTTCTTTCTAACTCGTGGAAAAGTAGTCAAACAATGTAGGATAACTTCCCACGATGTAATTGTCGCTTCCTGTGACTTTCTCCCTAATGGCAAAGAAGATTGCATTGTGTGTACTCTCTGAAATAATAGCCAGGGACGATGATTGCGGACGACATCATAGAGCAGTACGTTTTATGGGGTCGTCACGTCCACATTAGCTAATAAAAGGTTGAGGCATAAAATGTTTGTTGTTTTTTTCAGCGATTATTTTATGCAACATTTAGGGAATTGGGGATTTACTTTATAAATATGTTCCCCATAATAGAAATAAAGTTCAAAATCTTTTTGGAGGAATTCGAAGATTTGGCGGATTTCGGAAAAAATTATAATAAAATATTAGACAATTTTTCTTATAATATAATAGTTTTTCTTTTCGAAAAAATCGTTCGTTTATATACACTGCTCAAAACAATTAGGGGAGCACATCTTTTAAACCCTTTCGCTCCCAATGATTCCATTGGGAATCATCAGCTTGTGATTTTTTTTCTGACTAAGTTAAATTCGCAACTGTATCGTTAGATACGTCATTATATGGAAGAATAACGTATTTTGAAGAATTAAATATTTTTTTTAATATTAATGAAAATATGAAAAATATGGTAAAATAAATTTCACTTTAAAACAGTTTTAGAAAATAAATTGACCCTAAATTTTTCATGCTTGCATTTTTTAGATGTTTAAAAATATATTTTAACTATTTTTAACAAAAAACGTTTTGAAAAAATTATTGTTATGATTTATTAAAAAGTTATTATTCCATTTCCCCCCTTTAAATTTAAGTATTAAAAACTTAAGATTTTTTCTCCTGTTTTTTACAATTTCATTTCGAATGCATAGTGAACCTATTTAACAAATTTCAGATTTATAGGATAAAAATTAAAAAGTTGGGAGTGAAGTTAAAGTTTGAATTAAAAAGTGCTCCCCTAATTGTTTTGAGCAGTGTAAATCGTTTGGAAAGTGGAAAATTTTCTGTTTACCAATTAAAGACGACTTTGTGAATACCATTAACACTTTCATTCCCGAATAAAACCTTAAGAAGAAAGCTTAACAGTAGGCTTGAAAAGAAAGCTTTTTTCACTTGTAAAATTTTTTGACAATCGTTGTTAATAGGTTAAAATTATAAAAATATATGCAAAGATAAAAAAAATTGTAAAAATAATGCCAAGGAAGTAAAATAAATACTCGTATTTTTAAGAGAAAGATAATCTTAGAATTAATTCCATTCGAAGTATAATTAATATATCACTTTTATATAATTTTCAAATGGACCGTCAAGTTTAATAAAGCAGCAATTTAGTAATGTATGATATAGTAATGTAACATATGAATTATGTATATTCTGATATTAAATATCTCAGCTACAAAAATTTCATCTTGTATTAAGAAATTAGTTGCTGCTTAATGATTACTGGGATTTTTTTTACTTCAAGGGTGTGACTTTTTTTATATTCATGAATGAACAGTTAAGGCAATGATTTTAATTAAGTTGAGTAATTAATGAGTAAATGAATATTAATTTTCATTAATGTGAGCGATGAATTTTGGATCGATACTAATTATAATCAGTCAACGAGTTATCAGCTGTTTTGTAAGGTTTTATTTTTAAGAAAAATGTAATTAAACCATTAGAAACCTTAGATCAGTGGTTCCCAACCTGGGGGCGATCGCCCCCAGGTGGGCGATTTGTGTTATCAAGGGGGCAATAAATTGTTTGGGGGCGATAGGGGGGCGATGAGTATTTAAAGGGGGGAAATTAAAATATACTGTACAGTAAAACCATTCTAATTTTTTTGATCATGGTGACAAGTTTTAAAACTGATATTCTTACAAGACTTGAATATTTGACCAAGTTAGAAATTCCTGATTCTATTGTCGATCCATTCCCTTTTGAATCTGTGGGTTGTAGATAACCTTGAAAACTCTTTACAGATGGAGTTTGACGATCTGAAGTATGACAGTGAGGCGAAACTCATTTCAAGCAGAGAGGTTATATGAGTTAGCCTGCGTGAAACTTATTTACACTTATCCTTATCTGTGGTAAAAAGCTGAACTACGTCTCATCTCCGTTCCGTCAATATATATTTAGTTACAAAAAAGAGTTAGTTCGGTTATCCAGCTCCTCACCAAACAAAGAAATCAATGGGATATTTGCCTCAAAGACTTGCGTATGAGCTTGAAAAATAATAATTGATATAAAAAAATCGAATAAAGAAGTTTTCAACATTCATTTTTTTTCTTAAATTTTTATTGTCAACTCTCTTAAATTTTCCAGAATTGAGTTTGAAGATATTGGTTAATTATTTTACTTTCATTCTTTGAAAAAGTCTAAATAAAAAAAGAAAAAAATAAACTTTTTTCCCGATTTTATTTAAGAGTAACCGGATAAGCTGCTTTGGTTGTTTTTATATATGGTAGTAAGTGTTTGAAATTACGAAATGGCTTTATTAGTCATACTTTAACTCAAATTATAATTGGACAAATTATAAAAATTAAATGGGGGCGATATGTGTTAGTCAACTTAAAGAAGGGGGCGATGTTACAGAAAACGTTGGGAACCACTGCCTTAGATGATAGTAATATGCAAAAAAAAATTATATATTTTTTGCTTCTCTTTGACGTAAGTCAATCGTTAAGTGAAGTATAATTAATATGCAAGTATTATAATATTATGAATGAAGACTAGTACAATTAAAAGCCTAGTTATTTTACCTTCATCTAGAGTAGAAAAATCAGTCTTATTTGTTTGTAGAATTCTATGAATTTTATCTAAATAATAAAAAAAACATGTAATTTATAGAGCTGTTGAGGTTATTTGAAATATGTTTCTTTCTTTAACAATATAATAATTAGAAAGAGTAAGCGATAAATTTGCTAATAATTTTCGCTTATTGTCAACGAAATTGTTATGTACCAAATTATAGAAATTTAATTAAAAATCTTCAGAATTTTCAAAATTCTTAAAATCACGATTTGGAATAGCAGCTTTCTTAAGTACTGCTTTAATAATGCATTAATACCTAAATAAATTATTCATATTCTTATACAACTCTTAAAGTAATACTACCAATTTTTATAATATTCTACTTACTGTTTAGAAATTTGGAAATTATTAAAAATATAAATTAAAAAGAACAATGTTTTTGTGTTAGTAGCCTTTTAATTTTACCTGGTTTATTTAGTGCATATGTATATTGTTTTTTCTTGATTTCGGTTCTTTTTTGCCTTGGTTAGAAATCGCACTGCTTTAACATTACATGAATACCAAAATAATTATTTCAAATTCTCACATAACTTTTAAAGTAACAATACCAATTTTTATATGACATTCTGCTTACTGTGTTTACAATTTTGCAATTATAAAAAATAATAAAAAGGAAAAGTAAAACTCTGAAGTGTAGGTTAATGTATTAATTATAACTGGATACAGATGCAGATTATTTGTTTTCTTTTTGTTTTTGTTTCTATTTACTTACACTCTCAAAACAAACGAGCGATTTTAACTCAGGCTGAGTTAATTTTCACTTCTTCAGTGTCGAAAATGCACTTCCCTTATAGGAGTGGATTTCCCGCTTTTGTTTTGTGAAACCTCCAAAAATCTTAACAACAAACGAGCGATTTTAAGGCGATTAGGAGCGAGTTTGGTGACTACGAGCGATTTAGGAGTTAATTTTCACTCCTTTCCAGTATCGAAAATGCACTTCTCATATAGGAGTGGATTTCACTCTTTTGTTTTTAGAGTGTAGGTAAGGGTTCCAATGATTTACCATTTTGTCAACACATGCAATTCCTCACACTTATTTCCTCACACAGATTCACCCGTCGAGACAGCTTCTTCATGCTGGGAAAAGACGCGGCCGACCTGACCAAGACGTCCAAAGCTCCTCTACCGACGTCTTGCCTGCCGACTTTCACGACGGACCTGACGTCTCTGACAGCGGGTCTTGCCAACCTCGAGAAATCGGGCCGTGATGACCTGTCCAAGCAACTGTTGGCGGAAAGGTTCAAAGAGGTGAGGACGTGCTTGTTTTACCATTAGTTTACTGCAATTTATAGTTTACAGACCATTATTTCAATTGAATAAGAGATATTCGCCTCTCAAAAGTATACTTTTTTATACATTGATATAAAGAGCTCAAGGGCAAAACATGTTAAATCACTTTTTGGAAGAAATTAAGTTAGCTTTTACGCATATTATATACGTATTGATGATTATGAGTGATTATAATATAGTATACAGGGTGGTTATAAAATAACGCTCCCTATTCGGAGTGGTCTGTAGCTTGAATGAATAATCCGAATGCAAAAAACTTTGAGACACTTACTAATCAAGAAGGGGGAAAAAGAACGTAATCATAAAAAAACAAACTCGTGCAGTAAATTGCATTGCAACTCTCTTTTAGACGAGAATCTTTTATTTCAAGACAACACAAAGTACCAGACACTATACACGTAGAATTTCAGGAGCTTTAACAAAGTTGTTTATAGCAGTCACCTTTTTTCCGTTCTGACAAAAGCGTCGCCAAAACGAACGCCCGAATTATTCAACTATTTTCAGTTCAGTTCGCAAAACAAAATAAATTATAACAAAAAATAATTATTTACAAGAAATGTACACGTCACTACACTCGTCACTTGACCAGGCTTCTAAATTACGAGGCGTAATTGGATGTGTTGGCCGTAATTGGCCATAATTGTCGACACCTCGTAATTAGAACCTTGGTCAAGAGACGAGTTTCTTTTTTAGATTCCCTTCTTTTTCGTATAAAAGAAACTCGTCTCTTGACCAGAGCTCAAAATTACGAGGCGTAATTAGCTGTGCTGGCCGTAATTGCCCATAATTGACGACGCCTCGTAATTTAGATTCTGGTCAAGAGACGAGTTTGTTTTTTATGATTATTCTTTTTTATGATTATTTTTAAGGATTCTGTCTTTTTTATAATTCCATTCTTTTTTCCCCCTTCTTGATTAGTAAGTTTCTCAATTTTTGATGCATTTGGATTATTCATTCAAGCTACAGACCACTCCGAATAGCAAGTGTTATTTTATAACCACCCTGTATACTTTTTTATACATTGATATGAAGAGCTCAGGTGCAAAACAAGTTAAATCACTTTTTGGAAGACATTGAGTTAGCTTTTCATACATACTATTATATACGTATTGGTGATTATGAGTGATTTTAATCGTATGTACAAAGACATACGATTTAACTTTTTTTGTGCAAATCAAAATGTTGGTGGATCCCTTCCTACAATACCTGTATGAAAAGCTAACCAACTCAATTTTTTCCAAAAAGTGATTTAACTTGTTTTGTGCTTGAGCTCTTCATATTAAACCAAATCAACCAAATCAACCAAATCAATGTATATGTCAAACCAGAACCACGAAATCAATATCAGAACAATTGTAGGCGTAAAAGTTCAAAGAGCTGAGGACGCGCTTGTTTTAGTATTGCAGAGTCCTTTAAAAGATATAGTTTACAGACTATTCTTGTAATAAATAGATTGATATAATTGAATAAGGGATGTTGGCCACCTAAAATTATACTTTCTTTCTCTCTCTCTCTCTCTCATTTCTAAATAACAGAAAGTCTGCTTTTCAGAGACAGATATCCCTTGAGAAGATTCATGAAGTAAACAACGTAAATCATTGGCATAAATAGTTTAATAGTACAAATTTACATGATCAGACATCCCTTATCACAAAGTTTATATACAAGGTTTCAGTTTGGGAGATGGGTTAGAAAATAAGTAAAAAAAGTTTAGTATAAATCAGAATTTTGGTCTTTAATTTTTACCGGTAGCGATTTTAACTATTTACATGGTATGAATATTTGTCCCATAACTAAATTAAGGTAGGCGAATACCCAATATTTCCCAAAATTCTAAAAATGTTACTATTGCTTTAATCTTTTCCAAATTTGGCATAGTGATTTCAAATATAATGAATAATACTATTTAGGCTTTTGTTTTTATTTAAATATAATTTATTTATTTTAAACGGTGTTTTTCTACTAAAAAAAGAGGTTTACGCCAAAAAGTTTACCACATTTAATTTTCATCCTATGAAATTTATTATGTGTTAAATTCTTCGTTTTGAACTGATACATGCAATGACCCTCTAAAGTTACATACAAATTACAAGAAAAGAAGTTATTAAGAAAAATTTTATAAATTAACCACAAAAAAAGGATTTTTTCGATTAACTTACACTTGGACATTTAAAAAAAACTTGTATACTTACACCAGATGTTAGAGGTTCATGGCACAGATATATATTGAAAAAGCATTTGTGAAAAAAATCAGGTAAATTAATGTAAAACTTTTTATTTTAGAAGTGTTGGCGTAACCCCTTTCTTTAGTTGAAAAACACCGTTTAAAATCAATCAACTATATTTAAATAAAAAAAAATGCCCAAAAAGCAGTGTTCATTATATTTGAAATCACTATGCCAAATTTGGAAAAGATTAAAGTAATAGTAAACATTTTAGAATTTTGGGTATTCGCCTACCTTAAATGAATTACAAATAGCAAATTTATATGAAATAAGACATAACACTGTTTCTTTTAACTACTTATTTTTGAAAAAATCTATATAGCTATTTATTAAACAATTAACTTACCGTACTAATGATATTTATTAAGCAATGCTTCTGAAATAAAACCACCAATAAAAAGAATTTCTTTTTTAAGTTGACTTCTGAACTCATAACGAAAAATAACTTTTTCCATCGACCAATATCCTTCCATTTTTTTAAAATTTTATCGCTAAAACACACTCCCGGAAACCGAGCCAAAAACGTGAACATCGCACCCGTGAAGCGAGGAAACCGCGTTGTAAATACATCCCCAAGGTACGATATACCCCTAAACTAAACCGTTATTTGCGCTTCCTCGGCAGCAGCTAATATTTACCCATTATAGCTGAATAATTTAATTGGGGCTCGCCAGCAACAATTTGGTATGTTTTAGGGCTTGTTTTGTAGCCATGAAACCCTCTTTTAATCGTTCTACGTGGAACTCATTTTATGCTTGGTTTCGGCAGTTGGCTCCGGAAAATGTTGCATATATGGGTCTTTAGAGAGGGAAGGATGTGATAAAATGAAAAATTATGGTAACACTGGTTTCAGTTTGGTTTGGAATTATCGTTTTATAACCTATCAAAATGCCGGGAAATGGTCAAAAGCGTATGGTTGTTTTCTTTAGAAATAAATAGTAAATAAATTTAGTTAACTATAAATAATATTAATTAATTTTTCTTCTCTAATGGGGCTGCAACATGGGTGATCAAGCCTTTGCAGACTCGGCATATTTCCCAGAACTGAGAGCCATTTTCTGTTTCATCATCTAGGTGACTCTGGCTACCGATTTTGACGCCCATATTACAATGAATCTGAGCTCTATGTTTATGTTAAAGTATGCCGAGATTTAATTTTACTGAGGGAACCTAAGCCAAATAGGCCTTTCGGGAATCTTTCACATGCAACATAATCATCGGACATGCGTGCCCATGATTTTTCCATCCAGAAAATCTGACGACTCAGCCGGGGCTCGAACCCGCGATCTTGGGCTTATGAGGCGGACACGTTGATCCTCTCTGCCACTTAGCCGCTATATTACTTAAATTTGAATGAAAGTAATCCATTATGGCTTTTAAAAAATTTTTAATTACTCATAAATGCTAAGTTGACATACTCATCAATGCTATGAAGTCTTGTAAGGAAGTTATTAAGGATATTATTGTTACAAACCTACTTGATTTTTAAGGTTTCCAGTTATCATTAAAGGAAGTGGGTTATTTTAGTTTTTTTTTAATCTTCGCTTTTATTAAAAAATAACTTTTAAGGTCAAATTCATAGTTCAAAGCTCAAATTTTTTACAATTGATAGAAAATTCTTTATCTTTACTTATAGAATTAGTGTTTTGTTATTGACATGTCTGTACAAAACGTTTTTTGAAAATATGGATTTACAAATTTATTAATATCTGTATTAATTGAACATATTTCCACTTTTAATTATCTAAAATTTAAAATATTAAGGAATTTCCTTTTATCTGTACATGCGAATGAATATAAAAACATATTAGAAAATATACATGCATATATACAATGTATATTTTCTATTATGTTTTTGTCCTGGATTTAAAAATACCCTTTCTCTTTGAAACATTTGAAAAATGAAAAATTCTATGCAAAAACATGACGCAATATAAAAACAAAATGATAGAGCAATTAAATGCATATTTTTTTATTCATTCATATATTCAACATAAACAAATGCATATGTTCAATTTTCTTATAGCATATGTTTTTAAGTAATACTCTGTTATAGATAAATAATTATCAATCAAAAAAAATTCCTAACGTTATCCGGTAAAAAAACAAAACTAACAACATATTTTAAAGATTCACTTTTTAATTGAATATCTATACTACCCTAATATATATGCCGAAAAAAAGTCAAAGAAATCATATTGGCTTGCAATAACAAACTGACTTTTAACTCTATTTTAAAAGTCTGTTTTGAAATTGCTTTTGGAGAAATGCTTTTATAATTTTAAACCTCCATTCAAAATAAGCTAAAAATCCTCAAATTTTTATGTTTGTTTTCAACTTTTTACGATTCTCGTTTATGTTTCTTTACAAATAAAATTCCGGTTTTCAAAGGAATTATTGTGTCGTTCCCAATTACAAAGTTTTAGGTATTCATATTTGAACTTTTTTTTAATTTTTGAACAATCTAGAATGCTTATATTGCTTATCCGCATTATTTGGAAAGATAGCTCATTAGCGCAAACGTCACACTGTGAACGTTATTGACAGTTATTTTTTTAACCTTTTCAAAGGAAATGTAAGTGTTTTGAGTTCCTTAAAAAAGTTTTACTTCAAATAATTAGCAATATGTCGCATGTAATTAATGGGGACTGTCAGTCCCTCAGAGCTAATGTCTTTGTTTAGAAAACAGAAATTTTGCAAAAGAATTTGCTATTTTATCCCATTTTCACCAGGTATGGGAATCATCATAATATCAATTTAAAACAAAATTGAAAAGAAACTATCATCCGGTTATTTTACTATGAATTCATAAAGTTTTAGAATAGTGTCGCCATCTCCTGTATATTTTTGGCATTTTAAAATTTCAAATATATATAATTAAAGAAATAGGTAGAATTTTCGTTTAAAATTTGTCTCATTTCGATGCTATGTTGATTCCCATACCTGGGGAAAAAGGGCTTACATGTCAAAAATGTTTGGGGGAAAAGGGCTTACATGCAAAAGCTGTGATTTCAAAACTAATGTATTGGCTCCATGAGACTGATTGTCCCTCCTAATTGAGAGCTGATTCTTATTTTTTTACATTTTTTTAAATCAATTAAATCACAGTAGTGAATACATTTTTAGGGTCGACGACTTAAGTTCTAGCAAGTACAAGCGAAACATATAAAATAAAGAGTGTCTTCGGAAAAAAAATGCATTTGTCTATCGAAGTTTGTTTATTGAAAAAAAAACATACTACGCATATTGTCGTACGACTATAGTTACACTTAAACACCATATCTTACTGATATTCCAAAACATTTCTTCCAACCAACAACTATTTCTTGCAAATGCCAGAATTAATTTATGGACTAATAACTTTTTAAGTGCTGCCTCATTTCAAATTTTGTGTATTTTTTTTTCCAATATTTTAATTCATGATTTTCGGTCATAAATATAGAAAGTTTTGATTCTTAAAAAAATGTAGCTCTAGCAGTGATCCATACGTCGTCGGCACGTTATTGCCCCTACTGCAATTTAGAATGGGTTTGAAGAGGAAGACGATTTTCCTTTTGTTGCTTATATATTGCACGCATTCTTTAAAACAGTTTAGTCACGATTTCTGGAACTTTTTGCTACCCCCACTATTTGAAGCGTCGATTCACCCTTTTTTTAGGGGCATCCAAAATGCAGTTAGATCGCAAAAGTGGTGAATTCACGCTCTAAAAAAGGAAAAATGGCAGCTAAAAAAATTCAGGATACCGGTGAAATCTTGAGCTAGGATTTTTTTTTAATGTGCTGAGTACTGCCAGAGACCGAACTAAAGATTTTGGAACCAAAGTTTGACAAGCCTATACTTTGAAAGAACTCGGTGGGCCTTTTGGTGGTTACTTGAGTACTGCCGTGCAGGCAAACTATAGTATCTATATATAATAATGACTTGAGCCATTGCCGTAAGTATACATTAAATCGAGGAAGTTACAAAGCGTACCAAAAAACTGATTATTTCAGAGCAAAAGTGTTCCAATTCATTGTTGAATTTACTGCAGTTTACCTGCTTATGCCAGTGTAGATCATGATTTCTTTGGCGAAGTCCCGCATTGAGCCACGATTAAGTCATGATCCGCAGTGGCAATGTTAAATCAAATGAAGCTTTCACACAAGACAGAACAAAAATACTTTTATTTACGGGTTTTCTTTCTTTTCTTTCTTTGCCTATCCCCAAAGTCCAGCGGTGCTAGACAAGGTCCATGGATCCAGAAACCTCAAGGTAGTCCAGGATAATCAGCGGACCTCCCAGGCACTCATAAAGACATCAGCATTAATGGCTTAAGGATTGGCGCGGTAAATTTTGGCATTCGAAGTAAAATTTGTTAATACATTACCATCAGTCCCGAGTCCGATGCCACATCTACTGAGCTACACAAAATGTAAAATTATATGCTCCCCCTCGTTCCAGGGCAACTGGCACAATCTGTCGATCTGCAGCGATGCGTTTACCTTGCATATGGAAGGTCTCAGGTTTGGGTTCGGGCATCGCCAAAATAACTGCCGACCTATAACCCGCCTGTGCAGCCAAAAACCGTCGGTAGGGGGATAATGTTGTGTTGTTGTTGTCGTGCGCCTTCAGGCTGTAGCCTGGAAGGCAAGAGGGTTGCAGAGCATCTGTTAGCACAAGGCTTTGAGTACCCATGAGAGGGTGGATATGTCTGACTTCTACTCCGCGATGGCGCCAATTTAGGCATGTCGCTTCAGGGGAGGGGTAATTTTCTCCAGACTACCTGCACCCATGGTAAACTGCGCTATGACCGACCACAGAACTTTCAGACCCACAGATGTAAAGAACACGTCTCCGCATGTACTCAGGACAACGCAAATATCCATGCCATACCAAAGAATCGAACCCGAGCCCACTCGCTTGGCAAGCGAGGGTCGAAACCACTATACTAGCTGACCGACGCAGTGATAGGGATATTGCACGTTAAATATGCTCCAAAGTCCCAACGCTGCGTATGATGTCGCCCTTACTGATTGCTTTGGTTGCCAACTTAGGTATCGGCTCGTCACATGACTGTGTTTCTAAATCATGACGCCTTTCCCTAACAGCCCTCGTGTAGCTCTAGTGCGACGATAGTTCAAACTAAATTAAATTAAATATAGAATGTAAACATTATTGTTCCAGGGCTACTGGCACAATCTCTCCATCTGCAACGAAGAGGACGAACCCCCAGACCTTGGGCCCAACGGTGACGACAAGAACAAGAAAAAGAAGAAAAAGACATCGATGCTGCAGAGGGCCCTGTCCGAAAGGACGAGGTCCAGACGACTCACCTACCAGACGACGACTGACGAGCCTCGTCTTGGCCTCCCTACCAACAGAATCCCGGGAGCAGGGTCGGAGAGAGAGCACAGAGTGAACCCGGCTGCGGAAATGCCAGCGGTGAGTGTTTTATTTGTTCACTGTAAAAAATGAGAAGCCTTGCTGATCTAAAATGTAATAGTCGATTTGCTGGCTATAAAAAGAGTAAGCAATCTCAGCCAACTTTGGTATGTGTGAGAACTCGAAATTATAGGCAACTTCCTAGAGGCTAAATGAGCCATAATTTGGTGATCGTGGCTGGAGGCTAGCCGAATTAGGGTTTAGGTTGTTCTAAATTTTGGCGTTTTTGCATACAACAAATTATGGCTAGACGGTTTTACAAACGTTACGGTTACGGATTTATGAACTTGTTTCGTTAGCCCTTAGGTAATGTGTGCGGTAAAAAAAAATGGGGGGGGGGGGCGCATGCACCAGGTAAGATTGCGCACCATTTTTGTAACCAGCAAATGGACATTTTTGAGCAACGCGGCTTTTTATTTTTTTACCATGTGATTGATTACCTTACTCCTTCTTTTAAAAGTGCTGGTTGACGTAAAAATAACCACCGACAAAGGATAGGTTTTCATTCCGAACTGACATAAAAAGACAATTAAAAAGGCTCAAATGTTAATTGATTTACTGGTGACTATACGTCACAGATGAGCTTGAAAGAACAATTTTTTTCTTATAAAAGGAAACTTCATAACTAAAGGGAAATCTAGTTAATGAAAGATTTTTTTCATAAAATTTGCTTTCCAGTAGTTTTTTTATGTATATAAAGATTGGGAAAATAATACTTAAAACCTGTTCAAAACAAGTACGACCAAATTCCAAACATAGTAACACATAAAATGCTCTCCCATCATCTATACTATCCCAATATTCCCAAAAAAGACCTATTCACCAACACAATCTCCTATTCCCATCATCACATATTCCAAATCAGTGAGGATATTATTCCCCTGGTGACAAAATATAGGCGATACATGGGACAGTAATCATCGCACTGGAGGCATCATTAGATCATCACGGCCGAATGATGACGTATGGTGGAGATTTCATCCCAAACTGACGAATGGGCTGATTTTCTGGCCGCGTGATCACGTGATCAGGTTGGTCCTTAATCACATCGCCGGTGGCTCGGAGTAAGCGCGAATTAATTTCGGATTCTGATGGCGGGGATTTGGAATAATGGGGAACTGGTGTGGGAGATACCAATTTGCATTTTGAAGTCTAGAGGCTACGGAATTTGTTGAAATGGTTTGTTAGCGCAGTAAGGAACTTTTGATAGTTTTCAGTAATTAAAATAATGTTTAATTCAGTTTTCTTCTTATTACAATTTGTACTTTATTAATGAATCTCTCCAATAAATAAAACATAATAAAGGATCATTTATAAAGGAGTGGATTTGTTAAATTTAAACTCGGATGATCTGTTTCCGTTAATGGGGAAAAGATGTTTTTGAGAGATTTTTTTAAAAGCTAGAGACAAAATGATAAAATACATATGTGTTTGGAGGAAAAACTTCTAATATTGAAATTGCAGTACACTTACTTATTTGTTTTATAAAGTTATTTTCTCCAAGTAATTTAGTTTGTATTTAAGGGTTCTTTTAATGAAGTTCGTAAAAATTTTTGTTGTGCGATTATTAGCTGTCTTAATTTAATGCATTTATGACTGAAAAATGTAACATTATTTTTAAGTTTCTTTCACACACAAATATCCCCGTTATTTTTGCCGTACTTACAGTACATCATGGTTCACGATGGCAATGTTAGTTCAAATAGAACTTTTACACGAGGAGACAAAAAGTATGTTTACTTACGGTTTTAGCAACGCTATTCGCTTAGAATGCTTCGCGGTAAATTCTGACATTGATTGTGATATTTGCTGCCTGCAATGTAATTCAGTTTGTTTTGATCATACAAGACTGTAAGTACGGCTAAAATTACCATAACTATTTTTTTAACCATTTTGATCACCTAAGAGTCACCTGACAATATGGAAAGACATGAATTCAAAAATATGAATTAAACTTGCCAGGAGTTAACTTTTAAAAAAAAAAAATTTACACGAATATATTTTGCACAGTCATAGCCGGAAAGTAGTTTAGCAAACGGTGTTCAAGAGAAAAAAAAATAAACAAAATACAATGGAATGAATTAATTAACAGAAGTTATATCAATATTCTTTGTAAATTAATCAATTTCTGAATGAATAATTAATCAATTAATTAAAATTGAAGATGTTTTACGAAAAACAATGGTATTGTGATTTTTTTTTTAAATCGTACTGCAATAATACATTAATTATACTTTTTTTTTTTAGAATTGAAATTTCGAACTGAAGTGTATGTGTTCGTTGATGGACTGATACTGTTCCATATTAAAAGGAAACAGACCAAAAAAATAGAACCCGTATTTATTCATATAAAACCCATTTCAATAAAATCCACTTCGAAATCCACCTATTTCTGACATTTAAATACAATTTTTTTTTACATAAGAAACAAAAAAATCGAACAATGATTTGTATCCTTGAACCATGTATTAAACGTTTTGTGTATTGATCTTGAAAACTAACGAATATACCTATTTAAAAAGTCCGAAATCAAGTGTTCTAAGGGTAAATGTTTTTAAAATTGAGCATTTTTATTGTGGCTGACGTAAAAATAATTTTTTCAATTTTAAATTATTTATTAATATAATTGAGACAACTAAACATTATATTCAATAACTTTTTTTTAGTTTTTTTACTACATATAATATATATTCATTAAATAGCTAAAAAAATCTAAGAATTGCTTGCGACCCAATTGAGGATTTAAAGTACTTTTGCAATGTTTAGTTTAGTTTTCTTCTTTAGTTTTCCCCTGTGGACATGTTTCACATATTGAATGGCAACTGTTCCTCTGGAATGAAAATAAGGTCTCGATTGGTTAACAAATGTAGCTTGCGGAAAGTCATACCGAAACTCACCGAAATCAAAAATGAAATGAGCGAATTAAAGCAGGAAGAATTGTACGTCACATGAAACATAAGGATTATATTTTTTTTATCCTACCCATTCAGTGTTAAGGTTTTGCTTAATAGCAATAACTTCTTTGAACTATAAGTCCTCTTTTGTCAGAAGTAGTAGGTTTATAGATATTTTCACGGGCTGGAGAGCCCAGTTGGTTAGGCACTCGCCTAGCATGCGAAAGGTCAAAGATTCGGTTCCGGGTATCGCCAAAATAACGATATAAACGGCCCGTGCAGCCAAAAATGTCCGACGAATAATACCCCGTGTAAGAAGTGCACGTTAAATATCCTTCAAAGTCCTAACGCTGCGTCTAGATGTCGCCCTTAACGGTTGCTTTGGGTGTCTATTCAGGTGTCGGCTCGTCACTTGACTGTGGTTCTAAAATACGACGCCCGTCGCCAATAGCCCTCGTGTAGCTCTAATGAGACGATAGTTCAACCCCAACCTAAACCTTTTCGATTCATATTTCCCCCACAAATTACAGAAATTTATTACCATTAGTTATTAATCATCTGTCGATGAAAATAGAAAATTATCATACTATAATTTATTCAAACCAAGTAACGTAACCATGCGTGTGTTATATAATAAAAAAAAATACCCCCCACTTAGGCAATTTAACCTATTCTGTATTCTTCTTATCGTAGCACAAAGGAAAGATTTCAAGATTATTCAAAAAGGTAGAGATAATCACTCTCTTCTAAACTTGACCGCCTCGATCCAATTTTACCTCGAGCCATGAATAATCTACTAAAGGATCTTTTGGAAAAAATTGAAATTTGTTGGTACATAAGAGGGCATTTTCTGCTCTTTTCCGATAAATTGGATCTTTGTCTGAAACGTGCTCTTCAACTACAATTCTGCTAGATGTTTTGCAATAATATTTTAAAAAAATTCACTCAATTCAATTTTATATTCTTATTAAAATATACATATTTATTTTTTTTCTCTGATGGGACTGCGATATTGGCGGTCAAGCCTTTGCAGACTCGGCATATTCCCCAGAACTGAAAGTAATTTTTTTTGTGTCAAAATCTAGGCGACTCACGCTACCAACTTTGACGCACAGATTACAAAATTGGTAGCATTTGAAAATAAAAAAGCGAAAATTTTTGAAAAAAATAGCCAAAAAGTCGAAAACGTAAAATATTGTTGTCTTTTGGTTTTAAAGTTTTTTTAAAAAAATTATATTCTTAGTGGAACTCATTTACACCTTTATTTGTTTACACCTTATTTTAACACCTTTATTAATTGTCAAATATTGTATATAAAGTAGTAATACAGATCCTGTAATAGTTCAAAGTTATAGTCTCTCCGAGCCTACTCGCAATTTTTGTTGCTTTTTTTTTGTGTGAGTGGCTAGTTCAACGAAGAAACCCCAGCAAACTTCCAAAGTAAGATAAGTGTTTAACCCTTTCAGTCCTAGTGGTGCCATTTGGAATCATCCCTTTAAATATTTTTCCCCAAATGTTTATGTCCGTTATGACATCCAAACACATATCATTCGATTCTTCACACTTTGTTTTATTAGACAATATTTTGCATTAATTTCAATCGAAGTCGGAACTGCTATTTTTTTTTATTTAGAAATTAGCTAACAAGTGTTTCACCTGATTTTTGAAGAGTTCACTTTAGTTCCACATATTAAAAACACAATTTAAACTATTTCGGTTAAAATAATTACTAAATGTTTTTTTTTAATAATATGGTCAGATACCTTAAAATATATAACTCGAAGTGTTTTTAGGTAAAATGTATTTTTTTTATTTTGTTGCTTTCCACTGTTAAAAAATGTTGGCATTATTTAAAAAGCCATATAAAAATTAAAATGATTTTTTTTTCTTATGGAACTCTTATTTTTGATCTAAAATAAGCTTATTTTGTGAATTCAGATGTTTCTGTAGTGTAGTAAATTTTGGGACTGAAAGGGTTAAGTATAAATATAGGAGTGACTCCCTGCATAAACCGGTATAACCCGGGTTGAAGGCAGAGAAATCGAGCACTGACCACTACGCCAGTAGCGACACCAAAGATCCTATAATAACAATATTCTAATAATAATATCTATTATGACACACAGCGTAACAGATTTACAGCCAATTATAAGATTGAGATAAGTACAATGTACAACCAAGCCTTACCTGGGAATCGAACCCAGACCCCAGCTCTACAGTACAGAGCTAATCGTTACACTACGTAAAACGGAATATAACTGAGATTTACTTCATTACACAATAAAACACAACAACACCTCTTTTGGTGTTCTTTAATCGGTGGTTCAAATCAAACTGAAATACAAACATATAGTGGGAAAATAAATCATTAGTCCCCAATTGCGTGGGAAAATAAATGCACATTAGCCATACAAATGGAAGGAGAAAAAGAATTACGTAATAACCAGCGCTTAGGGGAAAAAATAAAAATGCTACACAATTTCGCCACACTACGAGGGCAACATATAATATATTAATAAAATATGAATGTTATAACTTTGACAAGTGAATCAATTTTAAATTGGAAACATTTTCAATTACCACCAAACTATAGAATATAAGAATTTGGTTTTCATAAGAGACTATTCCCTAAAACACAAGTTAAAACAAATCCGTTTTTAATAAAGACCTAATATAACCTTAACTGACTTACTCGTCACTTGACTACAATTCTATGTTATAAGGCTGTCGCCAGTAGCCCTCGTGTGGCTCTAAAAGGCGTTAATTCAGCTCAAACCCAACTCCTACACTCTTAAAACGAACGAGCGATTTTAACTCAATCTGAGTTAATTTTCACTCCTCCAGTCTGGAAAATGCACTTCTCCTATAGGAGTGGATTTCACTCTTTTGTTTTAAGAGTGTAACTGACTTGGCTTTGCAACCATTTGTTTGGACACAAATGGCTTAGGTCAAGTAACGAAGTTCCTTCTAGCTTTCATTGATGTGCTTTCTTCTTTCGTTTCTCTGTTTCAACGTAACATTAATTCACCAATCGAAGCTCAAAAAAGAATTTATTTTCATCCAGCATTTCTGTTGCCCTCTCAAAACATGAAAGGCCCATTGGTATGCATGATGTTAAACTCACTGGGCCTATTAATACAGAATTAAAATACGCATAATAATTAACAACCACGTCTTTACCACCTCAACGCTGTCAGTAAGAATACAAAAAACGAAAAATTATATAAACACTTTACATGCACTGCTTAAACTTCATGCAAGGATTCATGGACACGTTAATAACTCTACCTTGTGCAGGTAAATATCAGTATCTACTCTGATATCTTGTGCCATTCCTGCACGCACTCAATAACTCGCACCTATAAGAAAGTATACTAAAAGGCTGATTATTGCAGAGCAAGAATGTTCCAACTGATTGTTGTGGTTACTGCAGTTTACCCGCCCACGGCAGAACTGCATGTACTTTAAGCTCAGAAGTTGTCCAATTTGTTTGTTACTTTTAACTAATGAAGATAATAGGGTTCTAATACAAAGACTCAATTATGAACAAAGATGATACGATGAGTATTTAAACCCCATTCAGTTTCACGCGCTTATATTCGGTTATATTCACTACATTTTGCTCTCTAACACACATAAATTCAATCTCATTCCAGTCGACCTACACCAAGCCAACCGACGTCCCGGAGACATCCTCCCCCCCGACACCACCCACCGCAGCAGCCTCCTCCCCCTCCCGTCGCAACAGCCGCAGACGAGGCTTCGTCCGCAAGAACACCCAGTCAGCCCCGGACTCATTCGACAATGACGACGGCACTTCGGACTACTCGGCACCGCCCGCCATCACGATGACCCAGGCAACACCTGAGCAGCCCACCGTGGAAAAGAGGCCCGTTTCCATCGGGTACTTCAACTTCGACTCCATGCAAAGGTTGCTGGACTTGTCTATCACGGCTTCTACGAAAGCTGAGAAACCTTCCAGTTTCTTGCTTACTCCTGGAGGTAGGGATTTAGAGGCATTTTTTTTTACTTTTAATTACATTATATGAAATACATTGAGAAATCACTTTATTATGACAACCTGATTGTTTTATGCAAACACAATCCTCAATATAATGCTACCCATAACACTTCCAGTTGGTGAAAACCATACAGTAGTGTAGAAACTCAATTATACATCCCTCTTTTATCCGGTACCCTCTGTTAACCGACCGTCCCTAAGCCCTAAATCAAATCAAAAATTTCTTAAATAAGGTAGTTTTGCTTTCAGAAAAAAGCACAAGCTCAGAAATTTACCGCGACTATGTAAGTGAGCAATCTCCGGCGATTCTGACATCACATCGGCGTCCGCTAAATACTGAGAAGCCGTTCAGTTTCTTACTTACTCCTTTACGTAAAAGATTACTTTCAATGTGAAATACAATTAAAGGCCACACTTTAACACTTTATTGTGACCAGCTGATAGTTTTATGCAACCAAAATCCTCAATTTCAAGCTCTCCATAACACTTCAAGCTGGTGAAAGCTAATGATGGTATAGGATGTTTTCTTGGCATTATAGGGGTCCTTTTATAACAATATCTGAAACAACATGGTTAAACAATATCTGAGTGCACATGCGAATTTAAGTATTATCCCAGATTAATCACATCCTAATATGTTAGTGTCGAGCCTACACTCTAAAAAAATATCTGTAAGGTTACTAAGAATTATCTAGGAAACTCAGCTTCCATAAGTTTTTTTAGTAATGTTACATAAGAAATATGTGTATATATTACTAATTAAAGCTTAGTAAGTTATGCTAAGAAAACTGTAGTAGATTTGCAAGGGATTTTCTTGTATGTTTACAAAGAGACTGGTAGTAAACTGGTTACAAAAGTTTAAAACCAGAGGGCACCACTATTTTTTCTGTTAGTCAGGTTTTATATCGAATTTCCAGAGAAGGAGTAAGGACCGAACCCAAGATCCTCGGTATCCGCATGTCTCGCAACGTAGAACTGCGCGTTAGTCCTCGCTGCTATCGGGGACTTGCATTTTGATTGCGTGTAAATAAAGAGATTAAATTCTTGATCGTTAAAGGAGTTTTATGTTATTGATTAAGAAATTTTAAGATTCATTTTTTTGGGGGGGGATGTGAAGTTTTCGAAATAATTTAACGTAGTTTTTGTATACTAAAATAAAAAAAACCCACGTTTTTAAGTTTTTTATTGTTGAGATATCGATTCGTCATAATCTCTAGAAAAGATAGCCAGGGGGCGCTGTAAGCGTTACATCAATTTACTTAGTATTGCTTAGTATTACTACAGTAGTTTCTTTAGGTTACAGATGATTTTCTAGTAAATGGTGAAAATCTGTAAAGTTACTAAGTAATCGTTAGTAAATTCAAGCCAGATTTTTTACAGTGTATATGCCCTGTCGAGGATGGATGCTTTCATTATTACATAGCTCCTGGTCAAAATGCTCACAAATGCTCAAATGCTCACAATTCAAAGGGTTCAAGAGCATGACGGAGACTATACCTTGCTTCGTATGCCCGCACAGTTACCAGATTACATAATCACTTGAGAATTTGTAGGCTGAGATCGAACGAGGTATCAGGCAACTGGATCCAGTACCATCCAATCCTAAGGAAATGGAAAGTGTAGTTCGTCGAATAGGCTCTCTGACTCCTCAATCTGATTACGAAAATATCATAGAAATCGATTCTAAGACGAATTCATGCAGTGTTAAGGGCTAATGGTGTTAAATATTATATGGAGAAGAGGTCATATAATAAAGTTTGGCTACTCAGTGTACATTAGGGTGGGCCGAAAAAATTAAAGTTCGTAAAATCGTTAGCGATAGTGAAAAAAAGTTGTATTTTCTCATCTAGATCAAGTACTAAAAATATTTTTCCAATCAAAATTTTTTTTCATGGGGCGCCACGGCGCCAAATTTTAGAATTTTGTCGTATTTTACAGCATTTTATTTTTCAACGGAAAAGTGTTCAAAATAAGATGTCGAACACCTTTGAATAGCTTCTAAAAATATTTATACATATATTATCAAATGGTCATTTTTTAATATTTATATGTATTTTTAAAAAAAGTAGGTAGAGTGTGGAACATGGGGGGGGGGGGAGCGAAGAGGGGAGTTGCAAGCGCAAGCCTGTCTCAGCAGCGGGATCGCACCTGGTTGATCTGCACTCATAAATTCTACCACTAAACGGTTTCAGAAGAGCAGGAGAACATCTATTTAATTAAAAATACTGCATCAAAGTATTTAGGTTACGTGACTTTGAAATCGAGAAGCTCTCTGAACATCGCACCCAAGGAATTAATCTTTTTTTTTTTCAAGACAAAAAAATATTACAAATCTCGTAGCCATTATATGTGATTGAAGTGTTATCAATACAGGTAATAAGAATGGTAATATTACATTGTTGGAAAAAGAAGCAAGAAAACCTCTACAATGGCTTACTTGTTTGTTTCATGGAAATTAACTTTGAGACATCTCCATAAATTTATAGATGGAAAGACTGCAGGGCCGATTAGCAACTTACAGAACTGTGAAAACAACCATTTATTGACTTTCAACGGGTTCATTGAAGTTTTCCGGCTCGATTGCGAGCATTTTCAGATCTCAGTAGTGATCAAAAGTATCTTCTGGATACATGTTTGGCCAGTATCAAGCGGTATTTGCACCCCTGATTTAGCTGCGCAGAACCCAGGCAAGCTGTCCCATTCAAGATCGCTTACAACAGTAAACCTCATTCTTTGGTTATACATCAGCCAAAAATATCCTACGGAAACTCTTAAGATATTGTCTACGTATTAAGTAAAGGTATATGAACTAATATACTCTTATATTAAACTAAAGCCCTCTTGTGACGATGGTTCCAGTCATCTATTCAAGCTGATCTAACTTTCTAGTTACCTTCCAGTACAACTCCAAAAAGTAGTTGATCCTGTTATACAGACTAATGGATATTTTGCCTCTCTAAAGAATATTTTCCAGCTTAAGTTTCTAGATGAATTGAAATTTATTCAAGAATTAGTTATACCAAGAATACTTAAAAGTAAGGAAAAGTAAATATTCAGTCAACAATACATATAAACATTTCGCCATCCTTGCTAAACTTCTAAGCTATTGATTCTGTGGAGATGATTTCATGGCAAAAGTCACATATTGGTGCCGTGAATTGGAAATTAAGGACGAAAAACTCAAGCAATTAATTGAAGAGTCATCTATCAATAATGAGTGATGGATGGTCTATCATAGAGTTCCCAAATTTTAATGTCATATCCTGTTGAGAGAATAGTAAAGCTTATCACGGAAACAGTAGTTTGGTGCTAAGCTGCGAGGGATTGTTTCATCTACTAAAAAAAAATCATTGTCTCTTTATTTCTGTGCATTTGGAAGTAAAAAGATTTCAAAATTGAAAAATATGAGTAAAAATGAATTGAAATGTTTTTATCGTGTATATTTGCGCTTGGAGTTTTTTTTTTAGTGAAGATTTCCTAAAAAATGTAACCTTACAGAATACATCGAGGAAAATTTCTATTTTAATAAATCTAATGATGATTTGTTTTCAAAATTAGTATCTGTTTTTACTTTCATTTATTTTATATCGATGATTTTTATAAATTGCAGTTTTCTAAGGGAACAGTTCTTAAAAAAGCCTTTTTTTTATTGAGAAAAACCAATTTCTGGTGGCCGGCGCTCCATGAAGGAATTGTTTTATTGCTTCTAAATTTTAGGGAATTTTATTTGAAGCGAAAATATAACTTTTCCACTCTATCACTAAGCCAAAAAAACTAATTGTATTTTTGACCCCCGGTCTTATGACCCCCAATTTTCATGCCACTGGCGCCCCATGAAATTATTTTTTGATCGCTTTTAAATTTTGGGATCTTCAATTTGGAAGAAAAATGCAACTTTTCCGCACTATCGCTAAGCGAAAACAAAATATTTTGTTTTTGACCCCCTGTTTCGGCCCAGCCTAGTGTACATGGTAATGTATTAAAGAGATGTGGTCGAAAAAAAGTGTGTGTTTTCGGACATTGGTCATGGGGTTTTTTGGACATTTGGTCTTTCTGTCTGTCTTTCTAAAACCATCTAAAGATCGAACTAAAAGAACTAGCTACCACACACAAGTTCCCTGTACCTGTCGCACGTAGTAATAAAGAATTGAAAAATCGCGCAATTGCAAATGATAGTAGCCATATAACATTTTAGGTTATAACGATGATGAAATCCTTTTACAGGGTAGTTAATCTTCAAATTATAGCTAATTATAATTCTAATTAATAATATCATTGAATATATTAATTCTAGTTAATAACGAATTATCTTCAAAGTAGTATATTGTTACCCGCCCCTAGTTTTTTGCGTCTCTGTAGCTTGCGTTGGTCCTAGAAAATCTCTTTGCAACACGAACATTGTTCTTTAAACAGCCCACAACGATTATGTCGTATTCACTCATCTGTTATATTGTATATGAGTCTTCTTCCATGTCCTAAAAACTTATTTGTTACCCTGTAAACTTCGGTAAGACTCCCCAATAGAGTGGGGCTTATGGCTAGGCTCAGCAAATGTCAAAGCTTTTGGAAACAGAAAACTCCGATCGTGACGATAAATTGAAGAAAACTTGCTAAATGTGAGAATGTAAGTTAACTAATTAACTGCCCGATTTCCTAAACTACGAATCACGTTAGCTACGCTAAGTAGTTAAGAACCATGTCTTTACTTCAACACTTTAAGTCGAAATACGAAAAGCAAAAATGTATAAAAGCACATTATACACGCTACTTAAACTTTAAAAATTATGCAAAGGTTGACGGACACATTGATGGCTGCATATAATTTCAGCTCAAAAGTTGCCCAGTTTGTTTGTTTATTCCAAACTCTTAGTGGTAAAGATTTTACAAAACTCAATTATGCACAAGGAGGACAGGACGAGTTTTTAATCCCTTTTAAGTTTCTCTAGCGCTTATCATCATTACTATTCACTGCATATTGCTCTTTAGCTAGAATGAAACGTTCTTGTACGTTTTCCTTCTAACGCCCTCATTCTGAAACACATGCACCTGGTAAAAAATAAGTATGATAGAACTAAAGAATAAAAAATATTAATAACTTCCGATAAAAATCTTCACCATCGAACCCATAAGAAATTCAGCAAAGTTTCCCTTGAGGCTAGGAATATCGGTTTTCTCGCCAAATCCCTTGGCGGTGTATTCCTCTGTCCGATTATCTGGCGCCGTCAGCTCATTCTACAGATAATCCCGAGGCTCTCTTCGGAATAAGTAGTATCCGTCTTTACTCGGGAGTTTATCGCTCCTAAGCAGATTTCCGGACTTGAATATAGGGAAGAACACTTAGTGTTCATAAAAGATGTCATTTACGGCCGCTTTGTGCGCCCATATTTTGTTTAAATTGTATGGACTTTTTTATTTATTTCGAATATAAAAAAATTAGAATGTGCAGGATTTGATAAATGGAGAGCTTAGTGTAAGAACGTGCTAAGTGACAAAAAGGTGAAAACGAGCCTTTAAAGTTTTTTTTTATAACAACGTGCAAAAAAATTCACTTTTTTATATCACATTTATTCATAAATCGTTGCGAAAATGACACTTTACGTGCTTGCGTCACAGGCAGTGGCGAAAGTGAGATTTTCGGCACTAGTGCGGTAAAGTAAATAATACTATCTGATTGATAGAAAAACAAAATGATGTCATGAATATCTCCGTGGAAACTAAATGGACATAGAACTCAGTTAATTCCATTGGTTTTGCATTTTCTAATATCTCCATGGAAACTACAAGTATTACAAAAATTATTAAAGGAAATGAAATAAGATAAAAGTAAGAGCGCAAATTTTACTCCAAACAGTACGTTTCTGGAAGAAGATTCAACGAAGCTTCCTTAGCTGCTTTTTCAATTTAATCTGTTAGTTGGTCAAACATCATTTCAAATTCATTTTCACCCATGTTCGGTAGCACTAATTAATGTAAATACTATTTTGATTCAAAATAGAAAATTATTTTACAACTTTTCTTTCACTACTTTGCATTTTCGAATATCTCCATGGAAACAAAATGATGTCTTGAAAATCACTCATTGGTAGAAATACATTTTTGCACGTTATAATAACAAATATTGTTAGCAAGCACGTGTCAAATAACACTTTATTAAGCTCTTGACATTATTTCACTCGCTCGTACCTCCCTCGTGAAATAAAAGTCACTAAGCTTAATAAAGTGTCATTTTCGACACTAGTTGCTTAAATAACTATTGTTTAGTATATACGTTAAAAGCGGCACTTTCAAAAGGTTAAAAGAGCTAAATGTAAAGTTTATGAAAGGGAATGGTACCTTGAAACAAAAATCTCAATTTTTTTTCAAAAATGTCACGTTTTTCCACTGAGCTCTTCAAATGTGTGTCTCAGGCAAATGGAAGTTTCAGAAAGTCGGAAGAAATTTTTAAGTTTCTAATTCAATAGCTACTAGTAGCTCATATTAATGGTATATATGATCATCAATATAGATTTTATCTTCACGCTGAATGATAATGACTTCCGGGCAATGAATAAAACTGATACGGAAACCGCTGTATTAATAACACCAGCTTATAATGATTATACTAATTGCTTAAAGAAGCGAGCAAATTTTAATTTCCATACTCATTGAACATTATGAATAAAAAAAATAATTGATAGGTTATTTTTTTTTAAGTTAGTATACCACAGACATTTTTTTGCTAATTTAGCTTCTCGGATAATTGTTTAAGCTACTTATTGAATGGGGGGGAAATATTTAGATTTTATGCAAGAACTATCTAATGAACAATTAGCAGTTTTTTAAACTTCATTTATTTTTATTATGAAACAAAAAATAAGGTTCTTTTGCGAGAGACTTGCCTTACACACATTTTTACTTTCAATTACCTAAATTATGAGGTAAGAAATATATTGCGATGGGGTTGAAATTCCGAAATAGAGAGTATGTGTTATCTTCACGTTTTGGAGAATTTCGATTGCAAAAAACAGTTTTTCGAACATTGGTCTGTGTGTCAAACTGTCTACCTGCCTGGAAAAACACTCCACAGCTCGAACTAAAAAGCCAGGACTTCAAAATTTTTACACGAGTTCTTCGTACCTGTCAGACGTCATAATAAGATTTTGGAGACAATTGCGCATGCTTAAAAGTTAACTGCCGTAGAAATTTGTTTGGTTTTAGAGATATTGTTGAAAATCGAGAAGATATACAGATTTCGCATTTGGTTCACGAGTGTTTGGTATCAGTCGGGCTTCAAAATAAAAAAAGTTTTTGAAAATTGCGCATGCGCAAAATGTAGAGTCTTATAAATTTGTAATTTTAAAGGCTTTGAAATTACATGTTATGGTTATTACCCTTAAATGAATGACTTTATTGAGTGGTAATTGGGAAGTATTGTTGTATTATACACCTCTAGTTATAATAAAATTATCCATAAAATTTAATTTAAAAAAACACACCTTTCAAAAACTGTCTATAAACATTTCTAATATAATTTTAATACATTAGTATAACCTCAACTCAAAGACAACAGACCAAAACGTACATGCACCACCAGCAAAAGAGGCAGATACATTAGCGAAAATTCGAATGCGGGCGTAGCGAGGTCGTTTGGTCCTCTCCTTGAAATATTGAGTGCATTTCCGCTGGGTAAAAGTAATATTTGCATACTTTGGCTGTTGCTTGATGTGTTTAGCCACTTTTGCACTCATCCATCGCCGTGTAATGTCCCTCGCCTTTGAAATAAATAATGCTATTTGGCTTACTGATGTTTTACCTACTTGGGTTATGGCTTCTGCAACCGAAGATTAGATGGTTTGGAAACTAAGAGTAGCTAGTATAGTTTTGGTGCTAGATGAAATGATGTAGAGTTTTAAAAAAAATTGTTTCATAACTAGATTTCTTTCTTGTTTAGAAAGAAAAGGGCGGATACTATTTATGCTTAGTTGAAATAATGAGGCGTTTAACATTTTGAGTTGCATACCTGGACCTATTTCTTTTTTAGAAAGAGTAGCTCGGATAATATTTGTACTGGATGAAATGATGCGAAGTTATAAAATTTGAGTTTCATAACTGGACGTCATTTCATTATTGTTCATCCGTTTATTTTGCATTACGCCATATATATCACGATTTAAGTAATAGTATAAAATATGACGGATTACTATATAAAAGCATAACGAAAAGAAGCAAGATATAATAGGACTTTTTTTATGCATTTCGGTAATTGTTTTTCTTAAATTTACTGAGCCCTAAACTACTACGTTTTCCTTAATTAAATAAGTCCTGCATACTACTTAGCAAAAAAAATCAATTTAAAACTGTTTTGCAATGATTTTCAAAAGAATTTTAAGGTATCCGATCACGTTTTTTCAGCAAAAATCCTATATACCCAACAAATAATAATTATTTTAATAGCATCTAACAAAATGATTGTAACCTATTAAAAAAGCGTATACTGTTATGGTAGGTACATATATATTCCAGCTTGTGTGCTTGTTTAAATAACCACTCATAAGCTTTCGTCAAGTGAGACAGACACAGAAAGAATTTTTACAGTCACAAAGAGAGGAATAACACATAGACAAGTAACAACATTTATTGACGGTCATAAACATCCATGCCCGAAAGGGATTTGAACCCGACCCCAGCAGCTCCAAAGGCTAGCGTCCTAACGATTGCGCCACCGGGGTGGCAGTGTATACTGTAAAAATATATAAAATAATTTTTCCTATGAAACTTTTTTGAGATTTTTCTAGAGCTGTTTTTTTTTTGTGTGCATATTTTTCAAAATAAAAGTTCTGAGATTCTCAGTTTACGAAAAACATAAAAAACTGAAGTTCTTTAATATCAGTTGTATCCACCTTTTTACAATAATTTTATAACAGTATGAAGAAGGCTTTGAACTAGAATGATGTAAAACTATTAAGAAAAGGATATTTTAAAACTATTTATATGCTTGTTACTATCTTGTTTCTATGTGTTTTCGATATAACACTAGGGGAGAGGAGGGAGGATTGGGACATTTTCACATAAATATTTTTTTATTCATTATCCCCTGCTTATTCATAGATTCAAAGGGTTAAATAATAAACTTACATGTTTTCTATTATTTTTAAAAAATACACCCCATTTAAATGTTGAAAAATTTTATTACTGTTGAGAAATTCAAATTACAAGAATTTTGTCCCATTCCTCCCTCTTGGGTGGGAGGAGTGGGACACGAGTATGGGAGGGATGGGACGCATTTGAAAATTAAAGAAAAATTATCGAATATCATAATGAGAAAGGTTAACATCAAAAGAAAAGCAAGACTGCGCTCTACTGGTCCCACCAATCAATTGTGGCGGCAGCAATTTCATGATAATATCGTTTTTTCTATTATACTATACATAGTCATACAGTTGAGGAAAATAAGAATTTCCGTTCGTATCCCTTCTAAAAAATTTTACATTGTAACAATCAGCATTATCAATACTCTCCACCATTGCAATGTAGAAAACAATTGTCCGCTTGGTGATGAATTTGACAAACACAAAATCATATTTGCCTATGTTAGGATAGTCTTTTATCTAGTCAATTTCCATGTCATCATCTGAACTGTCACGTAATGAAAATAATGACCCTTCGCTATCACTGTATTCAATATTCATATCTTTGAACGGTAATTTTCTTTTGAAATTTTTTAAATTTTAGGCTTGCACATATTTATTTTAGTTGGCACCTCTTTCCCCTAGTCTGGCAGCTTCTGCTTCTTCAATTTCCTTCTCAGGGATATCTGTTAATATTATTGTTTGTTCTTTTTTCCTTTACTTTTATTCAATGGATTCCTAGGTTCTGCTTTAGGAAATGGTCGTATGGACACGAGGAAGGAAGAATGGACTGGAAGGAGGAGGAATGGACGTGTCCCATTCCTCCCTCTTTCAGTGTGTCCCATTCTTCCCTCTACATAATGCTTCTAAAAAATAACTTCTCACATAAACCATGCTGACTTTTGGCTTAAGTAAACTGCTGATAAGCATACATTGTATCTTTAAGAGTACTGTTACACTATATTATGTTTGTTTTAGAAATTACATGAGTAAAGAAATAAAACTAAAAAAAGATTAAAACCTTTCTCTGGAGGTGTGAAAATAAACTTTTTCCAAATGTAAACTGAAAGTTGAATCTGGATAAACTAGAAATAGGTAACAACAAGAAGCTATACATATGCTATCTGGTGGTGAGACTGGAAATAAAATTAGGTCATTTATTTTGCTGAAATTTCAGCTGTCCACCCCTCCCACCGTCCCAATCCTCCCTCCTCTCCCCTACAAACTTTTGCCTATAAATAACTTTTGGGCACTGATATATTTATGATTTTAGCTCATGACATAATATTAATGTTTGTTAAGCATATTTAAATTTAAACGAAGTAAAAAAAAATAAAAAATTGTATAGATATCATGCTTTGCATAAAAAAGATTTTTGAAGCAGATTTGACCATAATTTTCCACAAATACTGAAAAAAAATTATGATTTACTTTCTTAAAACTACTTTTATTTTCATAACTAATAATAAAATCGCTCAACATTATGGTTGGAGTAGAATAGAGCCTTAGATTAGAATTTTCAGAAACTTGCTGTGAAAGGTGATCAAATGTATTTAACGTATGATGTTATTCAAAATCATAACAAATTTCAAATGTGTCAAAGAAATACATACTTTAACGATTCATTTAGATAATTTTATTATCTATTTAGAAAAGAAAAATATATATAAAACGAATTATTCAAAACAATTGTTAACACAAATATAAAAATTTCGAACACAAAGTTTTAAAAAAAAATTGCCCTTTAAGTTATTTAAAGTTATTTTCTCTATATTAAAAAAAAAGTTCTGCACAAACTTTTGATCGATACGAATTTATAATTCGTTTAAATAAAAACTATTCAACAAAAACCAATCTTATTCATAATTTTTTTCTCTTATAAATGCACGAAAAAAATATCTTGAATGCAGATTATTTTAGTTCAGAACCAACTCATAAAATACTCTAACTAATTTATCTTCTGACAGATTTTAGGTTATTTTTTAAGCAAATAACTACATTTGTATCTGTGTATTACTAATTCTGATAAATAATGCTCTGAAGGTGAGCAGAACATCTTAAAACTATGAACCAAAAAAAAATGATATTGCCTAAAATCATACGTTAAAATTGAAATAACATATTACCGTCGATTGATAAGAAAATCTATCACTCGCAAAATAAACCATCTATTTAAATTTTTCTATTTAATTAAAATATAAGACAATTAAATACTGCCAGAGTCCTGAAAAATTTACTTGGAAAAATGTTATTTACAGGAAAAACTCAAATTTGATGTTTTTATTCGGAAATGAAAGTGTTAACGGTATTTGCAAAACCACCGTTAATGGGTTAAAAGTAAATTAAACTGGAGCAAGAAACTATGGTACCAGAAATTAACATACAGTAATATCAGCTTACAAACAAATAACCACCACAAGCCCACACTTTTATGCATTTACATGTAGAGGAATGCAATTGATTGTTCCGCCTGAATCAATTAAGGTCTCTACTAATGCGTTCCAAACAATGCAATCCCGTACTTCGCCATTCATAGAAGCAGAAGAAATATTTTTTATCGCCTCGTTTTATTCCGGACATGTGACACGAGAGAGGACACAGTCACGGACACTGAGACAGGCAAAAAGGATGTTCGAACGGGTGACACAACACGAGACTGACCTGAAAGTACTTATGATTTAATGTGATGAAGTGCGGATTCGTGATTCAGTTTCCGAATGTACCTCGATAAGCGTCTGGACATGTTGCTAATGGAATTGAGAAGATTGAATTGATGAAGTGCAGGTTGGTGTCTCTGATTTAATTTCCGAAGGTGTCTCGATAAGCGTCTGACTTTCGTGCTAATGGGATTCAGAAGATTGAATTGATGAAGCGCAGGTTGGTGTCTCTGATTTAATTTCCGAAGGTGTCTCGATAAGCGTCTGACTTTCGTGCTAATGGGATTCAGAAGATTGAATTGATGAAGCGCAGGTTGGTATCCCTGATTTAATTTCCGAAGGTGTCTCGATAAGCGTCTGACTTTCTAGCTAATGGGATTGAGAAATGCAAGTGCCTCAATAAGGGAATAGACATTGAGATGAGAGAATTAATTAGAATTACATTTTTTACAAAATATTAAGTGTTAAGAAATTGTTTTACGAATACCTTTATTTTTGCATAATTCTAAACTTTTTGCAAATAACATATTCAATCTGCAATTCGTAGTTATTAACGGAAAGCCAACAACGTTGTTACCGGTGCTGGCACCCTACTCAACCAAGTTTTTTTTTTCTTTCACCATAACTTAAGACAAGATATGCTTTTAACTACACCAGTGCATTGCGCACCTTGTTTAATTTGTTAGTTCTGAGAAACAGAATATTTTTTAGTATTCAAAGTGGAAGTGGATTTCTGTGGTGGATTTCTGTTCTGTCAAAGTGGAAGTGGATAGGCGAAAACGCAACAATTTATTATTTATTTTAACTTATCTGAAAGATATTGAATTGTAAAATGAGACTTCGTTTCTTATTTAAAACACATATAAAGAAATTAATATTTTTTCAAATACAACCTAAATGTTATAAAGATTACATAATATGTTTATAAATTTAAATTTCATCGAAAAAATCAAACTTTTTATTTGTATTGACTACTATTTCTTCGAACAATTAAATAAAACATTTACATAATCAACTTCCGTATTGTTTAAAAGTGGTTTTCCTCATATAACTGATTGTATCAATTAATATTTAAATTGCATACTTGCATTAGCTCATTACTTTAAATCAAAAAATACATTAATTTTAATAATCACCAAGTTAGTTTGTGAATTGCAAAAGCGCAACAAAATCGTTTTAATCTTTAGGGTCACTGAATTTCGCAACATTGTATACTGGTTTTTTTTAAAGAATCATAACCCAAGCTAGAGGTAACAAAACACACCAAAAATCTTGCGAGATGAATGAATATAGGTGGACCAACATAATCTGTCAAATCGCGTCGCCTTCTGCAGATTGCATTATTCCATCGCAAAAAAAAATATTCCATCTGATTAATGGCCGCAGTTGGAGCAGCTGTAATGGAAGGACACGCCGCTCATTCAACATGGCTATTTTCGTGGAATCGCCATTGTGCACGAGTCGCGCGTTTACGGTGGGACAGTTTACGAGAAGTAAAACTTTTATGACTTCTATTGTTTGTTCTTTTTTTTCCCTCGGGATGGCGAATTGAATTTTTAGATGCTTTTTTGATAATATTTGTGTTTTTGGGATGATGATTTAACATATTGTAATCTTATGGGTAACATATTGTAATCTTATGGGAAATTTAGAGTTGTCTCATTTTTTACAGGAATTAATGAAAATAAATAATTACAGGGTTGTTAAAATTAAAATAACAATTCTTAAATTATTGTTTTAACGAATATTATATCTGAATATTCTGAAGTCAGTATCGGACTTCCAAAACTAAATAATTTTTTATCAAGTTTAACACTCATTACTGAAACTTTTTTTAAAAATTTTTATTAATATAATCTATCCTTTGACTACATACATTTTTAAATTTCCAGAAATTCCAAATTTTTCTGTAACTAGAACTTTTTTCGAAACCATAGGTACAAATTTAAAAATCCATCCAACTCTATTGCATTAAACACGACATGATGTCACTAAGCACAAAAAACAACACAAATATTTTTTACCATCGTCAACATGTAATTGAACCCCGAAAATTACAAAATAAAACCGATCTTTTTTCTTTCTGACATCAGCCGCCGCACAGAAGCAACTTACACCTCAGCTAACACCTCATTTAGTGTATGATGGATCGACGTCTCTTCTTCTTTCTATTCGAGAGCACCCTCTAAAAAAACCCTCTCCAATTCAGCGTGAAATATGAACGAACACGTCCGTAAACACATCAATTACAAAGAGTTTTCGTAAACACCCCCGCAAAATAATCTATATATTTCTGGAATCTATATTTAGCCTCTTCTTTCCAGAGGTACACATGCGTGAACAGTTGTGGAATTCAGTTCACAACTTCATTTTAGATTTTTTTTTTTTTCGTGATTCTAACTTTTCTGTTATGAACTGGAATGTCCAATTTTTCTGGAAATATTATTATCAAAGCAGCTGATTTATTGGTAGTGTAACAAATGACGTAGTAATGACGTCATGTCGATTTCAGATATCTGGAAAAAAAACGTTTTTCAACGGTAAATTTATTGGACATTTTGAATTTACTCACTGAGTGTTGAAAACGTATGTAATCATTATCCGACAGCCAGGTTTTCCAGCAATACACACACATTTTTTTTAAAATTTTTCTATTTAATAATCTTTATAAATTTTTTAATAAAATCGGGAAGTAAGTATAATCGTCTGCTGCAACAATAAAACTTTAAAAAATTAAAAATTAAATTTTTACAAAAATATAAATTTTAATCATGAAACTATATAAATTTTAATCATGAATCATGCAGTGAAACTAATTGTGCATTTTAGCCAATTCGCTTATCCCTCAGAGTGAGAACAAAGGTTAGATTGAACTATTAATTATTTTAAAAAAAACTGGTTGCTTTGGGTGCCTACTCAGGGGTCGGCTCATCACTTAATTGTGGTTCTAAAATATGACACCTTTCGCCAATAGCCCTCGTGTAGCTCTAGTGCGACGATAGTTCAAGCTAAACCTAAACAAAACGAAACTAATCGGTCTTGCATTCTTAAACCGTTTACCTTTTTTTAACTATCGCATTAGAATAGATTTGCATTAGAATATAACGCCAAGAAATTGTCTTCCTCCTACTAACTACCGCGTCCTTCAAGCTAGGTGACATAAAAATAAGATGGCAAGCTTCTTAAAAAATAGCAGAAAAACCTTTCAAGTCTGTTCGCTATTCCCGATTCTCGGATCGGTTCTTGAATTGGAAGCTGGTTTGTTTATTCAGCTACATCTCCTCGCTTCGGGTTGACAAAGTGGTGAAAGAAATGTGACTGATTTTAGTAGGACTGTGGCTTATAGGTAACTTGTCTTCCTTTTGTCTCCATGATCGCTGGTTCGAGTTGTGACGGAGGCAATTGATTTATAGTATGGGAAAATTCTAGGCATGTATGGAATAGGATTGTGGGGCATGAAATTCCTATTTTGCTTGACTTGCCAAATTCGGACCTTGACATCAAACATTCTACGTGCATTTTGCATTTTTCTACGTGTGCTACTTTGCATATTTTGTTTTGCACAGGGCCTCCGCATCCGTCCTTTTGATACAATTATGAAAATCCTGAAAGGAAACTTTTGAAAGAAATGATAGTAAGATGGGGAGTAACTTAACATTCACTATAACTATAAATTGCAGCAAATTGGTGAACACCATTTTTTTTTCCTGCCCGAGGCGATTTATGGTCATTTTATTTCCCTCGAGGCTAATATAGATACACTGTGAGTTAGCCGAAATAATTACATTGCTGAACGCGGGTATCCCAAGATTGTCACGACTCTATCTACGTGGAGCCGATTTGTAGTGACTCTATTTACATCCTTGTCAAACTTTCGGTTGGTCCTCCTACCATACGCACTTCCTCCCGATATATGCGTATGTTCTGTCGCCCGATTCACGACTGTGTCGTCTCCATAGAGTTAAGAAGAAGATGGAGATTCTTGGCTAGAAAACAAATGAAGGCGTCAGAAATTCGCCAAGTAACCCTAGTAAGCCCAAATAAACAGCAAAATGAACTTTAGTTCAATGCTAAAATGCATCATTTTAATATTTAAAAAGCATTGATAAAAAATTATTGTTTGGCGCAGTTGTAAGTTGTAGCACAATATCTGAATTTGCACTAGTTGGTAGTAATTTCCTTCACAGAAATATATGCTTTGTAATATATTATAGCTTTTATAGGAAAGTAAAAAAAAATCGCCAAGTCGAAGTGGTAAGCCCATGCTAACTCCACTGTAGAATATCGCCAAATACTTCGCCGAGAGCGTTTGTTTGGGCTTACTACAAAGCGATCAATGGCTTCACTTGGCGACTCAGTTTTCACATTAGTTTTTGCCTGGCGGTATCTCGATATTCTTAACTCTCTCGACTCTTTCTCTTCGTATATTTCGTTCACCCGACTGAAACCGCGATATCGCTTCGGTTTGAAATGCAGCAGCTCTTTGGAGACAGTAAGAGGAAGTTCTATTATTATTTTTATTCAAATGGAAGTTTATGCTTGGATTACGTAGTTCGATCGAAAAGGATAAGTTATGTGCGCCAATCGGAGGTGAGTTGTATGTTTACTGTCGCTTATTTCGATAAATTCTGGCAGTGGTGTCCCTGACAATGTCACAATTTCCTTTAAAGAGGTCATAAAAAGAAACAAATATATTTTGGTCTTGAAGTTTTATCAGAATTTACATATTACTATGTATCATGCGTAAAGTCTCAGGTGGAGTAGCGTTACGGTAAATTTATATCGTAAAGTTTCACAAATAGGAATGATATTAGAAGTTCAGTCATATATTCGTGATTCACGTAACTCTATAAGGCTGCATGCAGATAAACTACCACCAGTTTATTAAGGCCTTTATATTATAACATCTTTAATTCTAGCCTCAAAAACAATTTAACTACTCCAATCTACGGCTCGTATTTTTAAACAAATTTAACTCGTAAAAAACGCTCAACTCAAAAATGGAATTAACTTTATAACTTGATACCATTTACATGCCACATTTACCATGTTATTTTGTGATATAAGGTATGCCTCCATTGTAAGTGAACACGGTCAATTTATAAAGAAATAAAATTCCAAGTAAAAATGACGAGAAAAGGGCACACAAAAGTCACATTGTTTTTAATCATGGAAGAAAGAAGGTAATATATTATCCCAAAAGTTGGGTACTGGGCCAAAAGATTGATGTTTACATAATTACCTACTTATTGTTTATATTCCTTTTTCAAGATAAGTTATAAATCTTACAAAAGTTTTGACAAATTAAGAATACTACTTGGAAATATAGTCAAAATTAGCTCACTATTTAAGTTTTAAAAATATTATTTGTTTGAAACAATTGTCACACTTAAGGCGACCTTAACTTGATGTAACCAGTAAAAAATACAACAACTAAATTCTTTTGGCTGTTTTTCACCATTTTACCGTAAATATAATCTACTTTCTTTATACGATTTTATTGGCAACATTACGTCTTTAATTTCTATTGATCCCAATAAATGTGTTTTACTTTCACTGTAAAAAAAACTCTCTAACGTTTTCGTAAGCTATCGGTGTAACTTTATATAGATTTTAAGCTTTATACTCATGTTTGCTTTTTACCATATTTCCGTTATATAGTAGGTGTTATCTCCAAAGCTTTTGTAATACAAGAATTACATGATAGAGTCAAAGCCCTCTATAACTGTGACTTTGGTATAAAAGTAGAAAAACTAGGGGCGTGTAACACATGACTTTTCATTTGCGCATGCACGATTTTCACAAAAAACGTTATTTTGACGTCCGACAGGTACTAGGAACTCATGCACTAAGTTTGAATTGGGTACTTGACTATTTTTTTTTTATTGGCTTAAAATGTTCTTATGCTAAAAATATTGGACCCGTATTTTTTATTTTCTTCAAATACCCCATAAAAAGGCAGAAAAATGAATTTAAAAATTAGGACGAAAAATCACTCTTGAAAACGCTTTCTGGCTGTCACGTGGTATCTGTGATGTCACTATGACCTATAAACAAACTTTGAACTACCACATTGAAATCGATTTTAGGAAAAACTGAAATATACGCTTCTGTAAAACAGCCCTACATTTTCTCAATATTTATTATTTCATTAGTAATTAGATTAAATCAAATTTAATCAGAAAACAAAAAACATCACGCCGGTTTGTTAATAGTTCATAGTGACGTCAGCCAAACCGACGTGTTTGTGATCACGTGATGATCACGTGAAAAAAGTGCATAATTAAAACGATTTTTTTAATGATTTAAAGATTTATTTTGCAAAAATTATATATGCATTTGTTATTTTTTACTTTCAACTACAATTTAAATAACATTGGAAGGTATTTTAGCGATACAGTCAAGTACCTTATTCTGTATATCTTTTCGTTTTGTAAGCAATACCTTTGAAATCCAATAACAGTCACCCTCCATATCGTGTTAAAAACACAAAACCTCCCCTTCTGGTTTTCTACCAAATCGCAATGTTTTCATTGACTTATATTTAATTTTTGGAGTAATCCAAAATAAAAAAAAATAACCCTAAAATATCACTGCAGAAATATAGTTATATGTTTAATGTTAATGAAATATATTAAAAGAGTTAAATTTATTTGTAAATTTGAAAGTAGGTTTAGACCATTTGTTTTGTACTCCGTTTCAATGGTGCATGGCTATTCGGCTTTTTAAGTTTACATCTCTTTATGCTGCAATGTTACTCCGTAAAGCTAGAGGCAACACTTTTTGTATAAAATAACGTTACACCATACGTTTATTCACAGAAGCGTTACACCAAACGTTTTACATTGTTCAAATAATATAGGTTTGGTTTTGTTGATTTAGTTTGCTAAACTTCATTTATTTTCAAAATGTCACAAAACTTTTTAAATATGTAGTTCAAATATTATAATAGTATTAGCTGATTTTCCATATTCGAAAATTTTTATTATTGATTTCCGAAATGACTCCGGGAAAATTATTATGTATAGATTACAGGATTTTGTGAAGTCTTAGGATAAAAAGAAAATTGTGGTTTACACTTATGAAAAGCGAAACATTTGAAGAAAATGTTAAGAATTTAAGTTTTTAAATCTGTTTACGTTTTTATATTTTATATAATATCTCACTCTCTCTATTTATATGCAAGTAGAGATTATAATAAAAAATATATTTTAGATGATAACTGTATAATAAAATTTTTGAAGTATTTTTCAGAAGTAACAAGAGGCAATAACATTGTCATCCTTTAATTTTGACTTTTATATCTTTTCAAATTAAATTTTTTAAGTGATTTATTGTATGAATAATTTTTATTATTAATTTAAAGTTGCGAAGCTTAAAAACCTACATAATTTCAAAACGAAAAAATATATATATATATTTACAAACGGTCTACAATAATTGAATATTTAGATTCTTATGCTTTAAATAAATAATTAAAAGATGAAAAGAGATTAAAAAATAAGTTTATTGTTTCATAAAAAAAATATTTAACATGTTTGCAAAATGGCAATCTTATATTATGAATTTCTTTTTGTAGGTCTGACTGTCGGCAAAGATAAAAGCGGGGCTTATATGACTCTTCCATCGCCAAATGTCCAAAATGCTGATGTGAGTACAACAATTTATTTTTTTAAATGAACCAATGTGTGTATGAAGAAATCAGGCCCACGCTGTTCACAAAAAGTCTGCTCTTTTTTAAAAGAGAAAGTGCGCGAAAAAATACCTTATAATTTATAAAGAAATCAACTTATTTTATACGAACAATGTGGATTTTTTATGCAAAAGCTGAATAAAAACAAATTTTACCTCAAGAGGCTAAATAATTCTCAGCCACCACAATGAGAGTTGAGAATACTCTTTACAACATTACCACTCTTATATAATATTACCTTTCTCTTATCTCTTACCTACTCTTTATAATATTACCATGAAGTAATAAACTGTCGAATCGGGGCTCGAACCACGAACCTTTAAAAGTTCAGCCCAACGCTCTCCCAACAGAGTTATATTGACATGCAGAGTTTAAACAAGCAGTTAAGTTACAGTTTCAGTTGCTGTCTACTAATTAGAAATCTACTAAACATAGGGGTGATTACATTTAAAATATTACTTCGCCCATTTCCTTAAAGGAAGGTCCCAGGCTCGGGTCCGGGCATCACCAAAAAAGCTGCCAAACTATTAACGGCCCGTGCAGCCAAAGAGTCCGACAAATAATACCCCGTGTAAGGGAGTGCACGTTAAATATCCTTCAAAGTTAACGCTGCGTACGATGTCGCCCTTTACGGTTGTGTTGGGTGCCTAATCAGGTGTTGGCTCGTCACCTGGACTGTGGTTCTAAAATACGACGCCCGTCGCTAATAGCCCTCGTGCAGCTCTAGTGTGACGATAATTCAAACCAAACCAAACTTAAAGCCCATTTTACTTCAAGAGCTGATCAATTGACATAAAATTGGGTTGAACGCAAAACCTTTCTAGTAAAGTAAAAATAAGTTTTAATAATAAAAAAATATTAGAAATTATTATTTATATTATTTATATTAGAAATTTTTTGCTATAAAACCCACCTATTTATTTCAGATTCCAAACAGTACCAAACTCTAAAGAGATTGAAAAACGCAATAATTTTTATAAAGGCAGAACAATATTTCTTCTTAATATTTTATGGGAAAAAACCAGAAAAAAATGCATACAAAACGTCCTTGTAAAACAACCTTACCTGAAGCAAAGCACATAAGACTCAACAATGCGCTGAATGAATTTTTATAAAATATCACATGATGTACTAAAAAGATACATATTTGTCGAATAATATATGAATATCATGCGCCACTACATTGTTTCCACGTATCCATTCCAAAAAATGAAAATATTATTCAATTTTTCTTTCGCGAACCCACATTCATCCTCTGTTGTTGTTTGTAAACCTCTTAAATGTTTACTAAGAAGAAAAGACAGGCACGATACATCACTTTTGTGTCTCGCAGAAATAAAGAACAACTCCATTGGTTACTGAATTTTTTAGCGGTAAAAAATTTGCTTTGATGTTCTATACAAAAGTAATTTTACTTTACCCCAAAAATATTTTTTTTACATGTCATGCGCCTCGCAATATATAGTCACGATTGGATCTTTCATTAATCAATCTGGCAAAATAAGTCTAATTCTTGCTTTTCAATATTTGATCTTGTTTGTAAAAATGTATTTTGGAATAGTCGAAATAAATTTAACGTCGGCTAAAACAAATATGACACATTTATTTAAACGTCAATCAGTCATTACAATTTCGCAGTAGTTATAATAATAAGTCAACTTTTTTTAGAAGCAGTAAGTAGTAATTTACAGATATGACAAACCAGAAGATATACGATTTTTTTTATTAATTGAATCCCCCCTGTTTTTAGTTTTAATTACATTTTATTGTGTTTTATTAAGAGAAAAAGTTTCTGATTATAAATTTATAGTATGGTAACTAATGTATCAATTGATAAAAGGCTTCTTTTACTAATACATCTATAATCCATAATTTATTATTCTTAACCTGAAAAGTGGAAATGGTTCCAATTACGCCAATTTTCCGCTTACAATGACGTTTTTTAGGGTATTGTCAACCTTATTTCTGGCCCAAAACAAATACATGTTTGAAAGGTTTTTTATTACAAATTTGAGGTACATTAGATTAAAATGAAAAAAAAAGTCGCCAATCGCCTTAATCGTCAGTCAAAAATCGTTACTCTCTTACGGAGTTATGCCCGAAATTGCTCGGAAGAAACGTATTTTATTTTCCATGTTCCTCACAGAATTCTCGAAAGTCTCATCGAAAAGAATTGCTATGTCAACACAACTTCCAAACGAGAAAATGAAATCTTTTGTGTCGAATGTTCCCGGAATTTCTTTATTCTATCCCACTTATTTGCTTAATATATACATCGATAGGAAAATTTTCTTACTCGTTTCTTTTTCTATAAAATATTGAAAAGAAGAAGCACAGAGGGATATTCTCCGCTAGACTTAACGCCTTTTGCATTTGGCGATTTATATGCATGCAATGAAAATGTTTTTAACGGACTTGGTTTTTTATTCAGAGATAGTTTGTTTCCCTTTCGAATGAGGATATTGTGTCACTCGAAAATAAAAATGGAAGGTAACATGATTTTATGTATTTCATTATGGGTACTTTTAGAAATCAATTGAATTTATTTAAGAACTCAACACTCACTCTAAAAAGTGAATGCTCAAAAACGACGAAAATTTACTTAATTTTGGCGATTCCATTACTGGCAAATGCTCCTAGTTTTCGTTTCCTCTAAGTGTGGAAATTTGAATCGTTATTTTTATGAGGATTTGAATGTCGTCTAATCTAAAGAAACTTTTCGTCATTTTTGAGCATGCGAGTACAACAATGAGATTCAGTTTCCTCAAAATCAAGATACAGAATCGTCAAATCACGATCGTAAAAGTGAGGATTCGCGTTTACTCAAAAGTCACGCGATAGTTTTTACGAAACAATCCTCAAAATTAACGAAATGAGGCTTGAGGATTCATGAATCGTCAAAAATGAAAGTGTTATTGCTGAGAGTGCTCGTTTCACAACCAAAATTACTAGTAATGTTTCTTCGTAGTATCCAATGATTGTGACAATGCTAAGTCAAATTAATCTTTCACATTAAGGCGGAAGCGAAAACAGTACTTTCAGATTTATCTGCGGTTTTTAAACAAGTACACTTTTTTAAAAAAATTATGTTTGTTATACTGCAAAAATACCTTATATTAAAAAAAAAATACTGTTTTTTAACAGCTTTTTTTGTAAAAATAAACTGTTTAGGTAATTTTTTTTCTGTTTTTCAATGGAAATTTAAGTCTTTTCTGATAAACCTTCTAATTGCAAAATGTGTAACAATAATTTATCATTTATTTTATTCCAATATTCATTTGCTATTCAAATTACTCAATGAAATTAACTTAAATTATTGTTTCACAAATTATTTAGATAATTCAAATTATTAATTACCAAATGAAAATTTACTTATTTGTATAAAGAACGTAAATGAAATTTACGAACACATTTATTTTACTAAAGTAAGTTTTCATTTTTTTCTATTTAATGCCATTACTAACTGACATTACTGCAATACCAGATCAAAACTAGTCTACATAAAAAAAAACTTGATACTTTATGAAACGATGATACTTTAAATGAATTATTAAATAAAAATTATTAATTACAAACCAATTATTTAATTACATCTAAAATAAAATATTCATAACGCGAAGAGGGAAATGAAATCCATTATAATCTGCGTTCCCCAGGTGTTCTCGAATGTATTGTTCATAATATTTTATCTACTTAAAGCATTTGGATACAAAGAATCGAATTCGCTAAAAATTTCATTAAACTTCGTTTTTCTTTTATCGTTAGTAACTACAGTACTTTTTAACGATGTAAGATAAATTCTGTGAAACGATTAGCATAGCTGAAATTTCTTTAATGATCTTGGCGAAGAATTCTTCGGTTGGCGCCATGCTGGGAGATGAGAATCTTTCGTTAGCTTCCTTGATTTAAATATATTAAGATACTAATAAAAAATAGATGTAAACATCAATTGAAATTTTAGCTATATTTAGTTTCGTTGTTATTCTGAATGTGAAACCAAAAGATTTAACTGGAATTTTTTTACTTTGTGCACTACAGATGTAAGGATAGAAATATCGTAATAGGAAATATTGCCCTAACTAAATAACTATTTGCAACAAAATTATTTTTAATGTAATGTGGTTGGTAGACATATATATTCAGGTTTGTGTGCTTGGTCAGAGACCCGCTTATAAACCTTCGTCAAGTAAGACAGACACAACACACACATGTGACAGGTGCTACCATCTATCGCCACCTCCGCATTTTAGACTAAAGGAGAGGGAAATAGTCTCTAGGAACCTTTACCCGTGAGAAACTGCGCCATGACTGCCCACAGGACTTTCGGACACACATGTTTAACGAGCACGTACTCCGCATATACTAGGTGGGTCTTCAGTGGTATCGGGACTCGATCACGTGACCTTCCAATTCCGAGAAAGAATTAAAATTTAAATCCAAAACAGTTGCAGTGGAAACAAGTTTACACCTCGGCAAAACTGCGTAAGCCTCAGATGATAAAAAAAATCTACTCTAATAAGAAACGAAGATTAACTTTTTCACTGTTTCGTGTTCAAAACTTTCAATACAACAGAAAAAGAATTCTAAATCACACTTTCCCTCATTCAGATAGTTACTTACTTTTCGATCAATTCCAGTATCAAGCTCAGAGAAAGATTTTGGGTTTCCTTCCATAAAAATCACAATTCTGTTTCAAGTTACCTAGTTTAATTGCGTTATCGATTGCAATTATTCGCATCTGTATCGTGTTAATTTATTTCGACACTGATTAGGTGTTCGGGTTCCATTTTCTCATTAGAAGGTCGACGATTTGTTTCAAGTGTTGTCTTGTTCTGCCATTATTTCGATTAATTAGTTGTGTTACAATTTATTGTTTTAGCTGTTTTTTATACTTTTCTTTGCTTTCTTTTGATAACTTTGTTGCCTGAATGCTATTCTGAAACGAACTTTTTTTTTATATATTGTTCGTTTCTTTTTCATGTTTTATTTTTCTATTGCTTCCTGTCAATACTTTATTTGGTAGCTACCCAATATTTTGATTTACCCACACTGTTAAAACTGGTTAACACACTGTTACTGAAAAAACTGGAGGTTACACTGCTTAAAACTGGAAGTGCCAGATGGCACCTCCAGTTTTAACAGTGTAGGCCCTATCGCATTGAGGGTGGAAAAATTACCTATCGGTAAGCTAGTTTTTCAAATGAATTGTCTGAAGTTTATTTTTTACAGTGCACTTCAGTGTACTAACAAATAAGAATCCTGTTACTGTATTTCAACCATTCCACCTAATGACTTGAAAAACTCAGTGGCTCAGTCAAGTACGTGCTAACTGAAAAAAGAAGGCGAAAATGAGCTTTAAAGTTTTTACTTTGATATCATATCTATTAAAAATGGTACTTTCAAACTATAAATTATGTACTTCACTTAAACTTTGTGAAAAAGTAGAAATTTGTCATCATTAAAGAAGTTAGTAATCTGATCACTGACACAAAATCTCAATATTTTCAAATTATTACACTTTCTTCAAATAAGCTCTTCCTTTATGATTTGCTCTAATAGCTAGATATATAAATTTTGATTTTTTTTTCATTTTTAACCCTTTCAGTCCCAGCGATGCCATTTGGAATCATCATGTTTCTGATTATAATTTTTAAAAAATAAGGCTGACATCTATTGGGATTAATAAAAAAAATATTTTCTCATATAAAAAGTTTGAAGAATCGAATAAATGTGCTTGTTGATATCATAAAGGGCTATAGGTGATCAGAAAAAAAATTTCTAAAGTGATGATGCAAAATTGTCATTGGGACTGAAAGGGTTAACTCGAAGAAGCCATATTTGCCTGATAGGTAACTTTACCGCTCACGGTGCGATAATTCTTGCTTCAATTTTCCATTCAACCGTTTTATTCAATTTCGATATTCTCTATCGATAGCATAGCTAATTTTTTTTTATGTTGAAACTTGGGTTTAAAAAATAAAATATTAAGGATACAAAATTTTGAATTACAGTTGAACTGTAATATACTGCTCTTGTAATTGATCTCTCTGATGGTGATGAAATATTTTTTTCAATTATTTTTATAGTTTTACGAGCGTTTTGAGTTCGTAGCTCAAGTTTCAACGAAAAATTATTTCCCTTAAAAATTGGAAGATTTTATGAGTCCTTTTCATAATTGATTGCTTTCGAGAGAACTTTTTGTAGAGCTAACCGAGGGCATAAAAAGGTTATTTTAGAATAATGATGCATAATATCCTATTCCTTAGTCATTTTTCATTGAAAAAAAAACTTTTTTCGGTTTTATTGCCAAAAATATTCCAGTAAGTGACCGTTTCCTTAAAATAATAAATATAAATGATCATATTAGAGTAGATTTTCTTCCACTTACGCATACAAAAAGGTATATATTTTTTCTTTCTGGAATTTGGATTTCTTCCAGATAAAAAGAGACTCTCCGTCTGCTGCATAAAATCACCGGTGGCTTTCGTGCACTTAAACAATGCTTTATTTTAAAAGTTGGCGTTACTTTTAACAGTTGGTTTTGTCATTGGGGAGTTAAGTGAAAGTTGCAGATTATAAGTTAAAGTGTGCGAATTTGGAATGAAAAAAGTACAAAGTGGTTAAGGTGGTGTGACAAACGGGTCATAAATTAGAAGTTGTGTATTCAATACTCTGTAAAACATTTATATTTCAAATTAATCTTATTATTGTTCATTAATTTAGCATGAATACCATTGTATTATGCTGAATAATACTGCAAATTGTTTTTTTTAATATAATTTTTTATTTATATTTTGCAAGTTATTTAAGTCATTCAGTCATCTTAAAAAAAGAATGATTTCTAATAAATAAATATACAAGAACTAGGGGGCACGCCCCCATCCCACTATCGCTCGCTATCGTAGTTCAGTCAATCAAAATTATAATTTAAAATTTCAAAACGTCCCTAATATTATGCATGTTTAAATTTAAATTTACTGAGTCTATCCTATTTTTTTTTTTAACTAATAACGAATCTTGAATTCCTGAAGAAACACTTTTATGCTGTTTTCAGTCGGCCATTTTGAAATTAGTAGCATTTTTGTTCATTTCGATTGTTGCCATTCCAGAGATAGAAATATAAGGAAATTTAGCTGCCATATAAGAGTATTATGTATTATATATATAGATAGTCCAAAAATAAAGATACACTCTAAGAAAAAATATTAAAGTACTTTCTAGGAAAATGTTAATGTCGATTGAATGGCGATATTTAATTTATGTACAATGATCTCTTTTTTTTTTAACAATCACCCTCCAAAACGAGTAGAAAACACAAAACCTCCATTTCGGATTTTCGACACCATAGCAATACTTTCATTACCTTATTATTCTTCATATAAGGCAATTAAATGTAATAACGAGTATTTTTCGTTATTTTAAAATATTAAAATAAAACTATACAAATGTTTTAGATAATCAGAAATTCCTGTCCCCAATAATATAATTATTATCCCGATGTACCCTACTGGAGCATTCCAAGGAAAGTGGTCCTGAAGTGCCAAAAAATTAAAGTGCAAATAAAATTCTGAAAAAATTGTCACATGTAGTTAAAGGTTTATATTTCAAATAAATCATACTGATTTTCGAATCTGAATTCAATTTTAGTGTGAAAAAATGCAATAAACTAGACCGATTAAGAAATGGATCTTTCAAGTGAAATAATTGCCAGATGTATGATAAACGTTTAAGGGCTAAAAAACATGTAAAATGAATTTTTTTACGCATATTGTTGCTAATGCATCTTTTCTGAGTATCTTAGGCAGATATTATGTGCATCGCTTTTTTTAAAAAAAATTACTCGGTAAAATATGAATTACTTGATGCTTAATGTAACACACGGAACGAAAACCTATAACTTTTTATATAAAAACTGTAAAAAAAACTTAACAAAGCTTATTTTATTAATTATAAGCTAGTCACACATGGGGAACATATAAAAAAATTTCAAAACGTTTTTTTAAAAATTAAGCAAGAATTTGGCAATTTATTTCTTGAAACGCACGGAACGATTTTGGCAATAATGAAGGAAACGGGAGTGGGAGCTAGTTGACGTGTAGAATAAAAAACGAGATATATCCTGAGAAATTCATTTATTGAAATACCTGCTTATGCAAACATGCATGTATATATGTAAAAAACACCATAAAACAAAAACATCCTTTACAAAAAAATTAAAAACAATTGCAAAACTAAAAACGTTATCATTTACGCTATGGAAGTTTCAGCCACCTGCTCTAGCAGATGTACACATTTGAGGATGCATTGGATGTTTACATTTTAGATCATTAGTAGTTGAAATGTAGAGTGCTTCAGACGTTATTTTGCTTTTCCTTGTGACCATTTGTCTTTAGAAAAGTTATGTGTTGCAAAATCATTATTTCAAATTAAGCATTTTATTGATATTAACAGTTATGTTTTAACAAAATTTATTTTAACGAAAGTGAATTGTTTTACTTTAACAACTTTCATTTAAAATTTTAAAAAAGAAAAAAAAAGATTTGAATGAAAGTATTTCGCAACGTCTCCCAGGAAAGACATTGTCGACGGAGTTGGTGGCAATGCCAAATCTCTCGTGCGGAGAGAAGTTATGAGTAAAAGAACAAATCCGACCATCGTCCAGCATTCAAAGAATTTGCCGGATATTGTCAGAAACATAATTCCGAATACCAAAGTCCTTCATATTTGGCAATCGGATATAACATCCAAAATAACGGATATTAACCCTTGAGTGACTTTGTTTCCGGTACCAGGAATACGAAAAATTCACCATGTTAAATGTGACTCGGGCAGTCACATTGAACTGTTCAATACAGTTATATAAAAATTGTGCTTGCTATTGTTGTGTAATTTGCAATATGGTAGGAATCATTTTTCACTACAATAAAACCGACATTAAGTTTGCAGTATACAAATGTTCTACGAGAAAAAGGGTAAATAGTTCTCATTCTCCAGTGCGAGAATCGAATAAAAAAAGGTGTTTCACATTCAATAAACAATTTTATTTGTTATTTCAAGACATAAATTTATCATTTTTATTAGTTTAGCTTCAGTTAGAGGGTATTTTAATTATTTTTTCCATCGATTTTGACGTAACCGGGCGCACGAATATCAGGGTCAAAGGAGGAGCCAATCAGAAGAGGCGAAATTTCGGCGCCAGCTGCGTTGTTTACCCAGTTTCCTTCGCAAAGTACATTTCTCTGCTGCAAACTTAAGGTCGGTTTTAGTGTAGTCAAAAATTTAAGAGTAATATTTAAAATTAGCAATTGAACTTTTATATTTTTATAAAAAAATTAAATATCAAAAAATGTGCTTTACCAAAGTTAAATAATAAATAATTGTGTATTTAAATATGTAACCAAATTCCTATATTTATTTATTTGCTAACCAAAGTGTTTATTATTAAAAATATTAGTATTTTAAAAACTGAACTATAAGTCAATTCGCACGCTGTAACACACGGAACGTTGAGTGTAACACACGGTACGGCGTTATTTATTTTATTTTAGGCTGACTATTTATAATTCAGATTTCTAACACCACTTATTTTAAAGCTTATTTACTTAGCTTTCGTTTGATATTTTTTATTTTCATGAGCATTTGCATAATTCGCAGAATTATTCAAATTATAGAAGAAGAAAAGAAAAAGACCCTGTTAAATGGAAACACACGGGACGCGAAATAAAAATGTTATATCTGCGTAACTTTTTGGTTTAAAAAGATTCCGATTGGCTTAATAAGATAATTAAACATCTGAGAAAAGATATAAGTTGTCCTCTTATTTGTTTTATACTGATATCAAAACGAAAATATTACAAATATCCTGAAAATGTGGTCCGAATGTAACACACGGAACGCTGGAATGCTCCTTCTACATTTTCTATTTGCCGAACTTCGCTTCAAAGTTACTTCTTCCAATAGTGACAATCTATTTGAGAGCATTAGGTGATCGACAATTGTTTGTTCTAGTTTTATTTTATATTTATAGCAGGGAAGTTAGTACGAGCAATAAAAGGTTTTTCATTCGAAACATTACGGTTCCTTGTGATCCATTATGTTACAATTCAAACTTTTATTCGAGGTTAAGTTGGATATCGCATGCCATATTTTTTTTTACTAGGAAAAGGGTATAAATGGAGTTTTTACGTTTGTAAAAAATCTGCTTTTTGTGTTAGTGGAGCTCAAAAATATTCAATAGTAATATGTTTCTTTCTCTAACGTCTTTTACAACTAGCTGGTTAAATAATAAAGTGAAATATTAGGCAATATGTGTAGAAATACCTAAATGAATTTTTATCTGAACTAAATTATTCTTTGTTTCTTAATATATTCAATGAGAAATTAATTAATGAAATAAGTGATTGAATAATTTTAAACAGCATAATTTCAAATATTATGATTTTTAAAACAATATTTTCTAAAAACTTAATTGAAATAAACGACAGCAATTATTAAAAATAATTTTTTAAGTGTAAATTTGGGTCAATTATTAAGCGTTTAATAAAATTTAGTTCATTATTATCATTTTAAAATTCAGAATATGTCCACACTCCGCATCGCATAATATTACGCAGAAATTAAAAACGAAAAGAATTAAAGTAAGCTTCTACCCATTTTAAATTGAAAAAAAAAGAGTGGTCTGTGAGTCGTCTGTTACAGGATCTGTCACTTACACAGCTTCCACACAACATTTACGATCAACAGGAAACAAACCAACAACACCTCAGAAAGAAATTCGCCGAACAGGGCCTTTAGCTAGTTCTAATTCAAACTTTTATGAGCCAAAATTAATAATTTTTTAAATCTTCTTTTGCAGATTTGATAATTAATCTTTATCGTTTGCTATTTTTTTAAGTTCGAAGAATGATGTATTTTTTAATAAATATCTCTTTGCAGCCACAAGTTTACATTTCGAAAATAAATTAGTAAAATTCTTGCTTTATATAAAAAAGCTAAACTTAACACAAATGCAAATTTCGATTTTTTTATGCATCTTTCTTCATACATATATAATGAACTATCAAAATGACTTTATTGTGCTATTACAACAATCCGACCGAATTCAATTGAATCAATTCAATCCGAATTCAACAATCCGAATCCAATGAAATTGCATTTCAATGTAGATTAAATTTTTAGTTATATAAATTTTAAATAAACTTCTAATTTAAATTTTTTAATGAACTTTGGAATGTAGCCTAAACTGATTTTGTGCTTCAAAATGACGTATCCCATTTGTTTGTGAGACTTGTGGTTCGTTTTGTGAAAGTGGGTGACATACAGATGGAAGGACAGACAGACGGACTGAACGATTATAAAACCATCCACTTTTAACATTATAAACGTAGTATGGAAGCTAAAATTAAAAATAAACGAACAGTTAAATATTGGTTTGTATAATATTAATGCAAAAGTATTTTTTACAAAAAAAACTACTGATATGAAAAAAAATAGGATAGCTCAATAAAAAAAATATTAAAACCAACAAGCTTTAGATATATTTTAAAAGTATAATCTGTTAATTTCTAAAAAAATCTCACAACGTGTTTTTTTTTCCAATTCGAGGATTTTACGCGTTAGTCTAAATAAAGCTTGACTGTCAAATAGCGTGTGACACCATTAAGGAAAAATCACCTAACAAAATATAGTAGGCTATGTTGTTTATTCAGGTATAGATAGTCATGTACCAATGAGTATGGGTAGAATTTTGTGACTTTAATACAATTATATTATTATTATTCCAAAAAATACAGCTTGTTTCGATAAATACATAATAAAAATATATTTTCAATGTATTCATATTTTTAATTTTCCTACGTTTTAATTATTTATATTAGAGTTTATTATTCTTTTTTATAAAAGCAAAAAAAAATATCATAAATGATTGTCTTTTTTTTTAATCCATTAACATTTTACTAAAAAATTGCAAGGGACGAAAGGGTTCAGCTTAAATTTTTACAAAACAAAAAATATTTAAAAAATGTAAATGCCAAATAAATTAATACCACGTTGTTTTCATTTATTTTAAACTCCTTGAATTGCTTATACTTGTTTTTTTAATAGACTATAAAAAAAACCAAGTCCCATAATGCTAAAGGTTAAGGGATGCTAGGTTAAAAAAATTTAAAAAAAAAAAACATCCCAGCGTTGAAGCTTAAAATACAATTGAACCATAAACAAAACATTTTGTGTGTTTTACTCAATACATTATGAGAATTAACTAAAAAAATCCATTTTGTTTTATTTTTTGTTTAAAACATATTTATTCTGTCTTGCCTGCGAGTATTCAAATGACGTATTGTATCTATTTTTCATTTCAATTGAATTCCCATGATTTTATTTCAGTAGTTTAGAAAATCGTATGTTTACAAAACTTATTTATTATATTTACAATTTTATTTAAATTTTCAGTTGGCAGTTAGAATGAATCATATTTTGCTTGAATTCAACCTTTTGTTTCTTTTAATTCATTTACTTTGATTCAAAATAAAATTAAAAGATCAAAGCAAAATTCATAAAATGATAATTAATTTTGATCGCAAGTCGTATTTCGTACATTACAAGTAATTATCGATATTCATCAGAACTTTTTGTTCACTATAAGTAGGATTTCATGTGAAATGGCTCTGGTTAAGCAAAACTTTTTCATTGGTCACGAACCTAGAAATTTTCGTTAAGAGAAGAATACGCGCGGGACCGGGGTCTCAAAACTCAAGTGCCTCAGTGCTAATCTAATGGGAAAAATCTATTTATCTATATTTTCTGCCACATTTTTCCGGCTGTATTGAATATTTTACAAAATAATAAACGTAGATAACTTACAAGTCTCTACAATCCCAGTTTATTAAATTGCTTCGAATTGTTTTTTTAATTATTTATTCAAAATTTTAAAAACATTTCGAACCAATTTCAAAAAGTCGGGACCTGTAAGTCAGCTACATTTATCACATAAAAAAATCTGTTTGTAAAAATATTCAATACAGCCGGAGAAATATGACAGAGAAAATATTTGTTCTTCTTTGGATTAACACTAGGGTATTAACACTGATGGACTTTGCTTTGGAGACCCTCGATCCAGCACGCCCATTCCCCTTTATGAGAAATGTCCTTCTAATTGAGTTCACGTTATCTGTTTAGCTGTGCATTGAAAAAAATTCTCTGATCGGACTGATTAGCTGTATTTAGAACTTGGTCCTTCCTACACTGTAAAAAAACTGTTGTTTTTAACAGCTAAAAACTGCCAACTTTGACGCCAGCTAATTTTTTTACAGTTTAAAACTGTATTTTTTTGTAGGAAAACTGTATTTTTTTTACAGGAAAACTGTTATTTTAACAGGGAGAAACTGTTAATTTAGCAGGGAAAAGCTGTTCATTTAAAAGTTTCTCCCTGCTAAAATAAAATACCCAATACTACCCCTCGTGAACGAGTATTTATTTTGTAGCATACGGTTTGTAGCATACGGACTCGCACGCAAGAGGTTCCTGGAAGAGGTAAGGACCGAGTCAGGTTTTGATCCAATAACCTATTGTGTGCGTCCAATACTGAACCGTCTGCGACAAAGTAATTATTCGGTCGCGAAGGCCAGTATAGGGTATTTGTGCTTAACGATGATCTTAGTCACGTGACTCTAATTTAGCAGTTTCTCTCTGCTAAAATAACAGTTTCTCCCTGTTAAAATTACAGTTTTCCTGTAAAAAAAATACAGTTTTCCCGGGTAAAAAGTTACAGTTTTAAACTGTAAAAACGACAGTTATTAACTGGCGTCCAAGTTGGCAGTTTTTGACTGCAAAAACAACAGTTTTTTTACAGTGTATACTCTTTTATATATTGTTATTGGTCAGTTACATTTATGAAGGTAACTTCATCTCCGACACTATTCACAGACTGTTTTAGAACCTTATTTTACGACTGGTTGAAGTTAATATATCGAAAAAGTTATTGCGAACTGCCTGGATACTTTTTTTTTACAGTTTAATGGCTTTGGGAAGATTAAAGTTTATTTTTAACTTTTGAAAGCGCCATCATGATTTATGTTTCCTTCCAAACACTGAGTAATAAAACCTGAACTTAATCTAATTTAATGTCTCCGGCTGGAAGTCTATCAATCCACTTGTTTGTGAAGATTCTTTTATGTGCTGTTTATTGCATGGAGATAGTTTTATTGCGGCTACTGTATTGTCACAAGAAGACATTGAATTTGAAATTTAACTCCTTGTTTAAAGCATTTTCCCTATACACTCACCGATTTTTATGTATGTTTCGTTAAAATTGTTTTTGAAAAATGTAAAGGAGGTTTAAAATTAATAAGAAATTTCTTGGGGGACCGGAGCCCCCATTGACGCCCATGTTAAAATGGATGTACCTTTTTCTCAGGAACTACTTGTTGGATTAATTTAAAACTTAACACAGTTAAAGTTCAAACACTTTTACACAGATAGGCATATGTTTTTATTAATAAACATAATAATTTTTAATTTGTGAATTTTCGAAGATTTGTTATCACATTTTCATAAAAAATCAGCAAAATAATTTTTTTTTAAAAAAAGTAATAAATAGTTCTTTAAAAGCATGTGATAGAAAGTGTAAAAATACCTAATGTGTATGTGCAAAAAAATCTAGGCAAAATATTCAGAAGTTACTGGGAAACAGGTACATTTGTCCTAAAATATGCGTTTTGAGAAAAAGGCGTTTAAATTATAATTTTTAGTAGTCTTTTATGCAGAAAGTATTTTTCAAAAAATAATAATAAGTTCTTCTAATGGACATATTGCCTACCAGATTATACAATTTTGTAGATAACATTTGAAATATTATTCCACTCTAAAAATCTCAAAATATGCATTTTGGAAAATTTTCGAGTCTGGTCCCCCTCAAAGTAACAAAGTTATGGGCTTTAATTGTAAAAAATTCAAAAATTTAATTTAAATTGATTGTAAATAGAATATTTTACCATTTAAGGTGCAGTCTTAATTCATAGATTTCATTTTACAATCCACTATCCCGTATTCGGTCGGATTCCTGAAAGCACTGGATTAAAAAGTATGTTTAATAGACTTTCAAATGCGTCGTTATGCATCGTATCTGTTTCATGACCGTGCCTTTTCTATCGTCTTCGGGGCAATTGTAGAGAGCGATTAAGATATTAAGTATGGCTCGGTATTTTTCCTGGAGGTTTGGTTTGTTTTATACTCTTTTACGAAGCGTTATTTTTACACTTTTTCGAAGCTTTTTTTTCTAGTTACAAGTATTTTCCTCGTAAATAGCAGTAAACCATTGCCCACAGCTGAATAATAGTTTATGAAACTATTATCAACCAAGGCCGCCGGCGCATATTATAGAGACGACGAATTAGCAGTGGTCAGAAAAGAGTTCGTTGTCTCTATTAAATAATCACATCTATTAAGAAAAAAAACACTTCATATTACGTACCTCTAGTTTCTAAAACCAACTCAAATCAAATCCATTAATCGTCTCCTAAAGCAATAATTCTATAGGAAAAACTATATCGCAGGAATCTCCTAACTAAAATACATTGTCTAACAAATGTTAAAGAAACACCACAATTCCAATACCTAAGCGTGTTTGCGAAAGTGTCCAATAAAATATTCTATCGATCTGATTCCGACTGTGTTTACTGTTATAACATAGTATCTTTAGACTTACCTCGATATTTATAGAGCATTCGATTTTTTACTTCACGTTCTTAGAAGCTTTGCCCTCATAAGATGCTTAGAAGATCGTAAAAAGTTTGAATGCTATAATCAATAAAACAATCTATTAGATTCTTAGTGTTGTGTTAAAACATTGTATAGCTTTAGATTTATTGGCGCAAAATAAGTTGCATCTTTTACAATCAACAAAATGCATTTTCCGTACTTATTTAAAAGTATAAGAATTATATATAATTATTTAATTGAGCAGGGGCGGATTCAATGTTGATGTAGGCCAGCCTCTTCTCGATGGTGATCTGGTCAGGGAGAGAGTAGGGCATCCGGCGGCGATACCACACCAGTCCCAGCCCGTACTTGTCACCTTTGTCGCAGAAATAAGCCTAAAACAAAACAGCCATGATGCTTTTATAATCAACAAAATGCATTTTCCGTACTTTCAATTAATTTTTACTGTTTACAATTGTAAATCTTCTCACACTAGAAAAAGGACAGTTTCAAAACTGAGTAAAAAATGCTCATGAGCCTGAATGGTCGCATAGTCCATCATTAGTCAAGTTTGAAATTTGCATGTACTCATTTCTGAAACCATGCATATACTTAAGTATGAAACACTATGGGGATAATTTTTAAACATGCACATACTTCGAAATAGCTTTATGTGCTCATTTTTGAGTTTGTCCTTGTTTCAAAATATAGTTATATATAATACTAATAAATATATAATAATTTACCATCAACTAAACTATTTTGTAAGGAGTGAATCTATACACCTTAGTAACCTTATTTAAAACATAAGATTGTAATTACTTGCAGATTTTCTACTAATTTTCAGTATAAATGCGATTTATGGTATGACTGGTAGGGTATTTGTAATACAAACATCTGCCCTACAGAGAAGATTCTATCTCGATTCTAAAACGGTCCGTCAGCCCTGGTTTAAATTACTACAGTTAACTAATAGAAAGTAGTTTTGCTTTACACCGAGCATTGTCTGGTATTTTTTTAATTTTAAAGAGTTGAAAACTATCATTTTTAAACTTAGCGTTGGGTCATCATATTTAAAGTGAAATGTTTCATTTCAACTTCAAAACATAGATTTACTGAGTTTAGAAAGTATCAATATTCTCAGTGTAAAATTCCGTTGTCGGCGAAACGTCTAAATAACGTCAAATCCTTTCCATTAACTATTTATTAGAGAAGTTGCTGGATAAGTTCGCTGTACGTAATTTCAATGAGGAATTATAGAAATTTCTAATGCAAGTGGAATTTCTATGCAGTCTCAGATTGGCAGAATTTTGTTGTATTTGTTTGGAAATGTTGTAACTACGATTAATTTTAAATATAATTTTACTTAAAATATGAATTGATGCTCTATGAAGGTATAAAACAAGTAGTAGTTGTATTTGACAGTTTTACTAAGGCACAAGAATTAGTTAATTTATAGGTCCATGTAAAATGTAACTTTTCATGTATGAATTCTCAATGTTCACTATTTTTTTTATTTTGATTTCGACGAAATTGTTTCTGAAGAAATATTTCAAGTGTACATTATTTAAAATTTAAAAAAAAAATCTGCAGTTATTTAAGAATAAAGTTTTGTAAGAATTTATAAATTAATTTTTGATGTTACGTAATAAATGTGCTTCCCATTATCTAAAATGTGTTCCAAAAACTGTTTGACGATTTAAACCTAAAAGTATTTTTCCAAGTGATCTTTTACTTCCATTTCCTGCTTTCCATCACCATGTCTTTAACAATGCGTTGGAAGATAAGCATGTACAAGAATCGATTCATTCTTTTTATAACAAATTTTGCCATTATGAAACTGTTTTGTAAGGTGTAAAACTATACACCTTAGTAGCCATATACTTAATAACAAAATCATGCAAAATGTGGATAGAGAATGTTTCTCTCTCGCTCCCTCTCTGTTTTTCTGTCTCTGCATCTTTGTGTTTCTCTCTCTGTCTCTGTGTCTATCCCCCTCTATTTAAATTTTTTCTTCAAACTAGGGGGTAAAGGCCCCCTGCTCGCTACCACTCGCCAACCCCCGAGAATTGCTACACAATTCCCTTTTGTTTGTTTTTATTCCCCTTGTCCGACAATTACAATTTCATATTATATATAGATATCGCTTAATTTTTTTAAAAATAATTGGCAAAGGCACATGCTTTATCAAATTAAATGTTACATTAGCTTCAAACCAAAAAAAGCAAACTCTAAGTATCATTCCAGTGTCAATAAGTAAATATTTCCCGCTTTATTGTGTAAATAAGTTATTTACGGGCGTCAGTTAATCCTGAATTTTAAATGAATTACGTGCGGGAAACTTCTCTCCCTTCTTAATTAATACGCCGCTGTTGGCTAGGGAAGATGCATGGGAATTACTTCATGGAATTAGTTGGTTTTTGAAGATGCGAAGCAAACAGATTGAGGTTCCTAATGCCGTAATTAATCAAAGCGAATTCAAGCAAAACTGCGAATGAGGTAAATTGGAAGACTTATATCCACATTTAGAATTAATCAATTTTGTATCTTGGAACAAGGTTTCTAAATTGTAGCCATCGTTAGATTGTATAATCCCCGGAAACTTTTAACATTACTACTTTTTAACTACTACTTTCATGTGGTTTTAAACATTAGTCACACAGTATTACCGGGTGGTTATAAAATAACGCTCGCTGTTCGGAGGGGTCTGTAGCTTGAATGAATAATCCAAATGCATCAAAAATTGAGACACTTACTAATAAAGAAGTTGGGAAAGGAATGGAATCATAAAAAAGATAGAATCCTAAAAATAATCATAAAAAAACAAACTCGTCTCTTGACCAGAGTGCTAAATTACGAGACATTGTCAATTATGGCCTAAAACGGCCGACACAGCTAATTACGCCTCGTAATTTAGGACACTGGTCAAGAGACGAGTTTTTTTTTTATAATTCCATTATTCTTTCCCCCCCCCCCCTCCCCTTCTTGACTAGTAAGTGTCTCGATGTTTTTTTTTTTGCATTCGGATTGTTCATTCAAGCTACAGACCACTCCTAATAGCGAGCTTATCTTATAACCACCCTGAATTAGTGCTATATAAGATAAATAAAAAGGTGTTGATAAAAAATAATAAGCTATTTTACTTACTTTCATTTCAAACAGTAGTCAGTATCACACACAAATTAACAATGTAGGGGAGAGAAGGGGAATCCCGCCACCTCGGGTAATGCCACCACCCCTTGTATCTCACCAGCGGTGTGTGTGGGAGGGGGACTGTGAGCTCTGACCTGTAGCAGGAAACAAAGTAATTTGTAGTATAGACGCTAATGGCCGTGCGGTGAGTTGGTGTTAAGTTATTTAAAAAATACGGTTTTTAGTGATTTTCATCTAATCTCGAGCCTTCTGAAATTAAGCGATAAGTGACTGCTATCTCTAAGTTAGATAAATCAGTTATATATCATTGAAAAGAGTAATTACTATTTAATTATTTTATCACGTCGTTAGTTTGGACGCTAGGCTAACTACTTATCTTTAAACAAGCCGTCTATTCCATTTTGTCTTACTGGGGTAATGCCGCCACATCACTCTGGGATTATGCCGTCACATGCAAAAGGATGGTGGCATAATCCGTAAAAAAGAAATTTCATATATTGGCCCTACAACCTATTAGTTTTCGTTAGAGATGCCACGCATCCGAAAAAGAATAACTAAACTGGCCAAATAGACCAACGAAACTTTAAAAAAAACTGCATAGTTAGTTGCACATAGAAAGTTAATAAAAGAGCTGTATCCTGTACAATTTACCATTCCAAAGTTAATTAAACCTATTTTAGTTCTATATGTATTGCTTTTTTATGTAATTTTCCATTATTTATAGATTATTTGCTTTGTTTATTGATGTGGCGGCATTACCCCAGATACCGGGGTAATCCCGCCACTGTGCGAGCATTAGAAAAATACAATTGTATTCAGTTTCTATTAAAGATTTAAATTTTAAAAAAATCATTACAAGATAGGTTATGAACTGTAGTATGCTATGCTCATTACAATTTACATTAATTGCAACACAATTCGGCATGAGAATTCAATTTCCCTTAAGGTGGCGCCATTCCCCTTCTCTCCCCTAATGGCGACGGCGTTTTGAGTAAGCAGTTAGTAAAGGCACCAGACCTCTTGAACCACATTGGAGTAGGAGTCGAACTAATTTTTTGTAAAATCAGGTCTATTTCCATAATTTGATATTTGGTTCAACCTATGTTGAACCATTTTATGGCATATCTACTGGAATTTATCATTTTACACCGAAATTTGGTTCAACGCTGAACTGATACTTTTAACAGTGTTTAGGATTTTAAATAATTGCTTAGATTGTCCTTATATTTCTGCCAGAACTTATTACCCCTTTATTCAATATGAAATGAAATTATATTAAAGAAGCTCCTTTAGCTTATTATTATCTAAAAAAAATCAACCGATTTATCAACAAAGTAAATAATTTTCCACCAACCAGTGATATTTTTTTGATAAATTTTATAAACTAAAAAAAGATTTAATATCAGTATTGTAAATATTTTTTTAAATTATAAATATATTTTTAATTTGTTAAAATTGTTTGTTATTGTTTTTTATTGTATTTTGTGTATGTTTTTGTCATGTAAATGGAATTTTTTCTGTATGATGGTGTTGGTATAAATAAATGCAACGAAGCCTTAAGTTTTTCTAATCTACTTCGTTTTCTGGAATTGTTGTGCGATCTTTGCCAATTTATATCTTAATTTTTTTTATTATTAATTGTATAATATAGAGCAGATTCGAGAACCATTATTCCATTTAGCTTTTTCCTCTTAAGCTCTGTGCTTAATTATGCGTATGGTTCATTTTATAATTAGTTCTCACAAACACTGCGCTTATTATACGCATGTTTTATTATAAAATCGTCAACTGACCGAATTCCAAAATTTGATACTTCTTCTTTTAAAACTTAACAACTTACCAAATACCATTGTAAATTTTTAATGCATTAAATCTTCTCGAGTGTACTAAAGTTGACCATTTAGTCTTTTTATACTGTTTAGACTTTTTGTACTTTTAATTCTATTTATTTATTCCAGAAAAAAATTAAAGACTTTGTCGACGAAAAGTAACAGAGTAGGTGTTTTTACCAACATACGATAATTGGGTTTTTTTAAGTCGGAGTTACAGAATCTTTTTTTTTGTATCGAATTCAGACTACTTTGAATTTTTCAGAAAAACGATTTTCATGAAATTCAAATTTTATTTGCACAAAAAGATGAGAAGGTTCAATGCTATCAAATACAGTAGAAAATTTCGAGTGAGAGTGTGTCCTAGCCGCTCGCTACAAAGCTGCTAGCTTTTTATCACAAGCCACAAATTATCCATGTTAAGTAATATAAGTGTCCTCACTGACACCGCTTTGCGTCGCTTAATTAATTAGTTGTCATACCAGCATGTATTTATCGACATATGGGGGTATGGAAAGGATGGTTGGATTAGCATCGCTATGGCCAATGGGCCATTTTCAGCAATTCTGGTTAGTGGTTGGTTTGTTGAATTCGCACTGATAGAGCGGCCTATTGGACTACTGACGACAGTCGAATCGGGTACTATTGCATATTGCATTGGATGATAGCTATTGGGTTTTCGCGAATGAATGACCCGATAAGAGTTAGTAAGTTTGTTTCATGATTAGATGGCGGTAACAACAACTGAGATGGCACCCCATGTAAATTTTATAGTGTGGATAACTTTGTTGTTTATAAATTTCAATGACATTTCTTCTTTCATATCGTAGCTTTACTGCAACACTATTATATGTGGATATGAATAAACTTACCGTGTCTTCTTTTGACAACGCCACTTAATACTTCAGACAATTAAAAGGTAGCGCGAATCGGAAGATATATGACATATTATAACTTAAACCTCCTGGCTTGATCCCCTTTGAGGCTGTGCACTGTGCAGTGAAGCAAGTTTCATCAAAAACTATACAAATACTGCCTTATATTCCCCATACCAAATCAATATCTCTAGGGATGACAAGTCAATTCTGGGGATCCCCTAGTTGGCTTCAATCTCTAAAAATTTGATGGATCCACTTATGTGTGTGTTTTGTCTGTCTTACTTGGCGAAGCTTACGAAACTTGTTTATAAGCGGGTCTCTGCCCAAGCACACAAACCTGAATATGTATGTCTGCCAACCAACTACCAACTAGTATTGCTTTGCATCGTTAATCGATCAACTAGGCAGTATGCACGTTTTTGCACTTGAAGCTTAGATTTTGCTTTAAAAGAACATTTAATTTCTCAAATAGTCTAAGTAAAGTGTTTTCAAAATACGGCCAATGACCCCTAAGAGCGCCGTTACATTCTTTTAAGTGCTTCAAGGTAATTTATAAAGTGGTTTTAATTTTATATCTAATTAAATCAAAAGTTAGTGATAATTTGGTATATGAAAAAGCTTCGGAAAGTAAAAACTGTTTGAGAACTCCTGGTAAATTATTACAATAGAAATTTAAGTTTCAATATTAACTATAGCGTATTATTTAAAAGTGAATTAAATAATTTGTAAAATGTGCTTGAAAAACTTTTACTGTTATTTGTTTTATAAGAGCTTATACTAATATGCATGGTCCAGGAACATTATAGCAATTATGTGAAATCTAAGATAAATATTTGTTACAGTAGTGCTTCCTAAACCTGAATAATTCCATAACTTTACTTTAAATATTCAATAACATGTGCATTGGAAATCCATTTTTATTAACAAAAGTTATAATAATATATAAAATAACGTATTGCTTTCTAAAAATGGATTAAAATTATTTAACATTACAGTCTTATTCAACTATATTTTTCAAAAGCAAACTGAAGCTACTTTGAAGTTGCACTACAAATATTTCCCGCCCATAGATAAAATGCTTTCAATTCCTTTTCATTCTAAGTTTTTCTCCGTTTTTCCACATTTTTTCCCTACCTTTACCTTGCACAAACAGAGTGAATCGGTTTTCCTCTCTCTCCTGATGTAGCAACAAAATTGAAATTTGTATTTTTCATTTCGATAAATCTAGTTCTGTTGACAAAAGTTAGCGCCAGTTACAACAAATTATTTTTCCATCTGTAAAAGTGTTTTTTTTTTAAATGCACCTTTCGTAGCTGAATTGAAAACTATTTTCGCAGTTTATATATTTTTGAGTTTTTAATGAAAAGATTTCAATTTACATTTGAAAAATTTTCTTTTTATTTTTTAATCTTTACTTAACTGTGTTCATGTACTCTTTTGACATGAAAGGATTCATGGTGTTTTCAACATCCTTTTCATTCAGGATTCATCTGTTGGATTTTTAAAAAATATTTTTGTTATTTGACATAAGTTTTAGTTTTTGCAATATTTACGTGTATCTAATATGTCTACGGAGTGCAAGAGTGCGTAAATTAAGCCCCATTCATATTCATATATTCAGAATTTTTCTCGTTGCGTATTATTTTGCAAAGATTACTTTTATTAATATCTTCGGGTTATTTTTTTTTTCTTATTTACTCCGTAACAGTCGATATAAATAATAAATACTAAAATGAAAGAGAGATTGATCAATATATGCTGATATTATATATTGGTATTTAAATAATGATGTTTATTAACTATTAACCCGTTATAATATTTATTAACAAGTGAAAAACACTATTCTTTGCAAGTGTAAAATGGAGCTAAAAACCAGTCAAGTGTAAGTGATATTTAGTAATTAGGCCAGTCAGGAGTGTATATTATGACATAGTAATATTCGTGCGACTCCTTAAATATTGTTTTCGTTGAAAATAAGTTGAAGAATTTCTAATTATAAAGACAAGGTACTCTGCAAAAAAAATCATCTTAATTTTATGGAAATCGTTTAAAATCGTTTTCCTTACTTTACGGTTTTCCCTCTTATTTTACTGTTTGAAATCAATTTATTAAACTCGTTTATAAAACATTTCCTCCCAAATGTGTCCCAATTTCGTCACTTTGGAGACGTGTTGATTATCATCTACGTAGAATATTTTGGATTCTATTAGTAGAGATTATTTTATAGAAGAAATAATATGGCGCTTTACTTGTAACTTCAAAAAAATTCCTGTTCGAATAGAGCACAACGCGAAACATTTTTCCAATTTTTAAAAGTATGAGTTTTTAAAAAGATAAATGAGAATATATATAGAAAGAAATACCCAAAAAATTAAGCCTGGAGAGAAGGGTTAAGTATTCAAAAGCAATATTGATGCAAAATGTCACATATCGTTGATGAAATGACGAAACCACGAATTTGCCTGGGGAGTCAAGTCGGGAGATCGGCGACCGTTGGACTGGTCCGCCTCTACCAATGGACAGACCAATAGACCAATGCACTTTTAATTTTCGGGCACAAGTTCCTATGTAAATCTTGTTGATCATGATATTGCAGACGAGCATGTTAAGTTTGTAAACGACCTTTTGGGACACCCTGTATAATACAACATTATATTGATAATCTTAGATCATTAAAAAAATTATAATGTTGCGATGAAAATAGCGTATTAATGTGCAAATGTGTGTTGTTTCAGGACCAGGACGGGCCGAGCAACGTGTTCAAGCGTCTGTCTTCCCTGGAGGGTGATGAGCCCGAAGAAGCTGAGGAGGAGGAAGAATCGGCCCACGCGCCTCCCGCCTCCGTGCTGCACAGGAGGAGGGCCCTCGTGCCGCCCAAGGTCAGTACCAGAGAGAACTAGAGGCGCAGTAACTTTATTCTGTTCTTGATAATTCTCATTGATTTAGATCAAGTCCATGATATCGCGCACCCTCAATAAGTCCATAACTTAGACAGGATTCTCCACCAAGTCAGTCTTATCCATAGATATCATGTAAAGTACTAGATTGGCAGATCACGTGACCCCCAATGCTAACTACGGGACGCGCAAGTAGACCAGAATGAGGGGGCAATGGGGGCAGTGTTGCCGCCACATAAAGAAGAAGAATACTACGAAAAAATACCATTTAGCTCTAAATTTACCACACAAAAAATTAAAAAATACTAAAAAAGCGTTTCAAGATTGTTTTTAAAGTAACTAAAAATATTCCAAAATGCAGCTAGATTTTTATGGTATTTTTTGTTGAAATTTTAGTATGAAATAGTTTAAATTAGTAATAAATTTTGTTTTTTCGCAGCACTTTTCCCCTTAATGTGGCGTTAACGCTGGCCCCATTGGCCCTCATTCTGATCTTACTAAGGCTAACGAAAATAAGGACGTTTTTTTTTTTGTGTGTGTGTTTCCTTCACGTGATAGAAAAACATTTGACGATTTAATTTTCGTCTAATTCTATAGTTGGTGTATTTTCTATTTGATACCAAGCCTTTTTATTTCATAGTACTTCGACTTAATTTAATTTTTGTGAAAATTTACAAACCTAATTTTTTAATTATTTTAATGGAATTTTTAAAAAATATATTAATTTGTTAATTTTTAAATTGGATTTTTTTCGTAAGCAGGTGTTTTTTTTATGTAATCCTTTTTCCACGAGTTTTTAAGGGGATTTCGACGACAAGAAATGAAGTCCGTGAGTGAAATGTGGAGATAGACTTGTGGAAATTACGCTCAGAAAGCTTGACCCAAAGGATCTGATTGGGTTCACGAATTTCAATTTGGGGGATGACAAAATATTGCAGTTAGTTAGACCACGGCCAACTTCAATAACAAGACCAGAGAAGCTCTCCATAACATGAGAGTAGACGGAAAATTTTACGTCACTGTTCCCAGTGCCAAAGATCGAGTAAGTTCGGATGCATTCGGAACCCTAAAAATGGAGACAGCCGTAAACGAGTGGTTCCGAATAAGTTTCGAGACAGGTTGTCTTCATCTTCGGAACAACGTCACTCGGAACTATGACGTCAAAATTTCCGCCCCCGACCTTGTTTTGAAAGCATCTTCCCTTTGTAGTTGAAAAGGCCGTGTATGTATACGAGATTTGTGCTCGTTCAATATGTCGTAGTGCCCAACGGATGGAGTTTAGTGCAACATCATATATTTACGCTACAATGACATTGAACTCAATAGATTAAATGAACACGCATGTGTACTAAACTGCTCCAACAGAACCGCCTCGGTACTTAAAATCAGAGTACGGCGGAATCCATAAATTTACTAGCGGGTTGCTTCTTTTTATTTTCCAACAATTTGCAGAAATTATACAGATTTTATTTTTTTATAATCCTCTAATGAAGGTGAGTGGGTTGTTTAAATATTTTCAAAATTTCAATAAATTTACCACTAAAGTCAATCTAAATGCTATTCTGGTTTAACATGTCTCCAAATCAAATGACAAAAGATTTTCATATTCTTTTGACCCTTTCAGTACCAGTGATGTCATTTGGCATCATCTTTTTTCTGCTCATAATTTTAAAAAAATAATAATAATTTCCATGTTTAACCTCGGCGTTCGTTTGATTAATTTTGTTGTTATTGCTTTTGTGATAATAAAAAATATTATTATAAAAGCTATAATAACGCTGACATCTATTGGGATTAATAACAAATATTTTCGAAAAAATAAAAGTTTAAGGAGTCGAATGATGTGCTTTTTGACATCATTACTACGGTTATAGACAATTAGAAAAAAAATTCTAAAATGAAGATGTCAATTCCTTATTGGTACTGAAAGGGTTAATGTAATAAAAATATTAATGAAATGTCGTAAAAGACTACTCTACATAAAAAGAACGAGGGAGGTATCTTAATTGAATAAGTGCATTAAAATGTACAGAATTTATTTTAATACCCAAGTTTTTTTACATAACTTTTTAAGCGTTCAACAAAACTTTTTTAAGACCACCATAATTCTTGTCAGGGTGTTTTTGCGGCAAAACCCTTTATGTGGCTGTAAAACCTTAATATTCTAAACAAATGATATTTCTGAAAGTAGTTGAGCAAGTTAATTTGGAAGTATACAGAGGAAAACGTAAGAGAAAGGTTTAAAAATAATTTTACAACCACCCACTGATTTTCTACTTGCCATTTTTTAGTGTTTTCTTTGAATATTTTTCAGACTTCAAATTCGCACAAGCATTTGTAACTGTATCACGGATTGATCTTTTTATAAAACATTCAAGTAAAATATTCAATTATATAGTTATTAATTTTTTTCAAATTCTGGTGCTATAAAGAAAACATATCACATTTTAGAAATCGTTTTTGTTTTATAAAATAGAAAAAAAGTTTAACTATAAATCACACAAATTCAAATACGTTTGTATATGATTATCCGAAAGAGGCGAACCCTAAAATAAATATAGAAATATGCTAAAAGGTATGTTTTTTTTTTGCAAAAAAAAAAAAAAACTCACACGAAGCAAGCTCTCACGTTTTTCACACGAATATTCAAAACATTATTCATTATGTGTAGAGATAGCGCAAAGAATCACAATTGTTACTAAGAATTTGCTTATTCAATTATTTGGACTCGCACGCTAACACACAATTTCAGATCTTACAATGTATGGTTACTAAGAAATAAATAATAAATAGAGGCGGAGTGTAATAATTCTTTTCGGCGATGTATTATGTAACATTAATCATAATAAAAAAAATAATAAAAAGGGTAATTATCAGCTATTTTGTTAAAGTGGGGGTCTTCAAACTTTAACATTGAAATATAATTTGTATAATTAAAATTATTTATTTATGCTGTTTTTTAATCATTAATTTTAAAATATTTTACTTTTGAATATACTATAATTAACACAGTTTATATATTCGCATAAGAGAAGAGAGCGTATTCACCCTTTCAGTCCCAATGACAATTTGGCATCATCATTTTAGGGGTTTTTTTTCTGATCGTCTATAGCCATTTATGATATCAAAAAGCACTTCTTTCGATTCTTCAAACTTTTTTCGATCAGAACATATTTTTTACTTTTACCAATAGATGTCAGCCTTATTATTTATTTTTAAATATGATCAGAAATATGTTGATGCCAAATGGCATCACTGGAACTAAAAGAGTTAACCGGTAAAGGTGACTTAGTTTTTAGAGCAAGTAAAGCAAATGGCTAATTCCATGTAGCTGTAGGGTTAGTCACTATTAAAGAGATTAAAAACTTTTAAATTTAAAAAATAAATCAAAATAAATTAAGTATAATACATTATTTAGTTATAATAAGTGAGGAGTACACGGGAAGACCCGGATTGATTTATTAGGCGGACGCCCGCAATTCTCTGCTTGGCGAACATCGGCGGCAGAAAACCGGTTTCTCTCTTTCTTCTTCACTTGGTCCAAGCGTCGGGATCGTCAATCGCCTGAATCTTGGTAGCTAGGAACTACAGAGATAGTAGTTACAGTATTAGAGTGGAAGATCACGTGACCTACAACGCTGACTTCATTGGGGCTCTTCTGGGAGCTCCTTGTGCGTCCCGTCGTTAGCATTGGAGGTCACGTGATCTGCCACTCTATTGCTCTAACTATGATCTCTGTAGTAGGAACTGATTTCCTTACACAAGTTTAGGCGATCACTCGCTATCATCGCCAAAGTGGACTGCTAAGGAAACTTCTCTACAAAATCAATCGGTTCTTCCCGCGTACTCTTCAAGTGTAGATTAACTATTCCACATTGTATAAACTTAATGTCAAAAGTTCTAGTGATATTCACTTTTTACAAACATGGGCTATTTACTTAAACTATATACTGGATAATTCTGCATGGAATTACCGAAATGCAAAATGAAGTCTTTTTTTTTAAACCATTCAATATAATATTAGTATTAGTGCATTTAAAATCTAAATTTAAAAACGTATACAAAGAGAAGCAAGTTTATCTTCTCTATTTTCTTTTTCCTCAGAGAGCTATTAAAGTTATTCGACGTTAAAACCCTTATAAAGCACCATTAAAACTATATTTGCTGCTGGCTGCGTTGGGTGCCTATTCAGGTGTCGGCTCGTCACTTGACTGTGGTTCTTAAATACGACGCCCGTCGCCAATAGTCCACGTGTAGCTCTAGTGCGACGAAAATTCAGACCTAATCTAACTTTTGCTGCTCGTTTAGTACCCCCAACTAAATGAAAATACACTACATAAGAAAGAAAATTGTTTAACTTGTTTTAGATTACATTAATAACGAAAGTTTCCATGCCCCATAAAATTAGTTTATTTTTTGATAATTGCAAACGATCCCCAGCTTATCTATTCCCCAGTTACAGTTTATAAAGTTAACAAGAATGTCATTAACCAAAGAAAAATGGAGCGAAAAAACAACAGCAATTAAAATGGGAAGAATGATTGAATTACAAGGCACAGTGCCAATTGTACATTTTCAAGGAAAGAGGATTTGAATTACCAATTTAATCAAGCATATTCAGTAACGCTTCTAAGAAGTTTTTTGGTTTGACAAAATTCAAGCTGGTTCATATGGAGCTTTTTTTATTTTTCGAATATTCAAATAATAACGTGGTTGTTAGAAAGATGCAAACTAAATTGTTCCGAATTTTGTACCGGCAAAACAGTTGAAATTTTATTGCTCATATCCTACCATAATGTGGAAATTGCTATTTATAAATATTTGCTGTAAGTTGCTTTTGTTGCGTTTACTAGCATTGCTGTTGTATTCAGGCTGTGTTTTTTTACAGTGTTCGCAAAACATTTTGAATTGGGGCCGGGATATCCTGGTCGGTAAGGTCTTGGACTGGTATACCTAAGGTTGTGAGTTTGAGTCCCGTTGCCTTCGGAAGAACCCCGGGTTCGCTAATGGTGACTGGTGCACGCTACATTCCGTCGTGGTCACAAAGTCATCCAAGTTCCCATACCAAATCAATACCTCTGGGGGTGAAAAGTCAATTCTGGGGATGCTCTAGTTGGCCTTTGTCTCGAAACATTAGATGGATCCACTTATGTGTGTGTTGTGTCTGTCTTACTTGAAGAAGGTTTATAAGCGGGTTTCTGACCAAGCATACAAACCTAAACATGTATGTCTACCAACCAACCAACATTCGAATTTAGCTAAAAATAATTTGAAAATATTGCCATAATGTTTTAAATGTAATATATTTTAAAACTTAAATATCCCAGATTTTTTCAATCAAGATTGAAATTATTTAACTTTACAAAACGTGATTTTGAGGCCATATTCAGAATTTACTCGGTGTAGAAAAAGGTTATTAAATATTTTCTGGAGTCATTCATATACGTTTGAATACGTATTTCGTCTGCTGGGACACAATACCCAAAAATTGGTCAAAATATTAATTTTTCAGTTTTTACTTCTCATTATTTGCAATATATTTCTGAACATTTACTGAAAGTTTCATAATGATATCTTTTGTAGAAAAAAAGTTATACTAATGACTCCAGAAAATATTTTATAAGTTTGAATACTTATTTCGTCTGCTTTCAACCTTTTTTTTCTCTGTTTCACGTTTTTCAATTCTTGTGTTTAATAAATCCCTAAGGCTTTTTTGCTAATTAAGTTAGAATTTTAAAAAAATTACCTGTGTTCTTATATATATAATGCACAAAATTGTGCATGGAATAGGGTTTTCTATGTGTAGTTATTTTTTTTAAATGTTGAATTCAATAATTTGTATTTTTTGTATATTTTTTTGTGATTTTCACTGTAAATGCATATTACTTTTTAACTGTCGCTCATATTTTAAAATCCATGCATATTTCTTGAACAAATAGTACTAAAAAGAAACCATAAAAGTTTGTTTAAGTTATTCTTAAAATTGAAGGATTAGTAGGATTTAAAAAAAGTACAAAATTTTGACTTTTTTTGAGTAAACGAAAAACTACTTGTAAATATTCATTTTTATTGTTAGAAATTTTTAATTTAGAGTGAACATTATACAAAACCAATATAATTTACAAGTTTGTTATTATTTCTAGAAATAATATTTTGGGTAATGCGTCCCCTTAACTTACCATCATTTACATTTTCTTTAAACCAAGCAAGCAAGTAATAAATGTCGCGGAGAAAAGTAATTAAAATCTAGTTGTTTTTCTAGCAATACATTCCTTCCAGAAATGTGAAGTGAAACAATGTTTAAAATAAATTCACCACGGACCATGCTTGAGAACCAAAGACTCAACATATAGTAGAGTGCGCGTTGGCAAACCTAAAAGATGACTTTCATCAGTGATGAAGTCACGTGACTTCCAGAGACAATTTTTGAAATTCTAAATAACCAGTAGGACATGTATATTTTTTCAAGTAGGGTAGACTGACCAGTGAGTGAACAGGCCCCAGTGAATGAACAATTGGTAAATATAATTAAAAATAAGGATTGAAAATCATTCCACTAGACTAGATGGATTGGCAACACTGACTTCCTCCCATCTAGTAGGAGCTATCTGACATATGGTTGGTTGTCCTGGTCATTATGTCCTGATGTTTATTCACTGGCGAGCGCAGCGCCTTAAACGTTCTTTCACTGGTTAGTCTATTCTAAAATGAACGCACATGTATTTTTCAATCTGGTTGTTTCATAAGAGTTTCCAGTTTTCATTCTTGAACTTCTTCGATTTCATTGGTTATTATCACTTTCGCTGCAATTAATGCTCGGTAGTTCTTAGGATATTTTATTTTTTGAATTTTTTTAGTGTTTAGAGAAAACTATTCTACAGCAGTACTACAAATTGCACAACATAAAAAGAGCAATAAGATAACATAATTCCCTATGGAAACATACACTGTTATTAGATGTATTATTAAGTTGTTTCCCAATGTTTTTTACATTAAATTTAAATAATTAGATCAAATTATCGCCAAAACAAATGCAATTTCAGATGAACTAAAAATCAAACTAAGCAGCCAAAACTTTTGACCCTAATGGCGTGAGGGGCAAATTATTATATGATATACTAGCTGATGTTATACCCGACGTTGCACGGGTAGAGGTGAAAAAGTAATTTTATAGTCAATTTTACTATTTTTTCTTTCATTTGAGTTACATAAGATATGAAGATTACCCAGTAATTTTTTCCATTTAATTACCCATCTTGGATACAGTAATAATTAATATTAATTTAAAAAATACCTTTGATAAGAAGCTCAAATTAAAGAGAATACATATTTAAGTAAAAAAATAATCAGTAAGAATTAAAAATAAGCTACTCCAGCAAACAGCAAACGATTTGCATTTTTTATAAGTTTATTTGCTTTTTAATAAGCTTATGTTGCTGATACCGTTCGTTATTAAAGTACAAAATCCCGTTACTTATATTACATTAAAAAATTCAAAATTTAAAAAATGCTATAAAATTAACAGATAATGTCGTAGTAATTTTCCGAATAAAAACATTTTAGCTCATTTGGCGTGTTTGAAAAATTTGGCGAGGAAAATATATAGCTACCATTACACCCATTCAGCTCTAGCGCAAAGACCATCGCACAACCAACCAGCTATTTAAAAAAAATGCTCTTTTGCACGTTCTTTGTAATAATTTGGCGAGTTTGGCAAAGTAATTGGCGAAAGAAGGAAGACATGAAACCCTAATATGCATCTGTAGTGTAACGGTCTTCAAAAAACAACATAATAAAAGCTTAACTATGCTTTTAAAAAATTCATAATTAAAATCATATATACACAATAAAATAATAGAATGGAGACTGGTTGGATTACGTAACTTGAAACATATCCAACTATTTTTTCAAATTATTAATTTTGTTTCTGAAGGCAATGAACAAATATTAAATAAAGTAAACATTTTCAATTTCAATTGTTTTCTAAAAAGTTTTATTTAAATTTTTCTGCCTGATGGCATCACGAAAGAGAAAAAATTATCGGATTTGAGCGAAAGTGGTGTATTTTTCTCCTTTAAAACGTTCGAAAACGGTAGAAGGAATGGTCCGATTCGAAAAATTCTTAGCTTATGTTTGTTCTGGAGATGAGATGAATTTTTGTGCCAAATTTCGTGACAATCTGTTGCGTGGTTCTTAAGTTTTTGCGTCCTATACAGACAAACAAACAGTAGTCGCCTTTTATGTATGTAGATATATTTATAATTTGGATTAACCCATTATAATTTTATATAATACATATTTTATAAGCAAAACTAAAACAAAATAGCTTTTAAATACAATTATCTTTATTTTTTAGCACTTAATCAGCGATAAATAACGAAATTCAGCCATCTTCTTCGCCATATTATCGATTCATGTGGTCCCCTCATAATCCGGTATGCCCCAAATAGATGAACGGTCCATTATGTCGTTGTTGCAAAATCTGAAGAGATCTTTACATTAGAATTGTAAAAAATAAAACCGATGATTAAGTTCGAATTTGTATTTCTAAGGAAAAATAATTTCGACTCTTTCAGTTAATGCACGATGAGTTGTTGCAAAGTAATTAGTTTAGATTTATATCTAAATTAGCATTCTTTAACAACTTCGAACATTCTTTTCACGCTTAAACAATATTTCGCGGCACAAAGTACATGTTAATTAACTTGGCGGATACTTTTCATTGTTCTCATTAACGGACATAATTCCGAATAAGATATTCTTACAAATTCTCCGTAAACAATTGACAAAAGGAAAAAGTAGTTTAATGACTACGAAACTATGGCTACTAAAACTAATGAAAAATTTTCATTATTGTCAGGTAGTAAATCTGAAGCTTTTCAAGATAATTAACGGAATCAAGTATAGTTATAAAATTTATTTTGTTTTATTGGTGGAAAATAAGATAATATTGACTGATGACTTTAGGTATTGTTTTCGCTTTAATTGAAAATTCTCGTGAACATAACCGTTAAGTTGATTACTTTCATATTCAGTCTTTGTATAACTGTAAATTTGTATTAGCAACTTTTATAAAGTAAAAAGTGGAACGTATTAGAATCGTTTAGTCTGTCCGTCTGTTTGTATATCCGCCAGTCACCCAATTTCATAGCCCAAACTATAAATGTCACTAGAAGTGTGATACGTCAAAAAAAATCAGCGCATCGAATTATATGTACTTCAATTATTTTTTTTAAAATTATGCTCTTTAAAATAATGCTCTTTTAAAAAAGCATAATAAGCAATTTTTATTAGAATTAAATGACCATTGATGTTCACAATAATTGCACGAAAAACTTCTTTTCGTTTGAATAATAAATTATTGAGACATCGATTGTTTTGAAAGGATGTCAAATCCGTTTCACAATATATTTAATTCCATAAAAGCGACGAATAATTCATATCTATTATTCGATACATAAATTAATCTAGCGAACGATGATTATTGAATATTATTGAATGAACGTTGAATTTTGAAGAAAAAAATGAGACTAACCAATGTCTAATATAGAATTAATACTGTGTTTGGCGTTTTTTTTTTTTTTTTTTTTTTTTTTTTTTTTTTTTTTTTGTAGATCATAAATGTTGTGTGGAAGCAGGCTAAGTGACATATTCTGCAACAGACCTACTTGTCTTCTTAGCAGTTTTGAAACTATCAGATGATGATGCGTGTGTATGATAGTCCGTAAAATTAGAAAAGCGGTTTGAAACCGTCGTTCCGCAAATTATTGCCGTTATTTTTGCTTTGTATAAGCGTCCACTTATAGTTTTATAAACTTTTTTTGCAAAGCTTAGACAACTCATTTAAAAGTGTTTATTAACTACAAACAGAGAAACATCAACATCTTCTCATGACCTATTGATAAAATATAAGAAGAAAGGGTACTAATTGATAAGAGAATTTTCAATTCTCGAAACTGATAAAACCGAATAAAAAAAACCTCTACCCTATCATTCCACTGATTAAAATTTTACACCAGAAAAAACCGCCACCATTATATTATTATCGATATTTTCGTTCAAAGATGTTCTTTGTAGGGATTAGAATATCTTCCCAGTTGTGTTTGCAAAGTCCAGATGTTCAAATTAGGAAACGTAAAAGTACATGGGGTTTAGAGTAAAAGCACTTATAATTTGGAACTCATTCGGTGCATATTAGATGATAAAACTGTCTTCAAAATTGAAGAGTAGCTCGTCTGCAATGTCTTAGTTTTTGCGTTTGAAAATTGTTCTGTGCATTTGGATTTGAAATTTGACCTTAATTTGATGAATATTCCGATGACAAAACTATGGTCAAATTATGGGGATTTGATATATCTGGGATTTTTTTAGTGTGTGTGTGGGAAAATCTATCTGTGCGTTTGCATTTAAAAGCTTTTATATGAATTGGAGCTGATTTCGATGAAAATTCGATGATGAAACTGTCTTCAATTGCTGAGTAGTGCGCTAAATATATCTCTAGTTCTATCTATGTTGTTTTTGTGTTGGATTATCTATCAGTGCTTTCTTCTGGGATAATCTATCAGTGCTTTTGGATTTCAATGCCTGTTATGGAATGTGAGTTTAGAGACCGTGCACAGACTTTTTCTTCACTAGCCCAATTAAAGAAATTGGCCCGGGTTAGGAGGACCGGTGCATTTTTGGGGAATTACAAAAATCAGGTAAAAAGTTATCAATGAAATATAATTTACAAAGTAGATTATGGCCAACCTGGAAGCACAACGGTTAGGGAGCTAGTCTTTGGAGATTCTGGGTTCGGGTTCAAATCCCGGTAAGGCATGGATGTTTGTGTTTGTCAATAATTGTTGTTATTTGTCTATGTGTTCGGGTTGTCTTTTCTTCATGCGTCTCCTGTGACTGTGTCACTTCTGGCGTTTAGAGTAACGGGCTATAAAGCCTATGCTCCACCCTTCTAGAGGGCGCATTCATTATTATTTGTCAAGTAGCTAAATGTGTTAACCCTTCTAAGGTGAGTTTAGAGACCGTGGGGGAGTAGTCCAGTTAAGCAGGTGTCCTGCTTAACTGGACTACTCCCCCAGTACACATCTGGTACTCTGTGGATAAGCCGGGTCGTGCTTTGACCTTCAAGGGTGATAGAGGTGATCAGACCGCATACGCTAGATTCATCAGTGGTCACCTAAAGTGCATGAAGTACGAACAGCAACAAAAGGTCTACCCCACCTGCAACAAATGTCTCTCCAGTGCAGCCAGCCCGGCCCACCTCCTTAGCTGCGTGAATTTTGCAAAGGAGGATTTTCTGCGCGACCCGGTCTTGTTTTTCGATTTCCTGAGGGTGAATGGACTCATGGACCTGGTCTAGCTCCGCTAGACCAGTGGGGATGAGAAAAAACAACAACAACACCCTTCTAAGGGATAGTCTAATTGACTGACGAATGAACTTATGGTCACTGCACAATACTGAAACTAAAATTTTTAACTAAAAATTAAATTTTGATAAATTATTATCATATTTTATTAGCAGAGTATTAAGTGGCTAGATGTATTTAGCCCTCTAACTAAATGATAATCAGATTGGCTGACGTGTGAACTTTTTTTCACTGCAGAATACTAAAAATTTTTGTTTTGAACTAAATATTAAGTTTCTCTAACTTATTCAAAATAAGTTGAGAATAGGGTACTTGACTGTACTGTTAAAATACCTTCCAATATTAAATTATGGTTTCAACCCAAAAATAACACAAACTTATATATTTTTTTGCAAAATAAATCTTTAAATAATTCATAAAAATCATTTTAAAATGGCTTATTTTTCATCGGCACGTCACGTGATCGCAAACACGTCGATTTGGCTGACGTCACTAGCATACATAAACAAACCTGATAATATTTTTTTTTGCTTGCAATTAAACTGGATTTAATCTAATTTATTCTTAGAGTAAGAATTATATAGATAATTGAAGGACGTTTAACAGAAGTGGATATCTCAAATTTGATTAAAGCTGATTCAAAAACGGCGTTTCAAAGTCTGTTTATAGTTACTAGTGACGTCTTAGTTACCAAGTGACAGCCACAAAGCGTTTCCTGTCGGAATTTTTCGTCCCAATCTTAAAATTCAATTTTCTCCCTTTTTATGGAGTACTTGAAAGAAAGAAAAATACGGGTCTAATATTTTTGCCATGATAATATTTTCAGCCAATGAAAAATTAGTCGAATACCCTTCTGTAGAAGACTCCTCCATATTTAAATTTTAAAATTTAGTAGAATTATAAATTTTATGAATTTCCAAAACTATGTGTGTTGATGGGAAAGCTGCTAATCATATAGATAGATTTGTATGTATCCATCACAGGGTTGAATGCTTGTGAAATTTGATGTACTTACTTAATTTACACCCGCTTTTGGTTAATATTTAAGGCTATTCGCATTTATTTGAGATGAAATCGTCGAGTTTTGTTAATTTAAGGCGCCCGACAATATTTTAATCTTCTTTTGGCTTTAATTAAAAAAAAACTTTCAAAACTTGAATTTAAAAAATGCATTTCCTTACTATTTGCTTAATATAGATAATTTCATTTTTGCTAATGGAAAAACCGGCATTTTAATTTTAAATTATGACATTTAAGTAAGTTAATAATTAATTTTGTTCTAAAATAACCTCTTTGGTTCATCAATACCCATTTTGTACATACCTTTAGCAAAATAAATGTTGAAACCTCTATTCTAATACCATAAAATACATTCTCATATGTAAATCTACTTTATTGCACGTACATTTCTATTCGCAGTTCAAATAACCGTCCATGTATATTTTTCACTGCTCAACTAATTTCACAGTCCAAAAATACTCAATAGAATTGCTTTTGCAAAGATTGTAGATAAAACTAAAATGTACAGATATTTATGCAAATATCTCTTTATGTGACAAACATCCACGAAACATCAAAGATCAGCTTAAATTTAATTTAAACTACAAGTTGAATTTGTGCAATAAACAATTTTGTTTTTTAAACTTTATAATATATTTTTAAGTTGTTACCAGTACTAGTTGAGTATATCCTAGTGAAATAAACACTCTTTATTTATTAACTTTTAATGTATAGTGTACGTTTATCTTTACTCTATTATAAATCTCTTTATCGTTTTTTTATTCTATTCTTAATCTTAGATTCATATACGTATTTAAACAACATTCGTATGGTGTCTCAATACTTTCAAAGGAAGCATGCTAGTATTTAATCTAATAATAAGTTCTTTTGCCATTCCGAAAACTTTTGAAATATTTTCTGTAATCATTTTAGACTTCAAGAAGTAAATGCTAAAATGGTTAAGGATATTGAAAATGTGCCATTCTCCAAATATTTTAAAGGAAATGTAATTTTCGTAACTGGGAATATAAGAACAATATATCGTTTCTTTTATTTTCCTTCTTCTCTCTAAACTAAACAAAAAAAATTGGCACGAATAAAAAAAAAATGGAATCAACATTAACACAGGTTTTAAGTAAAAATAGTAAATTTCTAATTTTTTATTAACTCTTCGAATCCAGATTATCATTCTAAGTCAGCGAAAAGAACAGTTCAGAATAGATAATATCTATTGTAACTTGAAAATGCATTAATCTTTTCACTTTACTTATGGTGATAAGAAAATATCCACGAATTAAATACCCGTTAAAACGTAATTATTACTGAAGTTATTTAACTATTATGCATACTTTTGACTATTATGCATAAAATGATTTAAATATGATGTTTTGATTAATTAATGATTTGAACGATTCAAGAAATGTTTATTTAATCTATAATGAATTTCCAAAACAACACATTTATATTATTAATTATTAAATGTTACATTATTGTTTCAAATTATCAGAATTGTATCATTAAATATTAATTTTTATTTAATCATATCGATTAATAGTTATTCATATCAATCATTAACTATTATTCACATCAAATTATTATTCATATCAATCATTATTTATTATTCACATCAAATTATTATTCATATCAATCATTATTTATTATTCATATCAAATAATTTAGTAAAAACATTAGTTACTTATTTAATTAAACCATTCATTTATATTTCTGTTCTGTTTCAGACCTTGACAGACGACTACGAAAGTGCTACCGATGAAGGGGACGCGCACTCACCTACGGAAACCTCGCCTACGTAAGTCCATTGACGGGATAAAAAATATTACCTAAAACAGTTATCTTGTATTTCACTTTCGTAAAGTATATCATCGATTGCCATTTTAGGAAATATTTTGAGTACCATCAAAAAACGTAAAACAATCGGGCAATTTGACATTTTTTAATAAAGATCATCACTTGGTCACATCTCTTCCGCGGTTTTTTTTAATTGTCCAAACCTTATAAGTGATGCCATAATGCTCATATTGCCCGTAATATATGTTAATATTAACAAATGTATATAATGTAAAAACTGTTTCTCTCTTCCAATATATAATTCTGCAAATTATAATCCACAGTTTAAAATATTTTAATGATTAAATTAATGTAAACACGTATTAAATTATGTATTTCCAATTTAGTCTTTGAACGAAAACTTTTTTTAATGGGTAAAAGTCCAATACTACGCTTTCTTAGTTTCTATAAAATATTCCATGCAACAACAATAATAAAAAACGGGGGAGGGGGGATAAAAAAAATAAAACGAAACATAAACACAAAAAAATACTTGAGAAAAAGCGGCATTTTATGGCACACCAAAAAGGAGTGGGAACTGAAGAAAAAAAATCAAAATCTGTGAACAGGAGAAATGAAAGCTCGGCAAAACGTAATTTAACGAGAAAAAGGTTAAATTTAACGAGAAAAAGAATTAATTACACTCCCGCCCATTCTTGGCGAGAAAGAACAACGAAAAAAAATTCAATTGTTCCTTTATCAACGTTCTTTTTGCCCTTTTTGGCGAGAAAAGCGTTCTTTTGGACTTTTTTGGCGGGAAAAACGACACCACCTCAGCCCTAATTAAGATCCTTCTAAAGAATCTAATTACAAGAGAACAGTAAAGTTTCTCTTCGTGTGGAAACAATTATTTTATTCGACCACTTTTTCTGGATTTTTTAAAAGAACTTTTTTGGTCAAATATTTATTTTTGTTTCGAGCTTTTTTTTAAGCGAAAGAAATTAAGCTTGAGAAAAAGTGGACTAATAAAGAACAATGCAGGGTTTGAAGGGGGAGAGGGGAGAAATCAGCGGTTAAGCGGTCGCTTAAAAACTGTAGAAAAAAGTAAGAATGAAAGTAAGAATAAACATGTAAGAAAGAAAATGATTTACCCCAAATAAAAAAATCCCGGTAAGGGAATATTAATTATCTCTTTTAGTATCGGATATTGTGTATGAGAGAGAAATAAATTATTGGATAACTTTCTCATAATACATACAGTGTCCAAAATCATTTTCATTCCTGAATGTTTATATTCTTACTTTTATTCTTACTCTTTCTCTATAACTTTGTTAAATTATTTGACTTTTTGACATTCTTTAAGAATTTGAATTAAAAAATCTGATAACGTTTATATTGATAAATACTAATAAATGTATTACAAAATTCCAAAGACACAATGGAATTGGAAATAACCATAAGGTATTTTGCCTTATAGTTACATCATAATAAACAATCTAGCATCTCAGAAATAAATTATTCTTAGGTATTTCAATAAAATTCTCGTTCTTCAAGGTGTTTTCGTTATATTACAGAATTCTTTCATTTTGATTAAACTGGAAATGCTGTTTAGTCAAACAGAAAAAAAATTACACCCGTAATATTTTATTGGATTTTCAATATTAAATATTTTGTTACTGGTTTTCTTTTGTACTGTTTACTGTTATGAAAAGAATTTAATATCTTTGTAATCTCTGTTTACTTGCATGCAACAAAAAAATTATGTCTTCATATGTAATATTATTTGCAAAAGACGAAATTACTAACATAATTTGACAAATACAATGAAATAATTTTGAATCATGTTATGGAATGACGTTGTTAAATACGTATGCTTCGAAGGCGGGCCTGAAGTGTTAAAATTAACATGAGTTTTTATAATATTTAAGTTTTAAATATAAGGTTGACTGTACACTGACATTACTTGTGCTGCCACAATTTTTATTGAGGAAAGTTAATGCAAACGTTTTACATCTTGTAAAACTTGGGTATAAGTTACTCTATATAAAACTGAGGGAAACTATTTTGTTGGCTATAGTGACCTTAAATTATTTTTTGTATGAGAAAAGAATAAATCAGAATAATTCCTGATAAGTAGAGGGTTCACAATTGTAAACATAAAAGCATTAACTACTTAAAATAAAATTTTATTTTAAGGAATTTTGTGCATACTGAAAATTTTGGGGTAACGTTTTCTGTAAAAGCGATAGCATAATATGCTGCCGCCGTTTCTATGGAATAAACGTTCACCATATTTATGGTTTAACCCTTTAGGGACCGAATTAGTTTATTATTCGTCTTTGAATGTCTTAACGTTTGGTAACTAAAACTAAAGTAAACGTTTTAAGAGGAATTTACCTTACCTTTAAAGTACCAAAACCCTGTCATTCCTAAAGTTCCATATTTTCCTGGGTTTTGTGACCTGCGACGATAAATCAAACTAAACTAAACTAAAAGCCTGTTTTCTACTAATTGAAAGTTAAAACAGTTGTTTTTTAATGTATTTATAAGTCTGTGTCAGTAGACAAAAGACAAAGGGTTAACGGGATTAAATCAATTTATGTTGTATAATCGGAGGAAGTTTACCAATTCCTCGGATTTTGCATTGTATGTAACACGTTACTCTATGAACATTTCATTGTTTAGTTGTTTTATAGGAAAGTCACCAGTGTGTCGATATTTTCAGGTCTGCCAATGACTCTTCCAAGAACAACCGACGCAACTCCATCGTGGTCATTCCTCCCATGCAAATCTGCCCTGGGGACCTCCTGGTCTACAGTAAGGTTCTCAGCCAGAGAAACACTTTGTTAGGTGAGACCACAACCTCCTACATGATAAAGCCTTCCTAAATCGAGAAATAACATGGATTTACAAGCCAGTCAGGAAACAGTTTAACAAGTAGAGTTATCTATCGTTAGTCAGTGGGGATCTGTGAACTATTTTAACAATTAATTGTTGATGTTTTTGACTTATTCCTCTTGGTACAGCCACATGCTATACCAATTCCATGAGTTAGAAAGTCTGTAAGAAATCAAAGACTAGAAGAGGACAAGAGTGGAGGTCAATTTACTTGAATTGATTTGAAAGAGGGCATTCTATTTAAAATTACGAGGAAATTAAATCCTTCGTCTCAAGTGTAGGGCGACCAGACACATGACATACCGCATTTCGTAAAGTGATTCAGTTTGTTATTCAACAATCTAGCTATAAAAAAATTGCAAATAGTCTGTTTTATCTATTATTTTATTTTTTTCAAACAAAAACTACCCAAAAATAAGAATTAGGAAAATTTAATGATTATTTCTTAGTCGAAAGGTTAATCACTGAAGCAAATCTGGTTATTGGCTTTCAATTCAATTATTAGTGACAGATGATGAGTTATCCGGTTGGAAAAGGCCAGGAACATTTCCTTGTATTTTTACGACTAGGTAGGTATCGTGTAGCTTTAGTTAGTGACGTTAATTCAACCTAACCTTGCTATTTTACGATCTCGAACTAAGATTTGTACTTGTTCAAAAATGAACAGTTTGTTTATTTCCATTGTAACGAACAGGTTTAAAAAACAGGATGTTTTTCTACTTCATCAGCCTCTATCGATGAAGACTCTATCGATGATTGAGTGGCAACGAATGTGTTAAAAGAGAGACACCTGATGTGTCCAATATGAGCCTACTGCCTACTTATGGCGGCCTGTATGGCACTAGTAACAATTTAGTTCAATGGATGTATTATACTTAATTATCCGTTACAGTTAATTAAAATATATTAGTTATCGATTAAATGAATTATTAAAACGAATACATACCGGAATAGAAACCTAGTTTGAAAACGAAATAAACAGATCACGTTGCAACGTTACCTCGAATCAAGTGTCATCCATTAGATTTGTACTAGTTTTTCTGGTTGCGTAATCTACCGACTGCTGACTTGCTAGTTTTGATCGAATTTGGAAGACATTGTGTAGCAAGCAATGAGTAAAAAATGCAGAATAATATATTTATTGAAAACAATAACAGTATATAGCAATTGGAGGTTTGATAGTGAAGGCCACTGACCGTTTCTATTACTAAATCAACTGTTTACATTGATTTGAATTTTCAAATTATCTTAAAAGAGTTATTTTAAATCTTTAAAAGAGATTTTAAGGAAAATAAAAGGAAAATATAAAAATACTCTGCACTTACATTAAATTTTAAATTTACCCATAGATTGCATTTTATAATTTTAAATATTGTTTTTGTTATAAAATTGTTGATTAACTTCTCCATGGCATATTTCGTAAGGAATTCAAAATAAGTTACATGTTTGCATTTTTATTTGAATAACATAAAAGTTTGAATAAAAAAAAATCTAACTTACTTATCGAAGCAAAGTGGACATATATTTAGTTTTTAATAACCTCTAAAATAAACGTTAAATAAAGTTTGTTAATATCATAGTATCCTCAAAACACTATTTACAAAAACTTTTTTGTTTAAGATATGAGATTTAATCAAATCGAATTCAATACGAAGTTGATTAATTTCAAGGACAGTTTAATTTTTCGTGGAAATTTTTGATATAAGCATAAACGACACTGCCGAAGGTTCAACTCAACTCAACTCAACTAGTCAGAAATTAATTTTATAAAAGCAATTTGTGACAGGAGTAATTTAGAACAAGAAAACTAAAAAAAAAAATTAGATGCTTTGGTAAGACAAGCATGTAAGTATCTTTCGACTGATTTCCACTTTAAATAATAATTTTAATTATGGTCAACGCATTGCAAAAAGGATCTGTTTATTTTACTCAAAAAAATATTTACAAAAAATACCCTTGTTTACAGATAAACGAAAAAATGTGCAAAATATATATATCTGATGTCATACCTTATAACAGGGTTCGTAACTCCTGTTCAGGTGTCGGCTCGTCACTTGACTGTGGATCTAAAATACGACGCCCGTCGCCAATAGCCCTCGTGTAGATCTAGTGCGACGATAATTCAAAACACAATTAACCTAACCTAAAATTCCTGAAAAACTCCTGAATTTCAACTTTTTTTTTACAACGGCTCTTATAACTCCTGAAATTTGTGTCTCAACTCCTGATATTTTTTCTCCCTCTCCGGAAAAATTTGAAGACACAAGTCATTTTTCTAATGACGTTTTTCTCCCTTATTTTATCAGGATGTCTAACGGTTGATGAAATAGTCATGCAATTAGATCAAAGGTTAGAACATTTTAAAAAATCTCCAGAAAAGGCGATTTTGTTTCCAAAAAAGGGAGTTTGACTTTTATACCGAAATCTCAAAATTTAACACAACATTTACGCCCCTTGTTTAATTCATTCTCGGTCAATATATCAATAAAAACTAAGCCTAAATTTCAATAAGGTACAAGTTTAAATAATAAATTTTAATAATAATGATAAAAAATAATTAAAAGTTGAAGATTAAATTAAGTTAATATGATTGTACTAATGTCTTTAAATATCGGCCATTGGTCAGTGTAATCCCTCAATAAAAGATGATCATCTTTACTTGACCAAAAAATATTATTTTGATAAGCTGATAGTTGAAACGGAAGTTGTAGGGAGTTTGGGATAATTGCCGGCTTATAGACATATACACTGTAAAAAAACTGTTTTTTTTACAGTTAAAAACTCAACTTTGATGCCAGTTAATAACTGTTTTTTACAGTTTAAAACTGCAATTTTTTTACAGGAAAACTGTAATTTTCGTTTACAGGAATACTGTTATTTTAGCTGGGAGAAACTGTTAAATTAGACGTGCAAAGAGTCACGTGATTGAGATCATCGTTAAGCACAAATACCCGATACTAGCTTGCCCTAGTGACCGAGTAATTACTTTGTCGCAGACGGTTCAGTATTGGGCTCGCACACAAGAGGTTCCTGGATCAAAACTGGGACCGGTCCGTACCTCTTCCTGGAACCTCTTGGGTGCGAGCCCAATACTGAACCGTCTGCGACAAAGTAATTACTCGGTCGCGAGGCTAGTACAGTGCATATTTATTTTAGCCTGGAGAAACTGTTAAATTAGCAGTTTTTCGCAGCTAAATTAACAGTTTTTCCCTGTTAAAAATACAGTTTTCCTGTAAAAAATTACAGTTTTCCTGTTGTCAAAGTTGACAGTTTTTAACTGTAAAAACAACAGGTTTTTTTTAACAGAGTATGGACAGAAGGACAAAGAGTTGTAAAAGATAGTTGTCTGTTGTCATTCATATATTCATACAAAAAATAATGTTGAAAGTCGAACGGCTACAACGGAAATTGAGAATTGAAGAAGAACAGACGAAAGGAAATCTCTACGATGTCGATATCCAACTTTCATTATTTTAAATTAAAATATATATAAGAAAGTTCGCTGAGAAAAATGACATTTTCAAAACTTCAATTCCAAAATTTCAAACAGACCCTGCTTCAAATATAATTACTTTTGATTCGTTAAGTATAGTTAGTTTTAACAGGATAGTTTGTCGAATGATTATATATCGGACTTGAGGCAGAGTCTTCTTTATCATACGTAGGTTCGCATTCCACCTGTTAACAATCATTCTATAAATCGCATGTGTACGGAAAAATATTAGAAAATATTCTAATAATTACGTATTTTAAAACTAATACAGTAGAGTCCCGCTTATCCGAAAGGTACTCTGGAAGGAAGAGGTTATACTCAAATTTAAAACAGCAACATACTCAAAAATGAGCAAATAAGGTTAATTTAACCATCTAATGCATGTTGCCGTTTTTCAACAAGCAACATAATCCACTTTATTCCTTTAAATTAGAGCTCCCTCACGACACACTTGTGTTTTTTTTTTTTCATCTATTACATTCCATTTTGAAGTTTTAGTTACAAATAATACTCATAGATGACAGTAGTAAAAGTGTATTGAAAATGAAAGAGTGAGGTTTTAAACTGTTGTGAAATTACGTTTTTGGCAGTATTTAAAGTATAATAATATTAGAACTAAATACAATTAAATTGTTTTGAAAAATTAATTGTAGTTAAAAAGGGTTATTTTGAATTATATTTAGTAGTTTTCTAGTCATTTTTATCAAAATTGGAATTTTGCAGTTGGTTTTTGTCATATGAAAAAAATGTTAAAAATTGAAATTATTTAAATTCTAATGCAGTTAATTTTTTTTCCAGTATTTTTCCAATAATGTATGAGTATTAAAGATATATATATATATTGTTTTGGAATAAAAATAAAAATTCATGCATTAGAGGATTAATTTTATAACAATAATTAGAGGAATTTGATTTTTTGCTAAAAAATATATATATTACGAGCTTGTCAAAGAACTGCAGCGCGCGCGCGAGATATCATTTCATTTTTCTTTTCTTAAAGAGCCCTCTCCTCTCAGCAGCGTGTTATGCATCTTCGACCTGATGAGATTTCTTTGGGCAGATTACACGCACTTGGAGTGGCAAGAAATTAAGGGGTCTAAGGAGTCTTAAAAATGTGCAAAGAAGGAACTACAAAGCATAGTTTGATCTCTCATGTAATTTTTTAACTACTCAATATACAAGTATAATTTTTTTATATGTAATTCTACAAGATTTATTTAATATGAAACAAATTTTAAAATTTATGAAACTTTAGCCAAAAGTAAAATAAATGATATTAAACATAAAGCTATTTGAACACATTGTGATTAGGCTTGCGCGGCAAATTGTGAGGTCAAAATTGAAGACATGACCAAGAAAATGACTTTATATTGTACAAATATGTACAAACTAGAACTTATACCTAAATTCTCAGCTCAATTTTAGTTAGAAATAATTTTTAAAATTTTTTTTAATCAAAATTCAAAAAATTTTATAAATTTTTTTAGAAAAAAGTTCTTAAAATAAATTCTAATTAAAATTGAGCTGAGAATTTAGGTATAAGTCTTTGTTTGTACATATTTGTACAATATAAAGTCATTTTCTTGGTCATGTCTTCAATTTTGACCTCATAATTTGCCGCGCAAGCCTAATCACAATGTGTTCAAATAGCTTTATGTTTAATATCACTTGTTTTAGTTTTGGTTAAAGTTTCATAAATTTTAAAATTTGTTTCATATTAAATAAATCTTGTAGAACTACATATAAAAAAATTATACTTGTATATTGAGTAGTTAAAAAATTACATGAAAGATCAAACTATGCTTTGTTGTTCCTTCTTTGCACATTTTTAAGACTCCTTAGACCCCTTAAATTGCTTTAATCAGAAAAACTCGTCGGCGGGAACTTTTTTCTCTTCCTGAACATGAAAAAAACTGAGAAAAGTTTTGAAGGGATTTTTTTATTTTCTTGTGATATGCGTTAGGGTTCTTGTTTAGTTGGATTCACGTCGCACTAGAGATGTAGCCGATATCACAATTTGGGTTTTAAAAACAGTTTTTAAAAAGTTTAAAGCTATATAATAGTACAGAGTTGTTTTATGAGTGTTTAATTGTAGGATATGATTAAACACTCATAAAACTATAGTATCGAATACCGTTAAGCATTAAGAAATACGATAAAAGCATTGAAAATACGCTATCTTAAATTGGGACTTAATTCTAACTAGAGATGAGGCCAACATCAAAATTTGGGCTTAACCCTTTCCTTACTGAAACTCCCCAAAACCCCCGAACAACTAAAGATTCGATAATGTTATTCCTATCAAATATTACGAGGAAGCAAAAGTCCTTTGTAGCGAAAGGGTTAAGAAAAAGTTTAAATTCATATAATAGTATGGAGCTGGTATTTAATTACAGTATCTAATACCATTAAGCACTTAGAAATACTTTACAAGTATCTAAAACTATCTACCCCAAAATGGAATGACATCGGTATGTACCAGCTCAGTACACTGTCAGAAATTTCATCGAAAAATGTTGATTAAATAACCTGCAGATAAGCCTGTCTGTCTAATTAATCGTAATTGTTATGGGGTAAAGAAAATGCTTTACCTAAACATATTTGAAACCGTTTAATACGGTTAAATAACTCTTAATACCAAGATAAACGGCGTTATAACCTTTTAGTATAGGTATGGTTTAAAAGAAAAAGAAAGAAGCGTAAAATAGCTTCCAGTGATATCGTGCGCATCGAGTCTGTCACTGAATGTTTCACGGATATTTCTAACGGTGCTGCTAAAAACTGATTCTAAATTTTGAGAATAATGTGTCATTTTTTAAAGCATTATTGGTTAATAGTTAATTAGTTGATTAATAACTTTTAACTATTAATATGAAGCTGTTTTGCTCAAAATCGGCGTTAAATTCTAATTACATCTTTTACAAACCAAATTCCTTTCATAAATTCAATTAACATTTTGAAACTGTTGCTAGGGTTTCATTATTTCGTAATAAGAGGATCTAAAATTCAAAAAAAAAAAAAAGTAATATTTTGATGAAGAAATTTGATCTGAATTTTATTAAAAGTGATCTTTGACAAACAATCATATATTTAATTATTTTTAAATACCAACTCAAAATGTTTTTTTTTATTTATTCTGTAATTCTTGCCAATTCTTGCCGATGTGTTATTTAAAATGATAACTTAATTCCTGGCAAACTTTATGAGCTTGGAACATCACACGGTAAAACAGGTGTATCCTTATTCCATAAAACTAATGGGGCGGGGGGGATTATGGAAATAGGTGCAATAAATATTTTTAGTTAAAAACACTATGAACGTGGAACATCACACGGTAAAACTTTGGTGTAGCCTTACTCCAAAAATTTTTGGAAATAGGGACAATAAATATTGTTTGAAGCAATTGAATAAACTTTAGTTTAAAGTGCTGGGCTATATAACTTCACATATTACTTGCCTATGGCATTTGTTGCAAAAGATGAATGCGAACAGACAAAGCAATTATAATATTATCACTTCGTATGCATAGAGATAGAAAAACCGTGCGCTATCACCCGCTATCTAGAGGGGAAACAGGAAGGTCAGAATCTGTTTCCTTTGAACACCTAAACATGGTGGCCAGTTGCGTAAAAAATGACAGTACTAAAATTGCTTTTTTTAGAAGCTGTTATCTTGGAGCTGGTGACTCTTTGAAATTTTTTGTAGGCGTGGATTGTACTTTTATGATTTATGAATCAGGATCATTATTTGGGTAGTTCTATTTATATCAGTGGAATAATTTTAATGTCCGACTCAATTTTGAATGACATTTTATGATTAGTTAGGCCTAACGATGAATATAAAATCAATAATTTCAAATTATCAATAAACTATGCAAATTTTCGGTTACTTAATAATATTATTTTTGACACTTACAAAGGGAAATTCGAAATTTTTGCAGTTATCAACTAGAATCAACTCAACAATCGTGATTCTAAAGAAAGCGCAATTTTAGTACTGATTTTTCTATCGCCGCCATGTTTAGGTGATGCTTTGGCACAAAATTCACTCTAGTTTCACCATTGCGTTTCTCCTCTAGATAGTGTGGGATGGCGCACGGTTTTTCTTATTAAGGTACCACACAAGATACATATTTTGGAATATATGAATAAGCGATGAGCAATCACTTTAGTTTATGAGTGAAAAACAGTTTTGTCAAAAAATTTCCTACAAAAAAAGATTAATTGGAAAACTGTATTTTTAATGCAAATACATACAAGTAAAAAAATATTTAGTTTTGTATTTATCGCCTAGCTTCATTTTACACAGAGAAAAATTCGTACTCTTCCTAAAAACTTCACTGTAAAAAAAAATGGCGGAAAGCTAGAACACAGAAGTAATATTGGGTAAAATAGGACGACGATGAAACTAAAAGATTTTTTTTTGTTGCAGATTATGATGGATCGACACAGAGTTTGTCAATAAATGAAGGTAAGTGATTGCTTCTATTTTGTCGAACCTAAAAAGAATCAATACAAAGTGTATAATTAAATTTCATTACAAAGCTGAAATAGAAAAAAAACTCATTAGATAAGCTATATGTTATGTTAAGAGTTTTTGTCGTATATAAGTTTAATGGCAATAATATTTTTTCATTGGTTACTTTTTTTAAAAACTATCGCTTTGTATACTTGTCAATATAAAAAAAGCTTTATGCAAATCTTCCGCAAAAATTAAAATACAAAATAATTAATCAATTTGAAGTTTCAGTAGTAATTTCTAATAGTTTTTCTTCGACATGAATATAAACTAATAATTTAGACATTTCGCAGAAGAATAAGTTGAAATAATAAATCGATGTTAATAAAATTACAGGAAATTTTTTACGATTTTAAGTGTACATTTTTGCATAAGTTGCATAAATAAATATTTAAGTAAGGTGTGTACCCGTTCACTAAAATAATTTGTTAGCATTCAATATAATATTTAGAAGGTATTTTTGTTTTTTTAGACTCATCAAGGAAAGGAAAGAATACGTGGTCACTACTAAGGCTGGTATGCGTCGAGTTTTTTATGAAAAGCATAGCTTTAAGAAAAGCCTATTAATTTGACATCAAAATGGTGCTAATGGAAAAAAAAATATTAACCACATTTACGAAAAACATGTTCGAAAGTTCTGTCAGTTTTAAATTGGTTAACTTAAAATGTAATTAATTTTTAATAATCTTTTCGAAAAAGTTTTTGAGATCTTCATCTTAGATTTCCCGTAAAGTAAAGAAAATAGCTTATTAAAAATTAATCGCAATAACAACTTGCTATGCAATGCGATCAAAAAACAAATTCAGAACATGAGTCGAAATAAATTATAGAAAAAAAAATTACACAAAAAAAAAAAAACCTTTTACAAGCTTGAAAAAAAAGCAAAACCATTTTACCTTTGACATTTAACTAGGAATATTACTGGATTTATAATATGTTGTGCATATTTTTATAAAAATAAAAAGCGTTCGGGTTTAAAATAAATATTTTTGTGACATTCCCAGGATTATGCTGGTTGTTATTTGTAAAAATATCCAAACAATATAACACAATCGCATTCAGTCATTATCAGATAAACTAATGGAGAATTGAGCATTAGGATGCTGGGCTATTTACGTTCCCACTACTTTAGTATTCTACCGGCACAACCTAAGAGTCATGTAAGGAATGCTAAAAAAGTTGCCACTTATTTCCAGCAACAGCAATATTGCAACTGAAATCAAGACTAGAATCATAAGTCCGTAAATTACCATTTTCGAAGCTATACCGCGACCCATTTGTATTATTTCAGATCAGCTTCATATTTCTGAAACATTAATGTTTTAACATCTAAACCCTGGGATCATTCGAAGTAAACGTTTAATTCTTTGAGCTGTAAAAGTACTTAGTACTGTATGTATTATGGTGGCACCATAAAAAGCTTTTAGGATACGACTTATTGCATGTTTGTATTTATCCAGTGTTTTTCATAAAATAATAAGTATTTGTTTATTTCATTAAAAAAATTAAAATTGGAAAAGCTTTTAATCTCGTTAAATTGTGAATTACACTACTGTTACATAGAATTATCCATAAATTTTAAGTTACTTTTGTTAATAACATTATCTATTGTTTAATTTTAGTTCGATCGTTCCGGTCGTGGCAAATCGGAGTCTCTGTGCGGGTTGGAGGAAGTGTTGAGCAATCTCCGACCATCGGAATTCATAGACGAGCACCTTGCCAAGTATAAAGTAAATTAATAACTATTTTGGCACTCTTTTTACAACCTCAATGTTTCACCTTTGTTTAATTGTGGATATTGTAATGCAAGTATAATCCAGTTGCCTGAAAGTATCTTAATGAAAGCCTGACGAATCTCGGAAACTATAGGGGGAGGGGGGGGGGGTCTACAGAAACAGTTTCGAGTATCATCTTGTAGCAAATTTAGTCTTCTTTAAAAACGCCTTTGACAATAAATTTACTTTTAAGCGTTTTTTTTTAAAAACTTGTCATTTTGAGTTACAATCAACAAATTTTTTTTAAAAAAATTCGCCTTTTATTTCGATTTTGACCAAAGTTGAGTTATGCGCTCGTCGTCACAAGCTTAGATTATTCATCATGCCAACATTATATAAACAGGTCTGAAAAAATGCAGAGCTACCGGATTTGACGCATGCTGTGATGTGTAAAGGTACTGGACTCATAGGAATGCTTAAATGCAAGTGATTCAAAATTATTAGTTCAATTTGCAATTTTTGGGAACTGACAGAAGTTCTTCTAAGCTACTGATCGAAATTAGTCGGAATGATCTAGGCTGTGATGATCAGATCACTCAAGGGATGTAGATTTTGTTTGAAGATTAACAATGAAACAAATAACAATACAGAGATTTTCTAATAAAGTATCTACATCTACATTTCGGGGATATCGGTAAAGTGGTAAAGTCACAATGGCCTGTCCCATTGATATTTCTAAAATTTCTAAAGACACAGTGCATTAAAATCATTCGGCGATATACTATCAGATATTCCTATATCTGCTTTACTCCATTGATTTTTGTCTAAATATCATTTCTGAACCAAGTATTTCCAACAAATTTCACATCACTTTGACGTGTAGTTATATTTTTAAAGCAAATTACAATCGCAACGTAAATTATACATACACTATATATAATAAATTATAAATATATGTAAGCGTGATTAAAATAAGTATACAATAAGGATACTCATACGTCCTTGTTTTAGGGTGCCAAATTCCTCGCGTTAATTAGTCTTTCACATTAATAATTGCCCAACTAAATGGATAGCTACGAAGTTTTCTAATTTGTTAAGAGCTATCAGCTGACAATGCTAAACTATTATTCTATATAGCTTCTAAGTGTAATAACACTGTACTTATTTTGTCTTCAAAAAATTTATGGCGATATTCAAATTAATGGCTATTCAAATAATTTTTATTAATCAGATACTTTTTTTACTTTTAATTATTTAATATAAAATATAAGATAATTTTAGTATTTCATTGAGTTCGACAATACGAAGTGATGATTTTGTGTTTTCTTCACGTTTTGAAGTGTGATGGTTTTTTAAAATCGGTTTTGAACATTGGTCGTTCCGTCAAATTGTCTGTCGTTCTGAAAACAGTCAAAAGCCCAAGTCCCCAGTACCTAGGGTAACCAGACGAACTGTACTGCAAAGTACAGTTTAATTTATTATTCAATATCTTGCTATAAAAAATTTGCAAATTGTCTCAGTTTTATTTTTTATAGTTTTTACAAGCAAAAACAACTAAATAAAATGTAAATTCTGAAATTTTAATTATGATTTCATAGTCGAAAAGTTATCATTGAAAAAATAACTGGTCAAGCTATCTGTCAGACGTCATTACAAGATTTTTTAAAGATAATTGCGAAGGTGCAAATGGTTGCTGCTATGGAACTTTTTAGCTCTTAAAGTTATTGAAATTAACAAGTTTTTAATTAGTTTGTATAATGACTTTAAATGTAATAATTTATTCAGGGGTAATTGAAAATTGTATAGTGTTACACGCCCCCAACTTTAATAATATAAAGTACACTTTTAGTTTATTAATAAAATATTGCAAAGAATAACACATTTTTCAGTTAACCAAATACCACCCAGCAGCCATCGTTATGTTTGGTCAGTGTTCAAACCTCATAACGTAACGAAATCCTTTTAGAAGGAAGATTTATCTCTTACCTTTCAAGAGTTATCCTTCTAACGGTATTCCCCTGGCACTCGTAAAGCCTCCTATCGCTCCTCACCCTATATATCGACACGATTTATGATCATAAAATGACATATGAGTATTTTTAATCGGGTCATTTACGACGCCATATTGGTTGAGGGTGAGGATCGAATGGATGCTATTCGAATTATTTCGTTTGTTTCAGAATAAAGTTTGAATTTCATCCATAGCCTTATAGACTAGAAATAAAATCTTAATTACCCTTTTTAAATGGTATATATGGATTAATTGAAATTTTTTTGTCCAGTTTATTGTTTAGTATAGAATTCAATTTAAGTGTATTGATTACTAGTATCCAAATGGACAAACTATGCTAGTAAATAGTCGAATCACCATTGAAATACAGGAATTTCACGATAAAAACACTACCGGTATAGAAGTTCTTCGCGAATGCATGAAGTATGCATTTTTTAAGTTCTGCAAAAGAGTCACCACTGCTTGGGATTTCAAATGAACTCGCATACTGTAACGTAAGCAATATGACATAATATACTTCACGACAACCTAAACCAGCAACATAAGAAAAATAACAGTATCATGTAAATTCTTAATATTATATATTTGTCGACACTTTTCTACTGTGGAAAGGGAATAAATACCAAATAGCCTAGAAATTACGACGTCCGTCGCCAATAGCCCTCGTGTAGCTCTAGTGCGACGATAATTCAAACCTACCTACCAAATAGCCTTAGGTGACTCCACAGCTTACTATACCACGGTTCATGGAAACTAAAATTCGTGTAATCTCTTAATATTTCAAGTATAAAAGTAAACTTTACATTTATTTTAATTCCCTGGTGCTAATTTAAAAAAAAACCTTTTGTTTGGGTTTTATCTAAAATGATTTTTTTTTTAATTTTCCTTGATGATTTCGATTGTACAATTTTATGTGTAGTCTGGAATGGACCTCTTGGCAACCAATGTATTCTCTTTTTGAAAAATAAAAGTTTCTTCTTCAAAGATATTCTACATGAACTTCACATTTATAATATTAGACCCAAAATGTAACCAAGTTGCACCAACTACACATTCTTTGCTATGAGACATTGCGGTGGGGTGCCCTAGGTCAAAGTTAGATTTCATTTGTACTTGAAGTATGGATCGACCCCATACTATGATACACATATGTTACCAATGAACTTGTATTACACTAAAATTAAAATCTGTTACCTAAAAGTCCTGTGGTCGGGTATAGCTCAGTTACCATGAGTATTGGTGGTCTGGAGGTATATGCCCCGCCTTAAAGCGACTTACCTAAGGTAAGGATGTGGCCACTTATCGAGGCAGAAGTAAGACTTCAACGGGACTCTATGTGCTAACAGAAACTACCACATCCCTCCATCCTCCCAGACTTTGCCCTGAAGTCACACACCAACAACAGCAATTGAAATCAAAGTTTGGTAATTCTTTCTCAGGGCATGCAGTGGGCCGAGTTCGTGTCCGCGTGGGAGGGCCGGACCCCGAAGGAGAACAGGGGGGTGCTGAGGAAGAACTCGAAGAAGCACTCTGCCCTCACCAGGACATTCTCCCGGATTCTCACGCCCCAGGAAAAGGAATCGGTCCAGGACAACATCGTCTCCAATTGCTCCAAGGCGCAGGTGACTCCTTCAGCGCCGCAGGTTCCCTCTGTCCCTAATAATAGTAATAGGTGAGAGGATAAAACACTTTTCCTTGTTTTATGATACTATTGAATGAAGTTTTTATGCAAATTTCTATCTGAGGATGGGCGACAGCCAATAATAGAATTGCAATTTGAGAAAATGGCTCATTATCTCAATAATGTTCGATTCGGATAATATAAGTTCATATAATTGCAGAATTGAAAAGCTTAGTTGAAGAAAGTGTAATGTGATAAGAAAATGAAATGTGCTTTAACGCTTTCAATATGTGATTAGGTCCAGTAAAAACGGTACTTGCAGGAGATAATACGTTTACTAAAGCAAAAATCTCAATTTTTTTCAAAAATGTCACATAACACACAGTTGAAATTTTTATGCTTGGTTTCAAGAAAAATATGGTTCCCAGTACTTCAACGGCTGTGTGGTGAAATGTTTTACCTATTTTCAGTATTGAGTTGTATGATTTTTCAGGTTTTGGAAACGGAATAGGTTCGACCGAATACCGAAAATAGGGTGAAACGTATCACCACACAGCCGTTGCAGCCACGTTGCAGCTATACTAGAAACCACATTTTTGGTGAAACCAAGCTCCAATTGTGCCAGTGCATCTTTTTCCACGCAGCTCTTCAATTCTCGTTTGGATATTTGGAGTTCCATTACGCTTTAACCCTTTCAGTCTCAATGACAAAATGGCATCATCATTTTAGAATTTTTTTCTGATCGTCTACAGACATTTATGATGTCAAAAAGCATATCATTCGATTCCTCAATCTTTTTTCTATTGGAAAATATTTCTTATTAATCCCAATAGATGTCAGCCCTATTATTATTTTTTTTAAAATTATGATCAGAAGCATGATGATGCCGAATGGCATCACTGGGACTGAAAGGGTTAAAAAAAATTAATCTCTATATCTCTTCTTGTGGTAGTAGCACCACGAGCAACAACGTCGAAGGTGGTGGAGAGGAAGGCGACGAGATCCTGGACGAGATCGAGCAGCGGATCGAGAGCCTCGGCAGCGTGACGAGGTCGCGGAACGAGCTGAAGAGGCGGGAGGCCATGTGGGACCTCTTCCAGAGCGAGTGCATGTTTCTCGACGACCACCTCATGGTGCTCAGAAACGTGAGTGCATATACAGGGTGTCACAAATAAATGTGGCTCTGGATGGAGTGGAAATGCTTGGCGATAATTATTGAAGCCACTTGAAAGCCTCTAAGTTAAATTCCTAAATTATTCAAGGGTTCAATAGCTTTGCTTGACAAACTTGTATTTTCATTGGTTGGTTGTCCAGATTTGGTTGTTGGATCCAGATTGGTTGTTGGTTGTCCAGATCCAACTTTGTCCAGATTTAATTAGACCAGTCAAAGATAACCCCTTTATGGGAAGCTTTCGAGGAAAAAGCAAGGCCTCTTCGCGCCGACGCTCGTCGGTTATTGTTCGATTTCCGATTGATCAGAGACCCGCTTTGTCAAGTAAGACAGACACAGATAGAATTTTTATTGACTAGAGATAGAAGGCACAATCAGGGGGCAAAGGCAGGAATCGAACCCGCACCTATTACAGCTCACAGACCGCTAGAGTAATGGATTGCGATCCAAACCACTAGGCCATCCGGGGCTTATTAGCACGGACTGTGAATGTGTCAGTTCAGATGTACAGGTTGGTTGAAGATTGCAAAGTTACCGACAAATCATTCGCCAAACATTTGATTTAGTTTTACACTGCTTTTTTGACTTGACAGCATTTATATCTTATTCTTACTTCCATGGCCGGGCCAAATAGTGGGTGGCCATAAATCTAAGTCTAAAAAAAAATCAACGTAAAATTGCGGGAAAATTTAGGTGAATTCTAGTAAAATTTGTTTCTGGGCATAAATTTATCAAAATCTTGCGTGATACTATTTATCGTGGCTTTCCGAGCCACACTTAAAAGTATTAGGGGAAACGTGCGGCTCGTTCTTTAATATAGATTCGATTGGCATTCGTTTCTTTTTGCTATCTTTATTTGTGTCAATTTAGACCAAAGAGCACGTGTTCAGTGTATTTTCACGCATCACAAAGAAAACGTTGAATATGTTATGTAGTTTTAAGAGCTTTCCCACCATCATCAGACTGTGCAGCTGCTGCTTTGACTATTAGCCCAGGAAAAATAAGTTTTTTGTCAGAACTAATTTTAGAGGATCTGAAATTTGTACAGTTGATAGAGCATATTAAGAGGTACATTTTACACTGTTTTCCAGAATTTTTCCAATGGATTTTTCCTCCAACCCCGTTAAACATCAAACCACCCCCTCTTGGAAAAATCGTCATAATTCAGTAATTTTTCAAGTAAATTGACCAAACTTTTTTTTAAAACTTAGCCATCTGAAGTTGCAAAATAAGAGGACATTCTAGTTTAATTTTTTTTTTAATTTTTAAAGTAATTTCGAAAAGATCAATCCAAGAAACCTAGAGCCTATATTTAGATTTACTTAAACTATTACTTTAGCTAAATAGAATATTTGACGCTACATGACTTTGCTTGCGGAGTGGACAGATATAAAAATTCTTAAAATGTGTATAAAAATAGAAAATGTTTTTTCAAAAACTCGAATTCAGCAGGACAAACTATTTCATTCTACCTTTGCAAAAGCTTCTGAAATACCCAAAATATCGTTATTTTTAATAGGTGTTTATGGAGCCATTAAAGAAAATTCAAGTCGAAGGTTTTGCAATGTTTGCAGAGCCAGAAGTGCTTTTTGGGAATTTGGAGGAATTATGTTGCGTAAGTACTTTTGAATTTATTTTTCTTTTCAGGTTAAAGAAAAAAGGAAAGGAAAGGACTGAACAAAAATTTAAAAATGCTTTTATGAAAAACACACAACATTCATATAAATGCAGTTATTTACTATTTAATTACTAGGGTGTTTAAAAAAAAATCTGTCATTTATATAGTAAAAATAATCTCATCTAGTATTTAGGACTTATTTTGAGATGCTACAAAAATGCTTTTAATTTTTCTTGAGGCCTTTCTAGATTATTAAAATATTTCAGAGAGGGTTTGAATACAGCTACTACATAAACGCTTAATATAGTTTTATGTATTTCCTCAATAAAAAAATCAAAGGAACATTCAAGAATTATAGTAAAACAAGCATTAAGTTTGCAGCATGTAAATATTCTACGGAAAATGGGGTAAATCGAATAAATTCGATATTCGAAGAATCGAATAAAAAAAGGTATTTCACACTCAATAAACCACTTTATTCGTTATTTCAAGACATATTTGTATTAGTTTTATTAGGGTTTTTTTTTTCAAGCAGTGCAATAGTAATTATTGTTTCTTAATAAATTAATTAATAATTATTTTTTCTTTCAATTTTGACGTAACAAAGTGCACGAATATCGGAGTATTTTAAAGGGGCAGCCAATCAGAGCAGGCGAAATTTCGTCGCCTGCTCTGATTGGATAGTGAGGTGTGAGGTTTATTTACTGACGACGTTTCCTCCGCGGATGCGCGCGCAACTGCATACTTAATCTGGGGTTGACTGTAGTTTTGAGTTTGCTTGGCTTTATTCGGATACAGAAAAGACGATCATTGAAGAAACTTGAAAGCACGCGCAAGTATGGCACGTGAAAAGAGAGTGGACTTACAGCAAAGGTAAAATATGGATTGCAAAACAAACAAAAAACATCAAAAAATACAAACGTCACAAGTTATTTAGTTTGTTCCAAACATATTGCAGAAACATCCACAAAATAAGCTAAATAGGCGAAGTGGTGAGTTGTGTTTTACAAAAAGTCACAAAACACAAGAATGTATATTAGAAAAAAATGTTTTTTCTCACATTGGGATAAAACTTTTTTACAATACAGGGTGTCCGTAAAAGAATGTCCAAGTTTCAAATTATAATAGTATCAGCTGTAATCGTTTGACAGTTGTGGTTGAAGGTGAGAATAAAGAATAACTCCAACAGTTTCAGATAAGCACCTGCACTTGTACCGCTACATCGTTTCCACATTTGCAGCGTCATCTATTCATTACTTGCTTCCATTACTCTGGACTTACTGCAGACAATATGGGAAGAATTGCATTTTCGTTTGGATGTGTGCCGTATCACCAAAGACGAACACATCGAGCACTTATAGGAAAAACTAGGTTAGTTTTCCTTCAATTTCATGTATGGTTTGTTATATTTAGTATAAAATAAACTGTAATATACCATAAAACTTGGACATTCTCTTACGGACACCCTGTACATTTAGGACAGTATAACATCATTCAAAACATATATCTTCACTGATGAACCAAACGGAAATAATGATGAATCACATATAATTTAAACTGAAACAAATATTTTTTTCACTGGTTGTGCTCAGCAGTAAGGCATTACTAATGCTCTATAAAAAAGATAAAAACCTTTCAGAAAAGACATTTTACCTAAGACAAAGAGTTTAGGCAAGAAATATATGGGTTTTTGTTGGACTTGCAGGTTAAAAAAAAATAAATAGTATAGGTAGCTGTCGTATAACTTTTTTGGTTCAAAGGTATAAAGGTTGCTGGAAAAAAAAAAGATGCAGACTTAGAAGACGGAGAAGAAATTTAGTATACGAGTTCCCAGAACCTGTTGAACATCATAATATGGGTTTTGAGAAAATTGCAAACAGAAGCTGCCTTTAAAACTTTTTATGTTTTTAAGTTATTGCAATACCTTATAGGGCCTAAATTACCTATAATGCATTTTAATTTTTTAGAATAATTGATAGTCGTTTAGTGTTATACAATCGCCCCTAGTTTTATCGGTTACCTTTCACCTTCATTTTTTACTGTAACACGATAGGCTTTTAAGCGTGAGTGTAAAGAGCAAATTTGTAGAAATGCAATTTCGGTAAGAATAAATATTCCTCGCACCATTTACGAGATATTCACAAATTAAGTTGTTGTTATCGCACGAAATTTACAAATGATTATTTTTCCCTCTCTTGACTTTTTATTATTAATAATCTAAAAAAAAAACTTTTAAAATTATACATAGAATAATGTATACTTCATATGAGAAGATATAGTTAATGAGTATTAAATAGGTTCAAATCCATTTTTCAATAAATTTAAAACCAAAACAATTCTGTGCCATTTTCCTTTTGCGCATGATCGATTTTCTCGAAACCGTTATTATGACTTCCGACAGATACTAAAACTCGAATACTAATTTTGAAGACCATAGTTTTCTTAGTTCGAGCTGTATAGTGGTTTCAGATCGACAAACAGCGAGTGAGTGACCGGTGGAATGTTAAAGCAACTTTTTCGGAATCAGCGCCCTCCAAAACGTTCATAAAACACAAATATCAGTTTCGGATTTTCGACCCCATCGTAATACTTTGATTACCATAATACCTTATATTTCATATTAGGAAAATAAATAAAAATTGCAGGAAAATAATTTAATAGTATAGACTAGCAATTAGAAACTATAGATTTAACTTTTACATTGAAAAGTTATTACATTATTTAATACGAGATGACCATGAGATCTTTTTCCTCAATAGCATTCAATAAACGTAAAAGATATTAGACTATCTTATTTTTTTTTCATTGCAAATCCAAAGTGACTATTTTGATTTATACTTTGCGTCTATACATGTTGCAGAAACATGCCAAAACGTAAGCTTAATCGATTGAGCATGTAAGTTTTTACCAAAACGCAACAAAGCAAAAAAAAAATCAGTTAGTAAAAAAATATTAGAAAAAAAGTTCATTACGTCAATTCTTTTTGAAATTCCTATAAAACTTGTTCCAATACATTTAGGACAATAAAACATCATTAGGAACATCATCATACATCATTACAGATCAAGAAAAAAGAAACAATCAAATAACAAATTTAATCTGAAACCAATGTTGTGTTTCACTGTAGTACAGCATCTGTTCGGCAGTAAAGCATTATAGTCAGGTCGCCAAACCCCGATTTTTGGCCGAACCCTGCACCGAGATGTTAAGTTTTTTTTATTGATGATTCTTATAGATTCGAGGGTGTAGATTACGAATCTGGAAGGTACTTTTTTGGTACCCTTGAGCATTTTTAGTTATTCAAGATGGCGTCTCCGCCATCTTGAATTTTGCAATCTTAATATTTGACGATCTATTCGACCAAAGTGAATAGTTTTTGTCTTTATAGATGCATTAAGTAATAAAGATATACAATTATCAAGAAAATTTCAAAAATAAAAAATTCAAAATGGCGGAATCCGCCATATTGGATTTTTCACTTTTTATATTTTTGTTTTATATTTAACCAAACAAAATATGTATATTTTAACTATATTTTTTATACCTAGTTACTATACAACATTATTTTGAAGAAAATATAAAAAATCAAGATGGCGGCATCCGCCATATTGGATTTTTCCCCCGTTTATATAAAGCGATCCACATGTCCTAAATTAAAAATTCTTTTTATTTTAGTTATATCTTAATTTTAGTTTCTATTTCAGTTTTAATATGTAGATTATTAATTTAGAAGATATTTTTTCGCTAGTTTTGAGTATTTTTTTTATATTTAAGATGGCGTCTTCCGCCATATTGGATTTTCTTCCTAATTCAATTTTTCGGGTTCTTTTAGACCAAATTTAATATATTTTTCTTTTATAGGTGCATTTTGTCGTAAATAATTACTTAAAAATTCAAAAAATCCAAAATCAAGATGGCGGCTTCCGCCATCTTGGAATTTTCACCTTCTAATATTACGTGATCCACTGGCTCGAAGTTAAAAATTCTTTCAGTTTTACTTGTATACTTTATTATAAAATGCTTTAAAATCGTCATAAAGTTTTATTAAAACACCTAAAAAACGAAATTCAAGATTGGATTTTTTACCTTCTAATATTACGTGATCCATTGGTGCAAAATTAAAAATTCTCTCAATTTTTTTTCTTTATTGTGTTTGAAATACTTTAAAACTATGAATGTTGAAGGAAAAATATTAAATATGTTTCCCACCACATTAAGTAAAGTATTTTAAATATCTAGTTATTCATCAGGCATAATTACTACAAGAGCCCTACTCGTATAAAATGCTTCCTCTTTTCAAACAAGATTACTCTTACACTATTAAACGCAAGATTGCGTAAGCTTGTATCCTCTCAATACTAGAGACCCCCACCATTAGGGATGGAGGGCTCTACTCAATACCCCTCCTCCTCACATCTTGTGGGTAGGGAATTCATAAATCGAAGTAATGGCAGGAGGAGTTCATTAATCGAAGTAATGGCTTTGGACTTGCTGAGATCTCGTTTAGCGGCACAATTATAAGAATATGGGATCAAGAGTTAATAAACATTCAGAAAACTCTGAAAGAAAAACTATTCAACCAGAAGAAGTGGTAACCTATTAAAAAAATAGAAGGATACAGTTTCAAGAAACAAAAAACAAAGAAGAAATGTCTAAAGCCATACCTTGCATTCCTTATAACCTAAAGATCGTTAATGTAATCTTAAAAATAAACCACCTATGACTCTTGAATGTTCTTTAACAACAGAGTTATTGCTTAGACTGTTATGTGATGGAAAAGTTTCTCTTTAGTTTCTCTTCTCATAAAGATTTCAAATTCTTCAAATACATTCACAGAATGTTATCCAGAGTTAAATGAATACTTAAATTGGCCGAAAATATGAATTTCAGATTCAACCAGAAACTACTGTAAAGTATCATCCTCTGTTAGACATGATACCTAATTCTTATCCAGAATCCAGATACAACCATGACATCACATCTTTAGCAGAAGCCCAAGGACTCACTAAATTAGCTGGTCAAGAATTTGGCCATTTACTTGGGATCATCAGTTTTATAGGGTGGCTTTGCAAATCATCATGTTGATAAGTGTTATAGGTTGTGTGGGGTTAATATTGGGTAGTGGTATCCAAAGTTATACCTATAGTATGTTTGTAGGAGTCCTACAGATGCAGAAAGGTAAGAAGTTTCCAAAACTTCAGGACTTCAAGAATGTTTGCAAAATAAGTCATGCAGGATTTATAGATTTATATGAGGAATCACAGCCAAACTGCAGCGGAGATCTTCGATCAGTTACAGAATTAAAGGGTGCGAATCGCAACATTAGTAGAGTATCGGTGAACTGTTTATTGCAACCAGTTTTCTTCAAGATGTTATATGTGGGAGCCGGAAGAGCAGGATATTGGTCCCTTCATATTCAAGTTGTTATCCAAGTCTACCCTATTTATTTGCATCTGGTCCTCAAAACTATGAGTAATATGCATTATTTAATTTCAGAAAATTGAAAAAATGCCCGAAAATGTGTTAAAGAACTTTTTAAAAGTCAGATCACGTTATGCGACACATGCCGGAGTTTGGAATAAATTAAAAGTGGATTGAAACTACAGAAAAGCATATGCCATGGTCCAAAAAGAATTGTAGGAATAACTTTAAAGCCAGCAACTCTAAGCTGGGTCTTGAGTTTACATATTTGTATTCAGTTAGAAGACATAGCGATAATTCTGTAGTAAAAATATACCTAACAAAGAAAGAATTTTTAATTTCGAGCTAATAGATCGCCTAATACTAACGGTAAAAAATCTAATAATGAGAAAGATTCCATCTTGAATGGCCATAAATTCAGATATGTTGCAATTGTGTCCCCATTTATGTAGTTTAAACCATTTGTTACTGAAAAATACAACTAAAATAGAAAGAATTTTGAATTTCGCACCAATGGATCACGTAATAGTAGATGGTAAAAAATCCAAGATGGCGGAATCCGCCATCTTGAATTTGGTTTTTTAAGTGTTTAAATAAAACTTTATGATGATTTTAAAGCATTTTATAATAAAATATACAAGTAAAACTGAAAGAATTTTTAACTTCGAGCCAGTGGATCACGTAATATTAGAAGGTGAAAAATCCAAGATGGCGGAAGCCGCCATCTTGATTTCGGATTTTAAAAATTTTTAAGTAATTATTTACCACAAAATGCACCTATAACAGAAAAAAAAAATCATAATTTTGGCCTAAAAGAACCTGAAAAATTGAATTAGGAAGAAAAATCCAATATGGCGGAAGACGCCATCTTAAATATAAAAAAATACTGAAAACTAGTGAAAAAATATCTTCTAAATTGATAATCTACATATTAAAACTGAAATAGAAACTAAAATTAAGATATAACTAAAATAAAAAGAATTTTTAATTTAGGACATGTGGATCGCTTTATATAAACGGGGGAAAAATCCAATATGGCGGATGCCGCCATCTTGATTTTTTATATTTTTTTCAAAATAATGTTGTATAGTAACTAGGTATAAAAAATATAGTTAAAATATACATATTTTGTTGGGTTAAATAAAAACAAAAATATAAAAAGTGAAAAATCCAATATGGCGGATTCCGCCATTTTGAATTTTTTATTTTTGAAATTTTCTTGATAATTGTATATCTTTATTACTTAATGCATCTATAAAGACAAAAACTATTCACTTTGGTCGAATAGATCGTCAAATATTAAGATTACAAAATTCAAGATGGCGGAGACGCCATCTTGAATAACTAAAAATGCTCAAGGGTACCAAAAAAGTACCTTCCAGATTCGTAATCTACACCCTCGAATCTATAAGAATCATTAATAAAAAAAACTTAACATCTCAGTGCAGGGTTCCCCCCCTTGGCGACCTGACTATTACCCTTACAAGAACAATCGGGATAAAAGAATTGAGGAAAAACAAGTAAATTTGTAATATTTTCTGCCACATGAAACCGCTTCAACACAAGATGTATACACGTTCGAAACAAAATTGCCAAATACAGCTTTTAGTTATAATTTCAACCTTTAGTGTCAAATTGCAATTTTGATTACATTCTTTCGTAAGTTCAATTATTATTCTTTATCGTTTGCTACATTAATTTGCAGATCGAAGAATGAAAATTCAGATAACTTCCTTTACTAAGATAAAAAATAAATGCTAAACTTTTCATAACATTGTTCTTAATAGTTTCAAAGAAGTAATTGTAATTTTTACAAAAACAATACATAATTTTTATTGTGACTTCTTTACACAAATATGCGTTAATAAACACTGAAAAATAAATTAAAATTACCCGATTAAGTATGCAAAACATGGAAAACTCTCTCTGTGGATCTAAATTAGTGTGACGATATTCAAACTAAACTCTCTCTTCTCTCTTGGCCAAGCAGTTTTACATAATTATTCTTTTAACTGGAAAATACTCTTTTCTTAAACTATTCTATATTATATATAATATACTTTACATGATATAATTTGTTATGTGTAATAAAAAAATATTATTTTAACCGATAAAGAATATAAATTTAATTTGCGAAAGAAAATTAATGAAAATAGCTAATTTTGAACTTTAAATTACAACTGTGTTGGACGACTTAAAAGTTGTATAGGTCGTGTGTGGAAACGGTTGTATGCGTTAGTTACTGTTACAAATATACTTGTTTTTCGATAAGAACCTCAGCAGGCGCGTTTACATGAGCCATCGAATCCATAGATTGAAGAGCAAACTCAGCAATTTTTCCATTGTCGTATCCTGGATAGCACATCCCATAGTAACTTATTAAAAAAAATACCCAAACAATTTTTAAAAAGTTGTGTGACTATTATATCAATAAGAGAATATAGGTGCATTCACATGAGCCATCGAATCCATGGAATGCCAAAATCCCCATTAGGGGAAAAAGAGGTCGAGCAGGATTTATAACTTAAATGATAGTCTGTGGCCGAATCCATGGTATGAAACATCAAACCCACCTTCATTAGAGGGTTTGCAAAACCCCCAATGAACCCTGCAACTCCGGTTCTGTTCGGGAGAAAATCCGCAAGAGGGAAAAATTGCTGAGTAAGCCTTTCAATCCATGGATTCGATGGCTCATGTAAACGCGCCTTATCTGTAGTGAGATGGATGCAAGAGATGTTACAAAATATCACAACCTTACTTTTCTACCCCTTCGGTGCCATATGTATGTCAGGTTTGGTTGAATAAACGTTACACTAGAGCTACACAAGGGTTTTTGGCTGCTGTCAAGTGACGCAGCCAGCACCTGAGCTTTCATTTTTTACAGTTACATGAGGACTAAATTTTAGGTCTGAGGTAATTAAAAAAAACTTTTGATTGACGTAGAAGCGAGGAGTATTTTAAAATTAATAGAAATTTATAAGGCAGACATTTCCCGCTTTCGGGCAAAAATAATGACTTCCCTTCATTGCAGTAATTTCTGCCATCTTAAAAGATAAATTTACGGGCTATAATTACTTTTTTTAATTTATTTATCCCTTTTCTACATTAAATAGTTATTACACCCTAAATATTTATAAATTTATTTATAAAAACCCAAAACTTTCCAGGCACTTTCAATAAATTTAACTAAAAAAGTTAAAATGTGTAATAACTTTTAACACATTATTACACCTTAAATAAGATTAATATTTGAGAACTAGCTTTGCAGTTGTTTGTATAATTAAAAAAAAAGTTTTGGTGCCTTTGCATAAGTTCTCACATTTCAAAATTAAATTTTTCGAGGCTCTTAAAAAGTAATACCCCGTGGAATACTAATTTTATATCAGAGCCATTCTCACCAGATGTCTAGTGCATGACACATTTTAATATTTTTTTTAAATACAACTTGCACTTTGAACATTTTTACAAATAAAATAACTCTGATTCATATCTTTGATAGAAGAATAGTAAAATAATTTAATTTTCAATTATGCTATACAATGTCTAGGATTTTAGAAGTAGCCCCATGCATAACCAACGCTAAAAAGGGCTGAATCCCTCAGTGTGATACAGAAACGTACAAACCTGTAACCTGATTGTCAGGCTTTCCAGCAGCACACAATTTTTTAAAAAATATAAATTTAATATCACCATCTACTAGATAATATAATTTTTAAAAAATTAAGAAGTAAAATTTTCTGTTAAAAAAATTAATTATATCTCACGCAGGGAAAAAAAAGTTTACACTCCATCCAATTTGCTTTTCCCCCAGTGGGACAAATATTCATGGAAAATCCTCTACACTCCGTGCCAACCTATCTTGCGTAAAAACAAATAGAAAAAAGGCAGGGGGAAAGGCACGATTGGTCGGGTAATTGGAAACTCTTGTAAGGTTAGATTAGGTTTGAATTATCGTCGCACTAGAGCTACACGAGGACTAGTGGCGACGGGCGTCGTATTTTACTCTTGTAAGGTAATATTTACATTAAATAATCGTAATACAATTTAACCAAAATACACTTTTAATTCTGATAAAATTGCGAAATTTTCTCAAATAATATTCAAATCTGCTAGACCTTAAATGAAATTGATGCTTAAAACATGTTTTCTGGATGGATTCACAAATAATTTATGAAATGCTTTACTTTTCACGGAAGGATCTTCTCCATAGCATATTTCTATTTATTCAACTTCGGTTGGCAAGGAGTGTAGATTGCTTTAAAAATTCATTATTTTTTATTTAATTAGTAGATTACAACTAAAACATTTAGCAATTTACAAAAATACAGTGGTGGCCAAAAGTGTGGACACTTTTTTAAAGTTTTGTGTTTTTCAACATTGTGTGCTTGTAGAGAAGAATATTTAATTTTCACTTTTGACAATTTGTATTTCTAAATTCTGCATAAAATTACATTCAATTTTATGCTTAAATGTAAATGTATTTCAGTGAAAATTAATATATTTTACAAGCACACAAAGTTACACGAAACTTTAAAAAAGTGTCCACACTTTTGGCCACCACTGTACATGAAAATTATATTTCAGTTTGGTTCAAATAGTCAATATGGTGAAATTAGACAACACAACTATGAAACGTCACATTTTATTTCACACACATTAAAAATATTGCAACTTTTCTTTTGTACATATGTGACCATAATTCAACTAAAATGTTTTGTACACACATATCGTTCATTCTTATATACATATATAAAATTACTAAATTTCTGATAAAGTGATAAGTAGCTGCCAACTTTTCATTAAAAAAATACAAAAAGAATATTAATGTTACAGTTGAATTATGTTTGCTACTAAATTTTTTTTTTTTACAAAATTTCATCTATAATTTTTTAACTAACCAAAGTTTCTTTAACCCTTTCTTTTCCAGTGATACCATTTGGCATCATCATGTTTCTAATCTAAATCATAATTAAAAAATAATAATAGGCTGACATCTATTGGGATTAATAAAAAATACCTAATAGTAAATAGAAAAATGAAGAATCAGATGATGTGCTTTCTGATATCATTGGCTATAGAGGATCAGAAAAAAAATCCTAAAATGATGATGCCTAATTGTCATTGGGACTGAAAGGGTCAATGAGATCTATTGAATTTAAACCACCTGAAGAAACTAAAAATAATTATCTTTTATTACATTTATAATACTGAAATGTGAAATAACACTAACAATCATTTTCCTACAGATAAAAATAGAACCTACTTAAAGTGTTCAATGTCATACAAAAAAGTAACTTGCACAGATATGAGGTATTTAAATAATACATAGAGAGTGCCTAAAGCTCAAACCTCCTCTAGCAAGCACACAAACGAAACCATTCTTTAGTAAAAATTGTAATTGTATACGAGTAATAATGTATTAAAATAAAACACCTTAATATTTAACTTCATAAGATAAATATTTCTACTTAGAAATTTGATTTTTTGAAAAAAAATCAACACAATTTAAAATATATTGGAAAGATTCTTAAAAGTTTAAAATCTTAACATTTAAGGGAGCAAATTTTGAAAATTACACAATTTTAATTTTTAAATTTTGTATTTTCTTTCTTTCTCTAATTAAAATGATCTAAACTTTAATTTTAATCTAAATTATGACATGAACAAATCCTAAATATGCATTCCTATGTAGAACCAATTTACTTGTGTTACTAAACAAAATTTTAACAGGAAATATTATCAAAGGAATATTTATTTAAATTGGTTTTATAATTTGCGAAGTAGAGAGAACCAACATCAATTCTGCTTATTTTATGAACACTTTTTAATAATGATGCATAAACAACAAAATATTTGTTTAAGGAAACAAAAATAGTTCAAGTAGTAGATGGTACTTTTAAAATAAACAGTTATAATTTACTTGAGAATTTGTTTTTGTCATTACATAAGTCATCAGAAAAGATTCATGGTAAATTAATATTTTCGTCTAACTAAGAGTTTCATCGAGTTAGTTTTGAAAAAATCATTTATATACAAATTTCAATTAGTAGTGTGTCAGACGTTTCAGTAACAATCATTATGTGGTCATGTTTATCTGAAAGAAACTATTCAACACAGATTTTAGATTTGGTCCTTTTCAAGAAAGACAACATATGTTCAAGAATTTATACAAACAGAAATAATCTTCCTAAAAAAATTTTTACATTGATGTTAATTTGTAAGTAAGCTAATATGAATCATAAAAAGAGGTTAAGCAACATTTTTTTGTAAGTCAAGTTTTTATAAATTTGTGTAGTAAAGATACTAGCATAAGTTAAATTTATTGGAGTGACACGAACATGAGAGGAACCACATGTTAGTTAAGGTAGATAGATAAGCAAACAGATTCAATTACATTTAATGTTAGAATTCCCAATTAGCAATGTTAACACTTATGCCCATAGGTAAGAAATAAAAAACCTGAAAAAAAATCAAAATAGTACTTGAATGTATATTCTTAGTATAAAATTAACTATATTTCACAAAACATAAAATAATTTATAGAATAACTCTCTAGAAATTCAATGATACAAAAAAATAACCTTGTACTCTTCAAATAAAAATATACAAAGTATAATAAATATATGACACCATGTTAGGTATATTAAAATAAATAAGAGGCATTATATAAAACACAAGATAGAATCTATCAAATAAATAAGTACATATAACCTAAAGCAAATAGATGAAGACAAATTAAATTTTGATTTCAATTCAATTCAAACCTATTAGGCATTTCAATCTTAATTCAAAAATGAAACATTCATAGTGAAAATTTTGCATGATATTTAACATTTGTAAGACACCACAATTTGAGAACAAAAATTATTTGTTAAAAAAGTAATAGCTTTAAAGATAATTTTGTTTCTCAAGTTTATACAAGGACAACAGAAATGGGATAAAATAAATCAAACTTCTATTGTAACAACACACCAAACTGTCTTTCAAAAATTAGATATACATAGCATAGTGACTTTTAGATACGCTTAAATTTAAAACAAAAGTTTTAATTTAGCTTTTTGCTTTAACTTTACATTAACGTTTTATTACAAATGATAAATATATTACAAATCAGATGTACCTTTACAATAATGGTTAATTCATATGTATGTTTAAAAGAATGTCATATTTTGGATACAAAAACCAGCATTATTATTTCTAACCCCTGTACAAACATGATTGAAAAAAAAATCCAATCTAAATGTTATAACTTCACAAACTAACAATATATACAGATCCTCTAAAATAAATAAATCTCAAATTTAGTAAAACCATTAGTACTTGTACACTAAAAAAGCCGTTTTAATTAAACTAACGTTGAATGGTAAAAAGTATTTCAGTACAAAACTTATTGGAACTCGTTAAATATACAGAGTACTTATGCAATGATCCAAAATAGAACCTAAAAGAATAGAAACACAGACATGAGGAACTTTAACAAAATATATCTTTGGCTATATTATTTGCATTGTTTATATTATTCACAAGTGCAAGCATGCATAAATTAAACTAAAGAATGGCATCAGTCTTATGATATCACATTGGGAATAGAATTGTCAATCCCTTCATCAAAGCCTCAGTGCCTTAGGATTCTGGTATTTAGCGCAATGACCGGAAATTGAAGAGGTTTTGCAACAATCTATTACATTCTACCTCGTAGAGAAACTTTGTTTAAATAGGTTTTTGTCACTAAAACCTGTCATAGAGAGGAAATTGGTGATTCATTTGTCGCTAATAGTCGATGTTAGAATATATGTTTCCGTCATTTAGGCGGGGAAAACGAATGCTGATTGTACCTATCACTTATTGCATGGGATCAGTCTAATGATATCACATCATGAGTGGCATCATTCCTCTCATATTCCTTTCCTTTTTGAGGTTCCACATCTGGTATCTGGAGCAACGACATGAAATCGAAGTTGTTGTAATTGGTCGTGGTCTGTGTGCCGTTCTGATCCGGCTGGTACAGTGAATCCGTCAAGAACGGTATCTGAGCGAAGGCCGCGGAATTGAGCCCAGGGCTGGATGAACTGGTGGATGGCATGGAAGTGTCCACGTTGTTGGACAACAGGTCCGGAATCATGCTGTTCGCCATGTTGAGGTCATCAGGAAGTATGCAGACAGAGTCGTTGGCTTCACTCGAGGCGGGCATTCCTAGAGTGCTGGGAAATGCCGGAGGTAGAACTGGCGGGTTTAGTTGCGAGCCAGGAAGCGGTGGAAGACTGAACAGGTCTGTTTCTGACATGGGTGGAGAGTCGGCGCCGAGAACGTTCCGAACAGTTTGTTGGTCGAGTTCGTAGGTCCAATCATCAGATTCGCTGTCGGAAAGAAGTTCCACAACTTCGACGGATTTCTTAGCTTTTTTCTTTTCCTCTACCTTGGCTTCTTTTTTAACTTCGACAACAGGGGTCCAAGAGCCATCTTCATCGAACTGTACCTCTTTGCAGTCAGCTGGAACTTTACTTGAAATGTCGATGAACAGTCCGTCTATAGCGAGCGACTTGAATGGGGCAGACTTGTCGCAGACAGGGCATATCCATTTGGGCTTTTTCTCATTCATCTGGATGTAATTTAAGCCGTCAAAGCACTGTAGATGGTTGCACGTGATGGCTCGACAAGGGTATTCCATGCGTGTCTTTAGAAGAGGACAGATCAGAGACCCTCGCAAATTGGTTGTAGCAATTTCAGCATCTTGCCCTTGCTTGAGTTTCTCTTTTATCATGGCAGTCGTAATGTCAGGATTGCGGACACCGTTGCTTTTCAGCCGCTGCAAAAGGCTCATAGCCGTGAGTTGACGAGCAATAAATAAACCGACGGCAAAGGAGCGGCCATATGTAGCAGTCCACGTTATGTGTACAACGTTAGTGACAGTAGGAGACAATTTTGCATATGAGGTAAGGTTCACTGGCTTGCTGGGCCTTTTCGGCTCAACCCCAGGTCTGTTGAGAGGAACAGGATTCGGCAAGCTTACCTGCTTCGAGTTCAGCTTGACGCTGGCATTCTGGGGGTAAAAGTCCTCCTGCTCACAAGTGGTGTCTAGGATGCAAAACCGCAGCAAGATCTGCACCTCGTAGTGCCCATTCTTGTTCCGAGACATGGCAACTTTCTGGGCCTGCTCGGGAGTGAGTGTGAAGTAGAACGTTGTTTCCTGGAAGCGATCCTCGCCTTGTGAGGGCAGAGCGCAGGGTGGCATAAGGCAGTACAGGTTTTCATAGAAACACATGTCTTTGAATTTCACACAGGGATTGGGATACGAGTTATAAGTGTTATTGTAGCGATGATGAGCAGTTGCGGGAGGTTGGTGATGATTGGAATGACTGGAAACCATGTAGGATTTGCTTGACGATGATGAGTGACTGGAACTAGGCCCCTGGTGGTGGTGCGGTGCGGGCCTAATATTAGGATTATACCTGGCGCCGCCGTAATTGTTATTTACATGGGCCTCATATTGGTGAACAGGGGGTCTCTCTACTACGGGCACTAGCTCCTGCGGATCGTAGCTACCAGGTGCGGAGAGCTGATGGTGGTAACGCCGATTGTGAAGTTCACGTACCTTCATCTCAACGGCTGACGATTTCAATTTCAGGAGATCCAGCGCTCGGTACTGCAGCTCTTGCTTCTTCCCCGTCTTGTTGCGGCCTGCGAATCCTAGTAGCACTTGTAAATCGCTCACTCTAAAGTTCATTATCATATTGCGAAGTTCGGCCTCTGCCATCGTGCGATGCAATCTTATTTACAAAACATGAATTCAAACTAACGGGAATCGATATCGAAACATACCTAAAACGGACACTTACGAAACGAGTATCCTCAATAGTAGCATATCATAGAAGAATTTCGTGACGATTTCTGGTTAAAAAATAATCTGTAAAATATTCTAAATAAATAATTGCGTTCGAAAACAACCGTGCTAAACAAAACAAAAGTAAACAACCTCCGGATATGACATAGTACTGGTGTGTAACGTAGAAAGAAACTTCGATGTTGATTGGACGAAAGCGTTAGTTGCCATTAATATTTTGAAAATTCAAAACTGCATAATTTCAAAATTCATGATTTAAATAATATTCTTCTGTTAAACTTATTGAATGATTTAACTACAGTTTTACACATTGAATAAGAATAAAAATTGAGGAGGAATTGTGTATAAGTTTTTATTACAAAGGTTTTCGAATACCGATATTGTAAAATCTAACTGTAACCTTCTTCGAGTAAATGTAAATAAACAATCTTGTCAAATTTGAGAGGAACATTATTACGAGTGTCGAAACTTTGATGTTTTTCTTCTTTTATGTAAAATAAGATATCGAAAAATATTAGTTAAAATATGGGCGATCTATTTAACTTGCCTCACATCAAAATGTTTCCGGAATTAGAGTTAGTATTCCAGTTTAGAAATCAGCCGTTCTTAAAGCACTTTCATAATATCGCAAAAGCGATGGATCTGATACCGAAAGCAAATTATTCAAAGCCGTATCTCTTTTAAATTTTTGCACTAAATAAAGTTTCTGAATTTCATTTTTGCAGATAATAAAGTGATGGTGATAGGTAGCTTATAACTTCAATGTTGCATAGATATTAATATGAAATGTTTACTTCAAGTGTGAGCATTATTACAACACATAAGATTTAGTTAACGATACAGTAATATTTATTGAATTTTCGATTAAAAATAGTTTAAGTTTGTCGCTTAAAATTTTAACATAGTTCTTAGAACTGTGTTTGGATTTTTTATTTATTAGACTCATAAATTTTGAATCAGTTGTAAGTGACAGTTTCTGTTACAAACCTACTTTTTTTTTGTACATCTGAAATATAATGTTCGAACCGTTCATTGACGAGTGCAAAAATTTTACTTGGGGTTGCTGTGCTATACACATTGTAAAGTGTGAATTTGAAGCTGAATGTTTTCCCACATTTGGCTATTTTTATTGCTTAGCAACGTGATGCAATTCGCCAAATCGAGACTGTTCCATTGTATTAATTGAAACAAATATCTCATTAACGTCAGTTATTCCTTTATATGTATTCATACTAACTGTATAATGTTTTTGAAACTATAAAAAGTTTCTAATCTTAATAATACATGACATAATCGAGTATCCCCTGTGATGATAATAAATACTAGCTGAAGCTTTCTTGTAAGAGGCAATCAAACTCATTGGAATATTTCTGATCTATCTATTTAGTTTTTTGTCAAGCTATTAACAAAACGTTTAATTGCAGGTTACGTATGCATTCTGCAAAGAATTCTTAAGTTTAATTCTACAAAAAATGACTGGAAATGAAATTGACACAACTGAAGTCCTAGTGAAGCTTTTTCAAAAGGTATGTGTTTCAAAATGTTGTGTATAGTTCAGTTTTTGCTAAAGACTGATTTTACTTATTATATACTTTATTCTTCAGTTTTACTTGCTCCATTTTTCTTTTGTAAAAAAATAAGTTGTTTTTTAATTTCCCATTTTCTAACAAATTGGTAGTAACTATTTTTAAAGATACGGCTAAGTTTGTTATCAACTTAATCAATTTTTGAAAAATTCTGTTTCACTAATATTTTATTAAAAAAAATTGTTACATTCTTAGGTTAGTAACTGATGCACCTCTGTAATTTAGCATGCGAGTTTACATTCAATTTTCAAAAAATTTACTCAATATTTTTAATTGTGAGTGCAGAGTGAATGGTTTTAAATAACCATTTATCTATTTGAACTCAAATGTAATAAAATTATAAGTATTTGAGAATTATTATATGTGATTGGAAAAAGTTAGTGGTCCTAAAACAAATATGTAACTGTTTATTTTCCCTTAAGTAGATAGTGCACATAGAAAAATATATTTTTTGAAAAGTACAAGGAAAGAACCGCTTGATTTTTTTTAGTCTTCCTGTAATTATGTCTGCTTGGCGGATATTGGTGTCAGGGCTTATTCTTTCGTTTCTTCTTTCGCGGTACAAAAGTGTGACTCATATCCACTGATCTCTGGCGTGAATCAGGGTTGCCACGAAAGAAAAGCAAAGACAGTAACTAATGAGTTTCTCACTATCATCGCCAAAGTGGCCTATTGAGGAAAGCCTTCTATGAAATCAAGTGGTTTTTCCCGTGTACTCTTCATTTGTGTTGCTGATGCTGTATTTAATTAATGATTTTTTTTCAGAGTAATAAAGCCAATGCCTTGACTCAAGCTTATCACAGATATACATTAAATTATATAAATGCCCTCAACTACTTAGAAACACTTAGAAGACAAGTTGAATTCAATGAATTCGAAAAGGTATTTGATTAGTTTTAATTTTTGCTTTAAACTTTATTGAAGTTCATAATTATGATTAGGAGCAAAATATTTAGGCCGCATGGGCGGCGAAATTGATCTGTTAATTTTTTATGAAATCTTTCTAAATTTTTTTAAAAAAAGTTTTAATAATATTCAGATTTTCTTAAGTTTTTAATTGATTCTGCTTTTAAAAAAATACAAAAGAAAGTGGTTTTCAGATTCATTCTACCTGTACTAGGTCTGACAAAGGCCAAACTAAATAATTTCTTAGCCTAGTCTAATATAACTTTGCTAAGAAGAGATGTCAGTAACGGTTTTTGTAGATGTGCTTCCTACGGAAAACATCTTGGAAATGTGAAACTTCAATATTACTGGAGGTGGGACAGTTCAATTTTTTTAATTGTAAGGCACAAAATTCATGTGCAACAGTAAACATGTAATATTTTTTATTATGTAGTATGTTTATCACTTACCAAATTATTTAGCTATTTTCCTGGTTAAAAAAAATAATAAGTTGCTCTTACAGTTTGAGCGCTCTCAATGTTGAAAAATTATCTACTTTACCTTTATAGTTCAACAAAATATTGACTTATATTTAATGTATTTAAATGTTTCTCTTCTTCTCCCACTTGTTGTATTTATGTGCCATCCCTCCTTTTTCTTTAAATTGTATCCTTTACTGTGTATAAGGGAGTGAAGTGCTCACAAGGCTTGCATTATAATCAATAGGACTATAATATTAAATTATTATCATATTTAAATAAGGCTATACTTGTGCCACTCATTGAATTCACACATTTTCCCCCAGTGGTGCTCCAGAGATGTACGTTGCAAGAAGCTTCAGCTGACGGATCTCCTGGTGTCCCCTGTCCAGCATGTGATGCGGGTACCACTCATCCTCAAGGAGATAGAGATGCGCACAGAGGACCCAAGCGAGAAGAAGCAGATACTGCATATCATCGATTCTGAAGAGAACTCGCTCAGTAAGCAAATATAAGGAACTCCTTAACTGATCACAGATAAAAAATTCTCTCTTTTAGTTAATTGTGAATTCAAAAGATTTTTTGTGATTGAAAGTTTGCAAATTGTATTGCAGAATGCTATTCTACGTAGGATAAATGTTATCCTCTTAAAATTAACTTTTTACCACTACTGGTTAATTACCAGTTAATTAACTACCAGTTTTACTAAGCTATGACAGTATTGTAGAATCTTTTAAAATCATTAAAGAAATATGATATAAAATAGATGTGTTGGAAATTCACATTTGAAATTTGCACATTTGCTTATCCCTTGTAATTGTGACATTTATTATTTTTTTTACTTTTATTTTCATAAAGAATGTCAATAACCGAGTCTATGCTTCTGAGGGGCTTTTTTTTAAATTTATTCATTTAATAAATTTTGTTTACTACTTAAGTTCACCTGATTCATAAAGGCAATCAATTTTACAAGAAGTAAAGAAAAACTTATACCATTCTTACGTGTCACTTTTTAAAAAGTATTTTACTTTCAATTCCTTTCCTTAGAAATACGGTTTAGTGCAATTTGATTCTTTTTTCTCAGAGCATATTATTGAGTTTATATGCTAGATTTGTGACTATGATTTGATTTGCTTTTTAGGGGAGTTGGATGACAAAATGAAGTGGCTGAAAAATTTTGAGCGCCTGCTTGAAATTCAAAGGAGTATAGTCTGGCCATCTGTGTTCGAACTAGACCCAAAAGCTTTTATACCAGATGTAAGTCATCAGATATTTCATTTTTTTTTTAATATTGATGTTTTATGCCTAATGGTTTCTAAGATTGGTAATGAATAATTAAGTGCAAAAATATTTATGAATATGAATTATGTAATATTTATTCCATTAATATGTTTTAATGCTAACTTAGTTACCTTCAAAATGCAGGACGCTTTATGCATATTTCATCAAAATTGTAAACAATTTCAAATGTCAAAATTTTTATATATAAAATTAAAATTTATTTTAAAAAAAATTAATTTGAATTATGTTGTAATTATTTGTCTATTCAGTTTTCTTGTTAACATAATTATTTCAAAATACAAGTTTCTTTACATATTTTTATGACCAATTGATACATAAATTTTATTTTTGCAGTTTCTTAAGACCCCTTTAGCTAAGCAGCCTTGTGAAAGATTAATAGTCAGTCCTCGAAGGCAAATAGTTCTTGAAGGAGCTTTGCAACTTTTAGGTAAATAGAGATGTATACCTTCTGTTATTATTGAGAAAACTTAGCCACTGATAAAATGTTTGGCCTTTTTTATGTCTCCGGAATAGTTTAAATTCCACATTGTGTAGCCAATTTTCTTACCACTGCCTAAGATGTAAAAAAAAAAACTTTCCTTTGAACAAGATTTGACTAAATATGTAAAGCTAATTTGCTTTTACTAAACTAAATTTAAGGACCAAAGATGTGCCAGCTAAGGCACCTTCACTTTCCATAAGACCCGGGGATCCCAGTCGGTTAAGACATTCACCTTGCATGCACATACACAGATGTTTTCAAAACTCCTTTTCTGGAGTGTATTTTTTTATTATGTTATAGTTGAATTTAAATAGACCCAATGTGTTTGCAGTGTATTGTTATTGATATTATTGATGATATTGTATTGATTATTGATAATAGTGTATTAAGCAGTACACTTTTGTCTTAATTTTACTGTCCTCTCAAATTGGAATATCCTTTCTGACATTCTGTTGCAAACAAGAAGATATGTTTGTTATGTTAAGTTTGATGTTCTGTAATTATATAGTTGCATTTTATATATTTCACTTTTAACTTCCCTGTTTTCACGTTTTGCAGATAGTGGTAAACCATCTGAAGCATTCGTTCTATTGTTTGATGATATGTTACTTATAACAAGAAGAAAGAAAGGACTTCATAAAAAGGTATAAATTAATTTAAAATCGAAGTTTTTTCAATGTTTGGTTTAAGTAACTTTTAACTACACTTATTATAATAATAATAATATAAAAATAGCATAATTAACAGCCTAGTAAAAACTAACACAGGTCCTTTCCAAAAAAAAAATCCTAATAACTGTAATTTTGTATGTACAGTAGAACTTTAATTATCTGAAGCGTTGCTGAATATCCAAATTTTAGAAAAATCCCATCTGGCCTATTTGTTACTATTTGTCTCCATCAGGTGTCATGCCTGGTAATTTTTTGGGACCGACCAAAAAAATTACTAGGCAGGACACCCAACAGACAAATAGTAACAAAAAAGGCGAGTAAAAAAGTTTATCTGTTGCATATAAACCTTTGTGTACCAAGATTCTAAACAATTATATACAAAAAAAATCTATGTTAAAAAAATATAACTCAAAACTGTCGAAACAGCACCTTACACTTTGGTTTTGGTTGGGTTTATGACAACCCCTATACTAGAGCTACATGATCTTACAGCCTAACAAAGTTATTGGGTAATTTAGTGGATGTGAGATGTTTTTTTCCAATAAACTCCAATTTTCTGGATTCCAATTATCCAAATGTGGTAAGTGCCAATCAATAATTAATTGGATAATAGGAGTTATACTTTCTACTGTACCTCATAGACTGACATTTACATCTTTCTTGAAGAAAGTGCTAAATATTTTTTTTTTGCGGGAAAGCTATTAATTTTCCCTATGCCAGTTTTAGCGAAGTAAATAAAGAAGAAGCAGTAAATGAGTACTTTTAAGCTCAAATTATATGTGTACAGCGTGTTCAGATAATAAGCTCATTAGAAATTAAATATCTTGGTAAGAAAGATCATTAGAGGAAAATAATAACAAGTTTCCTTTTTTCATAAAATTTAAGCCTTTTCACCTTTTTATCATATAAAACCCAAAATCTATATGCAAAATTGTCACCAATCACAAACTAATTTATAAGGACAGGCTTTTGGTGAACTTTGAAGCTAATATATTATTCAAGCATTAGCTCTTATGTTTGCTGTACATAGTAATGCAGTTTAGAAGAACATGCAAAAGCTGCTGTCGTTCCAATTATACAAAAGAATAGTATTTACAGCACTAGTACTTCTTATTCTTCATTGATTGACTCAATCTGTGTTTCCTTTCCAGAAATCCTCTATAACAGAAAACTGGGCATCTACTTGCAATAAGCAAACTTCAGTTCATGAGCCTGCTTACAAATATATAGTCTATAAACAGCCATTGTCTTTGGACAGGTTCTTTATTCATGATGTCAGCGCACAGGACGGAACCGGTAGGACATGAATTAGTTACTTAAGTAGACTTTTTTTCATAAATTTTATTGCTACACAATAAGGGAAATCTTGTATGATATCTTAGTTCATCTGTTATATGTGAAGTGACCCCTCGAAAACCGGGACGTCTGGTTTTGTCTGGACGTCCCGCTTTTTGGTTCACTTTCCCACCACATCCTGATTTTCTGTTCTGTCTCAATAAAAAAAACAGAAGTATAAATAAAATATAGGCTTTACCAACTTTTTGAGGACACTTTATTCAAAACGTTTTAGTTCTATAGATTTGAATTGATTACTCAGGATAATGCTAATTATTTTTAAGTTATGTCTCGATTATTAGTTGTTTGGTATCATTTAAGCAATTTGTTTAAAAATTTAAAAGAAGGTTTTATTATATGAAGAAAAAAATTGTTCAGGGATAGCAATGGAACTTCCTGATTTTTGTTTTGAAAATATAGTCACATTCCTTTTATGAACACTTGCAATGATCAACCTGCTCTTTTATTTTTGCTTTAACAATCAAACAAGATTGCAAAACAAAAAATTGCTTTGTTGAATTTATTTTAACACTTTACTATCATTCCTAGAGTTAAACGTTTTCTAAGATTTGTCTTTTTATTGCATTATAATGGTATTACATGTGTTTTATTTTCAGCTAACAACCTGAAGAATGGCTTTGTCCTGGTGTGTCTGAACAGGTTCCAGCAGATAGTGACAGTGCACACATTCCAAGCTCCAAGTGAATCGACCAAGGTGAAATGCTGGCTTATTTCTTTTGTCCTTTGTTTCTTTTTGTCAACCAATAGAAAATAGGGCTGTATTGGCAATCAGTAAAACAATTTGACAATTTTAACAAATCAAAATAAATAGCAGGTATGTTATCAGACCTTTCAACTTTCTGGATTTAATCCTGTATTTTGGACTAACCTTGCTGGGCCTCTGGCCTGTTGTTAATCGACAATTTTTGTATTTGAATTTTTAATTACCTTTTTTTATGTCTATGTGATATGTACCGAATTCCGAATTTTTGAAGATGGAGACATTAACTTTCTTTTGGTTCCCAGAATCTAGAAAATGACTATTACCAAGTTAAATCCAGAGAGTTGGCAGTTTAGGTATTTGAATTAATGTTGCACTAAGCCACAGTTCAGGCATCATCAGGAGAAAAGCATCATGCAATTTTTAACTTTGATTTTAGAGCCTGCACTAGGGTTTTTTATGACTGTATGTTTTTTTTAAAGAATGAACTAAAATTTTCTATTTAAATTTTTCTAACTAGCGAGGTTGATTAACATATTAGCAGAATTCAAACCTGGTCTTAAATAGGGTAGACTGACCAGTGAATGAACAGGGTCCAGTAAATGAACAGTTGGTAAATACATTTAAAAATGAAGGATTAAAAATCATTCCACTGGATGGATTGGCAACACTGACTTCTTCTCATCTAGTAGGAAGCTATCTGACATCTGATTGGTTGTCGTGGTCACTAATTAAAATCCAACATGTTTATTGGCTGGACATTTTTGTGTTCATTCACTGGTAAAAATACTGTTCATTCGCTTGGCTTTTGTACCACTTTTTATTTGGACCTCTAAAAGACCCAAAGCAATGCAATATAAAATCACCTCCTTTTTTTGTAGAATTCACATATAATGACAGATGTGTTCACATTGTCATAAGCCTTCAAGCTATATTTTCTTAAAATGTATGAATTTTCTTAAAACAAATTGTGCTTAAGGGTTCATCCACTGGTTTAGTCTACCCTAATCAAGAATATCATAAATACCAGAAATATAAATAGCTTTTTCAAAAAAATTCTGAAATCATGAAATGTTTCTGCACTCCTTTCATATAACTCTGAACTCGTGCAAATGAATACCATAATCTTTTTACAGGCACTTTGGCTATCCAAACTGCGTGACACAATGGACCGCTGGAAACGCACTCTCCAGAACACTGTGTTCCGCAACCAGAGAACAAGCTCCAACACCTCTACGACCACAGTCCACGTACCAGAAAGCATCACCCATGTCAAATAGCAACGACTTGTCAACGGTAGTCATCTGACTTACCTGGCTTTCGAGAAAAACGGATCAGAAAAGTCAACAAAGGACCAAGATTAGTTGGGTCGAATGCTACACTGACTGGTATGAGCTGAAAGATGTCTTAGGACTCAGGACGTCATAAAAAAAGGATGGAACAGTAGTAGCTTATCAGCTGTGTTTTAATATATCAGAAAACTTAACTAGATCGCTTAAGGACCAATATTAGTTGGGGGAATGCCTAACTGACTTGTATGAGTTAAAAGATGTCTTAAGATTCAAGACATCGTAAAAAAGGACAGACAAAAATAGCTCATCAGCTGCATTTTTAGTTATCAGAAAACTCAACTAGATCACAACCAGAACCAAGATTAGTTGGGAGAATGCCAAACTGACTGGTATGAGTCAAAAGATGTCTTAGGACTGTGACGTGTAAAAAAAACTTGACGTTGTAAAAAAAAAGGAACAGCAGTAGCTCCTCAGCTGTATTTTGATACATAAATATCATCTTTTAAAGTTGTGAAGAATGGATTGAAACAGTTTATTTCATTAATTTATGAGTTGGAGTCGGAAGCATGTATGTGGTCTGATGTTGTAAAGACTAGCTGCTTGGTCAATTCAGGCTTTGAATTTGACCTATATCAACTGCCTGATAGTGACAGGAAAACATTTTATATGTTAGAAATAGTGGCAGAATGAAAGGGACTGCACTATATATTTGTTGCCAAAGGAACAATTTTGAGAATTCGGTTTTTGAATCTTGAATGGTACCAGTAAACATTTGTTCAAGGTTGCATTTCCATAGAAGCTAAAGGATAAGGGTAGTCATAATGTTTGGATATTGCATTCATTATTTAAAAATCAGAAATGAGTGATTGGTGCCCTATTCTTATACAAAGCTACAAAATGGTTAGAATAATCATTATAAAAAAATTTGTGTTTAATTTTGATAGTTTGTATAACTTACCAAATTTGGAGCTGTGTAAAAAGTAGTTGGATAACTGTACACATTGTAATTTTGGGAACAACTGCAGTTTAGATTTATTTATGAACATGAAAAATAAGAAAATATTCAGAAAAAAATTTTGAACTTAATTTCATTAATTTATAATTTAATATTGAAGTAGTTGTTAAAGAACCATAAGATTGTAATGCATGTTAAATTCTATATTATAGCTTTAGATATTGTAGAGTTTAAGTGTTAAAAAATCATTCAGGTTTTAAATGTTTCTAAAATGTATATAATGTGCATTTTTCCTCTTTTGTAAATAAACATGTGGTAAGAAAGAGCTATTGTAAATACACTGAGTATTAAAAATTCAGTTTAGATTTGATCTTTTGAGTTTCGTTCTTCAATTCACTGCTCTGTTACCACAAGTGCCAAAAATCTTTGTACTATTTCATAAAAAAATATTGTGACTTTTTGTGAAACATTGTGACAAAACTTGTGACATTTTAGTGATATACACTAAATCTAGTCAACAAATGTGAAGAGCTGCTATACCATTGAATATTGCTGAGGGGCTTTACAGAAGTACGATGTATTGCACAGAGTTTGTATTAAAAAAATTATATTAATGTCAATGTAAGTTTTTGTAAATCCAAAGTGACCTGAAGAGTATTTGATATCTACTTTCATGCTATACAAATCGTGCTAATTTGCAAGTTGGATGTGATTTATAGATTTCTATTTGTGAACCCCGAGTATTTTATGTGAAATAAGAAAACATTTGAATAACTTGATTGTCGAAATATAATGTTTCAACATACTACTTTTTAAAAAGTAATACAGTTTTATCCTTTTTTTTATAATATTGTAAGTAAACACTAAAAGTAACATTTAATATTGTTAACTTTTGAAAGAACAGTATTTAATATCTATAGATAATATGTAATTATGGATTTTCCTGTCAATAATCCATTTTAAGAAATATTTATCAACTTCTATTTATGATTCAAATGTCATTAACTCATTTTTTTTATTTGAATTGTAATTAGTTATATAATTTACCTAAATTGTTACCGACATAGAAATAAAAAAAAAATCATTTTTAATTTAGTTTTTTTTTATAAGAAACAATTATTATCAGGGATGGGAGTAACATGTTACTTGCAATAGTTACCTTTTAAAGGTAATGCTGTTACATTTTTCAGAGGGGTAACGAAAAAATTTTTACTTTTCCCTTACTTCTCATGACGCTCTTCGCAGAAGGTTTTGGCTGGTTCAGCTTAACTTTAATTATTAACGCTTAATTTTCATTATTAACTTTTATTGTCCCTGTTCTTTAGTCTTAGTCTAAATTTCAATTGACCTTGTAACTTCTAAAAGTAACTACGACTACTTACTGTATTAGGTAACTGTCAATATTTACTTTTCAAATTAAGTAATGTTAACTTTAACAAGATTACCTTTTAATTAAGTAACTGCAACATAAATACTTTTTTAAAAGTAACATTTCCATCCCTGCATATTATTTTAAAATATTGATCTTCAAAATAAAAACCATGGACAATCATTTTTTAGTAATATTTTTACTACAACATCACATATTAATTCAAATTTCAATAGGAAAAAAATCTGACAATCTGTACAACAAACCACTTTTTAAAAAGTAAAGACTATATTTTACCAAAGAAACCAAAGGTGTGACTCAAGTGATAAACAAATAATATAAATGTTCATATTATTCATTGTGTGTATTATATGGTGAAGCATTAAATCCTCATTGTCTATAAGCACATTTAATATATAAATATTCACTTTGTTGTGTATGTGTGGTTAATGTTCGATGTGTTATGAATGTATGTTATAAATGTGATGCCATAACTAAACAAATGCGATAAATCTTAATATAAAATTTATATTTTATAAGTTTTAAAACTGTATGCTGTACCAGATGTATTTTATGTTATTTTCATAACCAATATAGTTTACAGTTCTTTTATTATTGCAAGTTTTAACAATGCATCGTTGTAAGCAAAAAATTGAGTTTATAGATGGTGTTTATAAATTAACAGAAATTAATATGAAAAATTTATTATGAAATTGATTAACGATAAAGGAAAAATGCATTTATGAATATATAATCTAAAAATTATATAAAATTGTATTTCTTTGTATTGCATTTAATTGTAATTTTACTTATTCTGTAATTATAAAGTCTTAAAATGTAAGGCTGCAACTTCCAAACACTGTGGAGTAGTAACCCCGTTAGACAAACTACAACTTGATTTATCGCACATAACTAATGTGGCTGCATATTAAGAAATGAACTGTGTGTATGTTTATTAAAAAATCCTTTTCTTCAAGATTTTTTTTTAAAAAAATCAACTATAAGTATATATACAAACCAATTTTGACAAGCATTTCAAAAAGTCTATTTTGATAATCAAAAGCTCTTACACTGTGTTGGTTGGTATTTACTTATAGCTTTAGAAATTGAAAATAAAAATATATTGATAAAATTTTCTATTTAAAACCAGTGAGAAGAAATAACAAAATCAATTTTATGTGACAATTTATACGACAACATAAAAAGTTTATAAGAAAATATATTACTTGACTATTGTAATTCGAATTGTGATACATATCGAAATAAAGAGGTTAACGTTTTAATAATGAGCAGTGATCTTAAACCTCTGGCAGATATATAATAGTATATATTTTAGTTAGCTTAATTGTAGTATGTTAATTACATACCATGCATTTACAGTAAAATTTGGTAATACTCTATATTTTTTAACTGAAACTGTTTTTATATAATTTAAACATTATGTCACTTATATATGAAACTTTAACTGCAAATTTTTAAAACCTAAGTTAAATTTTTTAAATGTTGTATATGGATCTTCCTTGATAGGATTGCACTTTTTTTACATTGCACTTTAATAGTGTTGTGATTTTAATGTGAAACATGATGTATGTTTACCCTTCATTCAGTGTTAAAATACTAGAAATTATTGAATTATATTTCGTTTTTATGTTTGAATGTTTTAAGTTGTGCGTTAATAGACCTAATAAAATGTTACCGATTTCTTGTTACATTTATTTCATGTCGATTTTTTTTTGGACTTAAATACTATGTTTGTAACGTAAAAAGCGGAAGATATTATAATCGTTCAAGACGTCACCCACTTTCATATATCAAACTACAAATGCTACAGGAAAGTGTGATTTGTGAACAAATTTACAGCAATAAATGAAACTAGCCAAATTTTGCTTGTAAATATTTAATATAGAACTATTATTGTGTTTGACTCCTTTTTTCCTGTTCAACAAAATGTTGTGTGGAAGCGGGTTATGTGACAGATTCTGTTACAAACCTAATTGTTTATTGCAACAATCATGGTCAGAGGCACCAAAAATCTGCCAAGTTCCTTACAGCCTCTGATACAGATAATTGGAATCTGCTTTAAGCACGTCCGGGAGAATTAGCCTTGGATCAGCGAAACAATCACAACTTAGCATTGTCAAAAAAAAGTCAATCAAAGCAACCAAATCAATCCGGGTACAGTTGAAAAACGTCGCACTAGAGCTACTCACTGTCCTCGTAACTTCGAGGTCAATTGAACGATCGACGTTTTGGAATTTACTGATTTAAGATTTATTATTACGAATACAAAAATTGTCGACCAACAACAGGCCAGAGGCCCAGCAAGGTTGGTCCAAAATATATCCAATTCCTTACCAGTTTCCAATAGCTATCAAGAATCCTTCTTAAAATCTTCCAGTCTCTTCGAATACACAACATATTCTGGTAAAGCATTCCACTCATTGACGACTCTATAGTAGAAATAATGTTTTTTTTTTACCTGATCTTCCTTCTAAAGCATGATTTATTCAATTTCTGACCATAACCTCTCGTCCGGCTATTAAAGGTAAAACTCAAGCCCTCCATGTCTCCCTGTTTTATGAACTTGAATAACTGAATAAAATCACCCCTTGTCTCCTATTTTTCTGGGAAACATGTTTAAAGATCCTAATCTATTACCATAATCAATACCCGTAAAACCCTTAATCATTCTTGTAGCCCTATGCTGAACTTTTCAAGCAACTCTATATATTTTATGAGGAAGGGAGACCAAAACTGAACAGCATATTCCAGATGTAGCCTTACCAATCCCTCCTTATACAATGGCATATTAATCTCCTTAGATTTAGAAGTGATACTTTTTCTTATGTATCCCAACATTCCATTGGCTTTCTTACTTGCTTCAACACATTGTTTACTCATTTTAAAATCATTGCTTACAAAAACTCCTAAATCTTTAAGCCCATTTCACACCGTGTCACAACTTCTTGCAACTCCAATAGGACACCGCGTGCTTTAAAAAGTTGCACTCAAGTCGTGAGATTTTTTCCTGCGAGCACGAAAAAATCGCAGTTGCATGTAACCTTAGCCAATCAGGACTCGTTGTTTGTTTGGCTGCATTGTGGCGAGTTAGACTTCGCCAACTGGTTGTTTATTTACTTTTTAAGTCGCCAACTTTCCTTGCTATACCAAAACCGAGCTTAAGTATGCAGCAGAGAAATGTACTGAGCGGAAGAAACTAGGTAAACAACCCGTCTGGCGCCGCAATTTAGCGTACTCTGATTGGCTGCTGCTTTCGACCCTGATATTCGTGCGCCCTGTTACGTCAAATTCGAAGGAAAAAAATAATTAAAATAACACTCTTACTGAAGCTTAACTAATAGAAATAATAAATTTATGTCTTGAAATAACAAATCAATTTGTTTATTGAGTGTGAAATACCTTTTTGTATTCTATTCCCCTCACTCAAAAATGAGAACTATTTACCCTTTTTCTCGTAGAACATTTGTATACTGCAAACTTAAGGTCGGTTTAGGTATAGCAAAAAATCTGCGCAATTAAAAATGGGTTGTAAATGAATTGCAAAAATGGAAATTGATCTTATTAAGAAAATTCGGAAACATAGATTTCTGTTTGATGCAAACGATGTCTATAGTTTGATTAAAGTTTGCTTACAAAAAGATGAAACTTGCCAAATTGTGAGATAATAATTTTTTGCGGAAACCCGAAAAACCAGGTTACAACAAGTTACGAGTTGCAGTTGCAAGTAGTTGTGCAGGTGTGAAATGAGCTTTACCAATCTCACTATCTTGTACTTTCTCGTCGTGTAAAATATAAGAATAATTAACATTTGTTCTTACCCAAATTCAAGGTTTGGCATTTATTAACACTGAACGGCATACCACACCTTGTAGCCCATTCAGTAAGATCATTTTGTAATTTCTCAATTTGCTCAACAGAACTTACTGTACAGCTGCGGAAATAAAAAAAAAAGTACCACTAGTGATTATTTCAGCCGTTAGTCACCCTATAGAATCGGACCTCTTTGACGTTGTGAACAATTAACATTCTGAGTTAATTGCATGACACAAAATTTGCATAAGGGGCCATCTTCATATTAAAAATACTAACTTTAAAATTTCCAACAGCAACACCCCTTTTTGAGTCCATATTTCAAATCTATGACATATTTTAATACGAAATGCCAAAATTTGTTAGTTTTTAAGCCTTATTAGGGTAGTTAGAAACGTGCAAAGTTTAGGTCCCACAATGTTAAATGAGTTGCACATGATAAACTATCCCAATCTATAAACAATTAAGATAATGAAACGAATTTTTTACTAAAAAGAAATTATAATAACCCAAACAAAATGCAATCAATATTGGTATATTTAAAAAAAAATTATATTTTTAAATAATTATATTAATTTAAAAAAAATATATGAATAGAAACCCCTTAATATTTTTACAGAAATAAATATAAGACAGGAAGTTTAAGCGAAATCCCAATTTTTAAAAATTTTTATTCATAATTTGCTGAGTAAATCACAAAACACTTTTTAATTACCCTTTAGGGGACTGTGTATAAGATTGCATGCGTAATTGATAAATAAAGACGATCTTGCATGCATGATTGCTTGTCATTTTAGAGATAGTCCCCAAAAGATCCATAAGTGATTCGATTGAATAACTCGTCAAATATTCATCCAAATGTAACAAAAACTTAGAATTGCTAAGCACTCTTCAAAAACCCTTAAATCTAAGTTATTAAAATTTGGGTGTTGCTATTGGATATGTCAAAGTTCCTAACATTTTTAATATGAAGACGGCCCCTTATGCAAATTTTGTGTCATGCAAATATCTCAGATTGTTAATTGTTAACAATCTCAAAAAGGTCCGATTCTTTCGGGTGACTAATGGCTGAAATAATCACTTGTGGTACTTTTTTTATTTCTGCACCTGTACCCACTCGTCATCTGCAAAAATACTTAACTTGCTCTTTAACCCCCAGCTGATATCATCAATAAACATAATGAATAAAATTGGCCCTAGAACAGAGCCCTGAAGCACTCCACTTAATACTACTCTGAGTACTTACCATGAATGTGCACCCTTTGTTTTCAATTGGTCAACCCATTTTTAATCCAATGGATCATGGCTGCCCTTAGCCCAAATATTTGCATCTTACACAGCAAAGATTCATGAGGAACTTTATCAAAAGACACGGGTATTATTCGTCGGACATTTTTGGGCTGCACGGGCCGTTTATAGGTCAGCAGTTATTTTAGCGATGTCCGGACCCGATCCTGAGACTTTTCGCATGCTAGGCGAGTGCCTCACCCACTGGACTCCCCAGCCCCATTAGTAGTTTCGGTGATTGATGGTATGACACGGTTAGCTCCACCCACTCTATTTATTGCTCGATTAACACGATATAATTTCACGGAAGGCTAAGAAACTCAAAACGATTACCTACCAATCTATGAAATAATTAGGGATAGGAATAATAGATTAGAATAATTTTTTCACAAGTCAAATTTTTTTCTCTTTCCGAGTTCGTTCGCAAAAAGAGCCACAATATAGGTTATTTTATTTCAGACTAAAAAAATTCGAATTAGTTATCGAGTCATTAAATTTCAAAGCTTATTTTTTTTTTACAAAGCCAGGACTTCTGCCGTTCTCATAGGGAAAACTATAAGGCAAATAAACTATTCTATGCATGTGTAAAGAAACGTTTGGTAAACATGTAAATAAGAATTTTTCAAAGTTCAGTTTATTAAAGGAAATTAACAAAGGGTCATGGAACTTTTTTTTTTAAAGTTGTTTTATCCCTCAATAATGTCGATCTTTGCAACTGCTTTAGAAACAAGCTTAATTACTTTTAGTTTTTCCTACTTACCAGAAAAAAAAATTAAACTGCTGACAGAAATTGCAAATCTGAAGAAATCGGCATAAGGTTATCTTGAAACTTTAGTATAGAAAGTTTTTTTTAAAAATTTAATCGGAATCGTTTGAGTTTCTTAGCCTTCCGTGAAATTAAAGCATGTTAATCGAGCAATAAATAGAGTGGGTGGAGCTAACCGTGTCATACCATCAATCACCGAAACTACTAATAGGGCTGGGGAGCCCAGTGGGTGAGACACTCGCCTAGCATGCGAAAGGTCTCAGGATCGGGTCCGGGCATCGCTAAAATAACTGCCGACCTATAACAACGGAATTTTAATAACTAAAAATAGCTGTATCTCACTGATTACCCCTTAAGACAATTTTAATGTGTGCCATCTAAAACAATTTAGAGTTTTCAGTGGGGAAAAATGCACACAGAAATTACAAGTTAATTAAGGTATGTTTAAATCCGATAAAATAATCAACAGTTTGAAACTCGTTCCGTAAATTAAAAAAAAATGGAGTAACCAACAACCCACTATTATGACTATCATAGAATAGGAATCAAGATAGAATCTAAAAGAAAGTTTTTTATATTTTATTTACAAACTATGTAAAAAAAGAAACTGTACATAGACTAAAATTCAAACTAGATAATTTATACATAAATAAATCTAAGGACACTTGTTAAATACACATATAAAAAAGCTCTCACTAAAGTTCATATCACTTAAAATACAAAAAAATAGCTTGCTCTTTAGTTAGGATACATCTTCCGATTCAGCTACTATCCTGTCTAAAATGCTCTGAATCCTTTGTTGTATGTTTCTTCCTTTCCTACGCTGTAGCACTATGTCCGAAGTGTTCACCTGCGAGTTCTTATTTTGTTGACTTTCATGTTTTAGTAAATCGCCTGAAACTTTAGATGCTGACGACTTTGCCGCAGTATCGCCGTTGGACGAACCGCAACTTTTAGCCGAGGCACTTTTCGACAGTCTACACTCAGAGTTAGACTTGAGTTTCTCTAAAATGGTATTGAAGGGAAATTTGCTGACTCCATCTTGAGAAAAAGTTCCTTCCGGATAGTTTTTAACGTCTGGAATGTTGTAGGTGTCCCCAAGGCACATGGACGATCTTCGCATGGAATGATCGGGTTTCATCAGACTCTTCTTGACCGAGTGGAAGTTGGCTGGTGACCCGTCTCCAGGAATCGACGAGTTGTTCAGGCTGCTTCTGAATCTCTGTAAAGGCACCATTGGCGTGGAGGACTGGATAGGGCCGTGGCGGTACTTGAAGGCGGAATTGCTGACAGGTAGCCCGAGTTCACCTGGATTTTCATCAACTGTCACATCCAAAAAGCTGCTGTTGTTGGAGAGCAACTTCGATTTCACACAGTGGATACTGGCTTCAGGAAGGCTCGATCTCTTCGTTCTGGCACCACCAGAGGAAGATAAGTTTTGCGATCCCCTTCTCTGCATGCATTGGAGGTTCAAAGATTCTCCAAGTTGCAAGTTAAGCTCGTGGTTTTCGTTGGTGACAGATTGCGCTACCCTCTCTAGCATGGCCAGTCTTGACCTCAAAGCGTGGTTCTCCATTTTCTGTTCCTCCAGGCAGATCCTGAGCTCCCTGTTTTCCATCATCAGCAACCTAGCCTCTTCCTTCAGAGTGTTCTCGACTTTGTCGTTCGCCGAACTGCTAAAAGACAAAGAGTGCTCGGCTTCTCGAAGTTTCGTTTGCAGTACGGCGTTGTCTACGAGATAGATAAGGGCCTGCCTTTGAAGTTCGACTACATTAGTCTCTTTGAGAATCGATGACACGATCGCACTGTCGACGCCATTGACAGCTCTTTTCCTAACGCTCCTATCAAACACGGGTCTCGCTTCAAAAACACCATCTAAAGGACTATTTGGCTTTGATGGCGCATTTTCTTCCGAGCGCAATGTTTGACTTTGAGTAGATACTACACTCGATTTGGTTCTTTGGTCCCTGTTTTGGAGAAGTTCTTTTTTAGAATGTTCTGAAAATGCATGTTTGGGTTCGGTGTATTCGCCCGCTGGTAAATCATTCGAATTTGTCGTTTTACGAGTCGTCGAAATGTCTTTCGTGTTAACCAATGATGTGACTTCTTCAACAACTGCAAGCTGATTTTGAAGAATAGCAGAGCGGTGACTGACTTCATCAAGCAGTTGTAACAATTCGTCATTGTTTTCACTAATTAAGTTAGAACAGTTTTTATTTAAGGACGGATGAATTTCATGGTGTTCTCTGCAGTCCGAATCTAACCCACTGTCTTGTTTGTCACTTTCTAAAGTAGAGGAATCTTTACTTTTTGCTAGATCGAAGTTTTTCTGAGATAAATTGGCTATAATTGGGTTTCTTCCATATTCACTGTACATGGGATCACAGTCTTTTGAAGAATAAGATCGGCTTTTGATTATAGATTGAGGAACTTCACTAGCACAAGGCACATCGATGTTTGAACTGGAATGAGAGTTTACTTTTGAAAAGATAGCTGGACTTCGAGATACACTCAAGGAATTTGTTGCTGCCAAAGGGTTCAAGCTATTGTAACTTTTGGAATCACTTAGGTAATTTCGAAATTCAATTATAGCATCTATCACATCATCTTGAACATTTTCAACGCGTGAAAGCCGTTTTTGCAATTCCTAAAAATACAAAAAATATATTAAGAAACATATAAGTATTTTACAGCCAACTATAAGGTACAGCTTGCTTTATGAATTAGGCAATGCAAAACTAAATAATTGAAAAGTTTAACTTTCCAGGGCCCTACACTTAAAAAAAATTATTAATTTCAGAAAAATGTTTATAGAAAAATGCTACTACTTTCTTAAAACAGCATATTTTTTCAGTGTTAAGTTAAATATGCTGTTTAAAGAAAAACTTTTTGTTTTGTTTTTGACCACTTTAAGCTAACTAAAAAAAAAACACGCTAATCATTTGAACATTTGCTCAAACTATGTGCCGAAATAGCTCAGTTGGGTTTCGGCAATTTGTTGTTACTCAATAGTACATAGTATACCTGGCATAAAAGCTGATTTTTTTTTTCTGTAAAAACTTTTTACAGTGAATCCTTAAACCCAGAAACCACAACTATTTAAGAGGGGGTTTTCAAAGCCATGTCATTAATAGCCAAACTATGGCAATAACCAGGGTTACAAAGCCTAGAACATTTTAGTTAAGAAAAACGTTTTTAACAAGCTTTAAACATTTCAATTAAAACATATTTAAAAAAAAATATTAGCTATTATATTAAACAAGACTTATACTTAAATTATTTTAACTCGCAGAAAAGCTAAAAAAAAAAAAGGTAGGTCAAATATTTCTATTACATATTCGAAGCAGATAGAACAAAGAGCAAAATGGGACAATACCCGGGAAAATGGAAAGGCTATGATCAATAAACTTTCTGTGCAAGACTTTGAAATAACTTAAGAAATATTGTTAACATTAAACTTGTCTTGATAGCTTAATTTTAAAACCGTAGGAAATAGAATAATGAAAGTTTTAAAGCAGTTGCATACTACTAACTTAAGGGGTCATAGGAGTCTTAAAAATGTGCAAAGAAGGTACTACAAAACATAGTTTGATCTTACATGTCATTTTTTAACTACTCAATAAATGAGTATAATTTTTTTATATGTAATTCTACAAGATTCATTTATTATAAAACAAGTTTTAATATTTATGAAACTTTAGCCAAAACTAAAATAAATGATATTAAACATGAAGGTACTTGAACACACTGTGATTAGGCTTGCGCGGCAAATTGTGAAGTCAAAATTGAACAAAAGACCAAGAAAATGACTTTATATTGTACAAATATGTACAAACTAGGACTTATACCTAAATTCTCAGCTCAATTTTAAGTAGAAATTATTTTTAAAAGAAATTAAAATCAAAATTTTAAAATTTTTATTAATTTTTTTAGAAAAAAGTTCTGAAAATAATTTCTAATTAAAATTGAGCTGAGAATTTAGGTATAAGTCCTAGTTTGTACATATTTGTACAATATAAAGTCATTTTCTTGGTCTTTTGTTCAATTTTGACTTCACAATTTGCCGCGCAAGCCTAATCACAGTGTGTTCAAGTACCTTCATGTTTAATATCATTTATTTTAGTTTTGGCTAAAGTTTCATAAATTTTAAAACTTGTTTTATAATAAATGAATCTTGTAGAATTACATATAAAAAAATTATACTCATTTATTGAGTAGTTAAAAAATGACATGTAAGATCAAACTATGCTTTGTAGTATCTTCTTTGCACATTTTTAAGACTCCTGTGACCCCTTAAACTATTCGACTGCTGATTTTCAGCGGATCTATTCGACATTTGGCTTCGAAAAAAGCAAAATTATTAATCGATTGGAAGATAATAAGGCTGCTAAAATTGCAACTATTTTGAAGGTAACTACTAAATAAATCTTTTTAATCACCAATACATTTTTATTCCAAGAAAATATGAACAGAACAGAGTATATTCATATAGAATTAAGTGATTCACATTTAGCAGAGTATATTGAAAAATTTATAAAGTGCAAACAAAAAACAACTTTTTGACACGGTTTTTTACAATCCTGTAACCATTTAATCCTCATACGATATGGCATACATGAGCTGGTCATGATGCTTATAAGCCTTGATGCATAATCTCGGATATGTAAAATTTTAGAGTTCCTTTTTAATTTGCAGCAAATTTAGTTTTAATTGCTAAAAATATGAGCACATTTCAACCTACCTGTATATGGATGACTGACTTGGAATGCTCCTTGATGAGGAAACAAATGGGCATGGAAACATTGCTGGAGTCCCTGAGGCTGCTACTAAAACTGCAGTCATCCTCGGAAGCCTTGGCCTCAGCAGATAGGTCCCTGGATGAGGCCGCCTGGTAACAAAACAATGCTTTAAGCAAACATGGAAAGCGTAGTATAAACTGTATAAAGTAACAGAGTATTCAGAAAGGAAACAACGTATATACCTTGTCTATCCAGAATGCGAGCCTCGAATTCACTTCCCTCCCCCATTCCCGCATGTAGTTTTCTTCGAAACCGAGCGTGTTTTTCCCCCACCCTACTTGGGTTTGAACTGTTCGGATTGTTAACCTCACAACAGAACAATCAAGCGCATTAGGTTTTAGAAAAGCGATGCAATGCTCTCTTTTCTTAGAAAACCAAGCAAAGGGATGGGGGAAGAAAATGCTTTCAAGGCTCGCATTCTGGATAGACAAGGCACAGTTATTGGCGCAAATAATTTATTTGGTAAAAATTTTACATGTTTCTGCTTGAAGCTGTGAAGCATGATATCCGGAAAAGGAGTGGGGGGGGGGGGGGGAGAGAAGAGTTAACCTGTTGCTATGACACTTTTCCAAATATGAGAAAAACTCTGGCATGTTGGATGAATAAACTAAGTTAATGTTGTTTTTAAGTATATGGTATGCTTAGTAAAAGTCAAGTTCCCCAATACCAGAAGGTTTAACCATAATTGACAGACGAGTAATTGGAAGGGTGATTAAACTCCCAAAAATGTGTAGCAATTGAAGATTTCTAACATTCTTATTTTTAACATACGCTTCGTGTTCTTTAAGTCTTATTAAAAGTGATGTAAAATAAATCATTTAAACTACCAAATAAACTATTTGAGCCAATATATACGTTGTTTCCTTCGTGAATATTCTCATGTTTCTTGCGCAAAGTTGAAGATATTTTCTAAATATAAAGTAAGTTTACAGTGCATATTTGCCGTGGGCAGGTAAACTGCAGTATCTAGAATCTAGACTAATGACCTTGGACCATTGGTGCAAGCATTCAATAACTCTAAGCTACAAAAAAGTACTGAAAGAATAATTATTTCAAAGCAAATATGGCCCAATTCATATAGTTGGGGAAACTGCAGTTTACCTGCCCTTGACAAATATATTTACGATACAAGTTTCGAATTAATTAGTATTGAGGAAGATCCTGAATGTTATCTCAATCATAGTTTGAATATCATTAAACAGTAAAAAAGTTATATACACCCAATTGGCAGGGACGAATTTCTAAACAGGCTAAGTAGGCTGTAGCCTAGGGCGCCAAGTTTTTTGAGGCGGCAAATTTCACTATCAATTAAAGTGGCATTTGTCATAACAATTATTATAAATATGCTAATATTTTTTTTTTTAAGAACACATATAATTTACATTAATGCTAGACTTCATTAGACTATGAAGGGTACGCGGTACCCAAAATTTAGGGCTGCCCAGAAAATAATTAAACATGCTCGAACTCTGTGATATAAGGATATTGCAAAAAAAAAAGAAAGAAAATCCTTTTTAATGATAGCGGTTTATATAAACTAATATGATGGCTTTGTAAAATAGTAATTGAAATTTTCTTTTGAATTTGAAATTTTGATTTTTGAGCTTATGAATGGTTAAAAGCTTAAGGCTTTTAAGTTAATAAATATAGAGCTTCAAATTTTTTTTCCTCATTAAGGCGTATAACATGAACAAAAGTTTGTATGGGATAAGGTCTAGTATGATTGGAATTTTTTTTAAATAGTGATAAAGTTGAAAATTTAGAAAAAAATCTTATTTTTTAGCTATTTTTATACAACATAAATCTACATAACTTTTTTTTGTTAACTGGTAGCTCAATATCCACACCAACTTTTATTAATGGATGTTGTGGGAACATTTTGAAAAAAAAAATCCATTAAAAAATTCCTTAAATTGCAGGAGGAGTAGTATTTTGAAAGAACGTTAATATTTTTAATATTTTTGAAAGACACTAACGTTTCAATATTAATAACTTTTTTGTATATGTTTTATTGAATATTAGTTATTTGTAAAATAGTTGAATTTTGAACGCTAAGCGACAAAAGTACTGGATTTTAATTTTTGGGTACCGCGTCCCCTTAACGCACAGGGAGTTTTTGCGACTAAGATAAGTGTGATTTAGATGACGTATTACACTCAGAGATTGTAACGAATGCTGTATAAAGTTCCGATTATGCAATAATGCCAAATTTTTTATCCATCAAGTAATGATCGGAAACTATATTTTCTCGCGTAAATTGTTATAAGTAATTGTAGTTTATGTTATTATACAATATTGTTCGACTATATCAGTCATACTTCACAAAAAAAATCTCGAAGGTTTGAAAACTATTTGGGATTGACAAAAAAATTCCACAAAAAAAGTTTTCTGCTTAATCTTATTTAAATTAACAAAAAAAAATCGAAGAATATAGTCCTGAAAAATTTATTTTAGGCTGACTAAGTTACATGGAAAAGGAAATTTGAAAAACCTTAAGTTAGCTTTTTATTGGGTAATGGCGTTAAATGTATTCACAAAGTCGTAGTGAATAATGGCGTTAAATGTATTCACAAAGTCGTAGTGAATAGATTAATTCATCAATAATTTTTACAATTGTTATGATAAAAAAACTGCCTTTTGAAAAGAATGTGTGAGAAATGGTCTGATATTTCTATTTCGTTCAATGAATGTTTAGTTAACATTCAATAAAATCTTACATTTGAAAAAGTATACAATTTATTCACATGTTTTTTTAATTAAATTTCAATTAAGAAAATACTTCATGAGAATGGTTCTAAGTGACAGTCCGTGTCACAATCCTACTTGTAACTTTTTACGATCCATTTTTTTCTTCTGTTAAAATTCAAACAATGGTTCTAAAAATATTTTTTTAGCAAAAGCTTTGTTAAAAATTGTCTTGTACAACAATGAAAACCAATAATGACAGATAAACACTAAACAAGTTCGCCATTCCAAGTTTTGATTTTACGAACTACGTTGCTCTTTAGAACTTATCAAGAAAAATTAAATTTAAATAAAAAAATTGCCATTTTAAAAATGATTTCAGACTTAAATATAGAATTAATAAAATAAGTTACTTGTAACGGTAAGATAGTTATTAAGTTTATTTTCACAATATTTTCGCGAATTTATCAACTGCAGTTGATTTAAAACTATATGCGTGCATTTTAATATTACAATATAACATAACTGATTTTTAAATATTTCTCTTTTCTAGCTTTTAAATTTTCTCATTTATTTTCCTTACAGTTAATAATGATAAAACCTTTAACATTTAAATATTTAATACGAAGCTCACTAAACTAATCAAGGTTTAATTTATGATACTATTATAATTCACATAATTTCGAAAATAAAGCATTGATAAACAAGCAATGAGATATTTTTATCATATTTTATGTCAAAGAAAAATACTTATACTCACTTTATTTACTTGAGATAAAAAATTACTATATTTTTATTAAATTTTAGCTTACGAGCGATATATTGAGTCTGAATCAATATTGTTTTTTGTAACTTAATTCGTTTTTCATAAATTATTCAGGATTACAATCTTCAATTGTCTTATATTTTGTATATTTAACTAAATACTAAAGCAAAAAAAGCTAATTTTCGCCTAACAAAGTTTCTCGCCAAGCGTTAAAAGAAAGGAATTGATATACATTACGTATCGGGAAAAATAAGAAAGGCTTTAATATATTGTTAGAATTTAATTAAAGTTTATATGCGCAATTCATTTCTTATTCGCATATTTAAGTTTTTTTTATTTGGCTTTGCAGTGTCTCAATCATGGAATCATTCTTAGGCGTAAAAATCTTTCTACGAAGAATTCTTTCAAATATCCTCATATTAAGGATAAACATAACGAATTAAACGAGAAACTTTCTATGAATAGTTCATATTCAAGAAAGCTGCGAAATAGTACACCAGAATAGTATTATCGAGATATGCTGAAGAAGCAACAAAATACAAGTTACTATATCAAGATACGATATTGGTGGAATAAGGGGTTGGTTGGCGGGAAACTTTTTATGAATCTTCTTCATATTCAAGAAAGCTGCGAAATAGTACACCAGAATAGTATTATCGAGATATGCTGAAGAAGCAACAAAATACAAGTTACTATATCAAGATACGATATTGGTGGAATAAGGGGTTGGTTGGCGGGAAACTTTTTATGAATCTTCTTCATATTCAAGCCAGCTGCGAAATAGTATGCCTGATACTATCGAGATGAGCTCCAGCAGCAAAATAGTACAAGTTACTATCAAGACATGCTTTTGGCGGAGTAAGGGGTTGGTTGGCGGGAAACTTTTTATGAATCTTCTTCATATTCAAGCCAGCTGCGAAATAGTATGCCTGATACTATCGAGATGAGCTCCAGCAGCAAAATAGTACAAGTTACTATCAAGACATGCTTTTGGCGGAGTAAGGGGTTGGTTGGCGGGAAACTTTTTATGAATCTTCTTCATATTCAAGCCAGCTGCGAAATAGTATGCCTGATACTATCGAGATGAGCTCCAGCAGCAAAATAGTACAAGTTACTATCAAGACATGCTTTTGGCGGAGTAAGGGGTTGGTTGGCGGGAAACTTTTTATGAATCTTCTTCATATTCAAGCCAGCTGCGAAATAGTATGCCTGATACTATCGAGATGAGCTCCAGCAGCAAAATAGTACAAGTTACTATCAAGACATGCTTTTGGCGGAGTAAGGGGTTGGTTGGCGGGAAACTTTTTATGAATCTTCTTCATATTCAAGCCAGCTGCGAAATAGTATGCCTGATACTATCGAGATGAGCTCCAGCAGCAAAATAGTACAAGTTACTATCAAGACATGCTTTTGGCGGAGTAAGGGGTTGGTTGGCGGGAAACTTTTTATGAATCTTCTTCATATTCAAGCCAGCTGCGAAATAGTATGCCTGATACTATCGAGATGAGCTCCAGCAGCAAAATAGTACAAGTTACTATCAAGACATGCTTTTGGCGGAGTAAGGGGTTGGTTGGCGGGAAACTTTTTATGAATCTTCTTCATATTCAAGCCAGCTGCGAAATAGTATGCCTGATACTATCGAGATGAGCTCCAGCAGCAAAATAGTACAAGTTACTATCAAGACATGCTTTTGGCGGAGTAAGGGGTTGGTTGGCGGGAAACTTTTTATGAATCTTCTTCATATTCAAGCCAGCTGCGAAATAGTATGCCTGATACTATCGAGATGAGCTCCAGCAACAAAATAGTACAAGTTACTATCAAGACATGCTTTTGGCGGAGTAAGGGGTTGGTTGGCGGGAAACTTTTTATGAATCTTCTTCATATTCAAGCCAGCTGCGAAATAGTATGCCTGATACTATCGAGATGAGCTCTAGCAGCAAAATAGTACAAGTTACTATCAAGACATGCTTTTGGCGGAGTAAGGGGTTGGTTGGCGGGAAACTTTTTATGAATCTTCTTCATATTCAAGCCAGCTGCGAAATAGTATGCCTGATACTATCGAGATGCAGCGACATAGTACAAGTTACTATCAAGACGCTACATTGGTGGAGTATGGGGTTGGTTGGCGGGAACCCCTATTAAGAGAATGTTCTTCATATCATTAAGAAAAACTATGCATAAATTTTCTTTGAATAAACTGATAATTTAAATATATTGTTGTTGATTGATTAATTGAAACACATAATTCAACTAAAACTGCAAATTTTACACACGCAACACAATTTTTATGCAGGTTGAAAATAGATAGTGCAAAAAGATTCCTTTGTTCTACTTGTGCCTTCAGCAGCAACTGTAAGCAGCGTTAGGACTTTTACGGTTATTTAACGTGCACTCCCTTACACGGGGCATTATCCGTCGGACATTTTTGGCTACACGGGCAAAATAACCATGTTACACTACAAACAATATACCTCCTTTTTGAGGTGTTATGTGTGAATTAATACTTTTACAGAAATGTATTAAGTTAGCAGTTGTTAGCTACCACATAACCTATAACCTAACATACTATTGAACTTACAATTATTTAATACTAGCTGTAAAACCCGACGTTGCACGGGTAGAAGAGAAAAATAATTTTATAGTCAATTTAACTATTTTTTCTTTCATTTGAGTTACATAAGATATGAAGATTACCCAGTAATTTTTTCCATTTAATTACCCATCTTGGATACAGTAATAATTAATATTAATTTTTTAAAAATACTTTGATAAGAAGCTCAAATTAAAGAGAATACACATTTAAGTAAAAAAATAATCAGTAAGAATTAAAAATAAGCTACTCTCGCAAACAGCAAACGATTTGCATTTTTTATAAGTTTATTGCTTTTTAATAAGTTTATGTTGCTGATACCGTTCATTATTAAAATACAAAATCCCGCTACTTATATTACATTAAAAATTTAAAAAATGCTATAAAATTAACAGATAATTTCATAGTAATTTCCCGAATAAAAACATTTTAGCTCATTTGGCGACTAAAATTTGGCGAGGAAAATATATAGCTACCATTACACCCATTCAGCTCTGGCGCAAAGACCATCGCACAACCAACCAGCTATTTAAAAAAAATGCTCTTTTGAGCGTTCTTTGTAATAATTTGGCGAGTTTGGCAAAGTAATTGGCGAAAAAAGGAAGACATGAAACCCTAATATGCATCTGTAGTGCAACGGTCTTCAAAAAACAACATAGTTCAGTTAAAGCCTAACTATGCTTTTAAAAAATTCATAATTAAAATCATATATACACAATAAAATAATAGAATGGAGACTGGTAGGATTACGTAACTTGAAACATATCCACAACTATGTTTTCAAATTATTAATTTTGTTTCTGAAGGCAATGAACAAATATTAAATAAATTAAACATTTTCAATTTCAATTGTTTTCTAAAAAGTTTTATTTAAACTTTTCTGCCTGATGGCATCACGAAAGAGAAAAAATGAACGGATTTGAGCTTAAGTGGTGTATTTTTTCCCTTAAAACGTTCGAAAACGATAGAAGGAATGGTCCGATTCAAACAATTCTTAGCCTATGTTTGTTCTGGAGATGAGATGAATTTTTGTGCCAAATTTCGTGACAATCTGTTGCGTGGTTCTTAAGTTTTTGCGTCCTATACAAACAGACAAACAGACAGACAAACAGAAGTCGTCTTTTATGTATATAGATTAACCAGAACCACTAACTAAATTTGAAAAAGTATGCCGCTGTTTATTTCTGTATAGGTTCCCGCAGAACATAACAGTAGTATATCTGATACTACTTAACTGAAGTACTGATAGTACTTAACCAAAGTTTTAACTATAATAGTGAATCAATGGTTCGAATTAGAACAATGTATCTTTTTAACTTTGGTATGCGAAGTGCAGCAAATCAATTTTAATCGGATGCATCTTTAGGATTATTTAGGATGTTAAATTATGTAGCAACAAGAATTGTTAGAAAAACTAAAATAACCCACTTTCTCCTGTATTGACAATTCACTGAAATTCTTTTTTTTTTAGTAGATATGTAACAGAAACTACCGACTAGTGCCGCTTAAACACAAGATTTATACACGTTAGAAAAAAAATCGCTGTACACAGCATTTAGTTGTATGTAGTTTAAACTTATAAAAACGAAAGTTGGCCAATTCCATAACTTCTCTTTTACAAATGACGGTTGTTCAAGGTCATCACACTAGAGCTGCATATTAGGGTTTTATGTCTTCATTTTTTGCCGAATAGTACTTTGCCAAACTCACCAAGATATTACAAAAAAAGCCAAATTAGAAAAAAAAATTATAAACTGGTTAGTTGTGTGAAGGTCATCGCACTAAAGAAGAATGTTTGTGTTTGTAGCTTTACCTTTTCCTCGCCAAATTAGCAAAAACGCGCCAAATGAGCTAAAAGGATTTTATGTTTTATGCGTGAAATTACAGTGGTATTTATCAGTGAATTTTATAGCGTATTTTTAATTTTAAATTTCAAGGTTTTATAAGTACCGGGATTCTTCACTCGAGCGGAAACAATAAACATAAGTTTATTATCCTATAACGGATTAAATGATACACATAGTAGGATCGATTGAATTTTTTTTTAGTCCGAGCGAAGAACGGGTATTTATTTGCTAGTTTAGTATAATAATAGAAAAAAATCAAACACTAATTTGCCTTAATAAACGAAGAAAAGTAAACTTAAATTAACAAGCTTTATAAACAAAAATATGGAACGTGTCTGTGCACTAGCTTCCTTAGTAAAGAAATAATGACAAACAAAGTAAGAATTTTAGAAAGTTTTAATGCAACAGAAAATTAGGCTATTTTACTTCTTTTAGAACTTTTTATTTCTTTAATAATAAAAAAAATGAGGAAAGTTGGCTAAAAATGTAACAAATTAGGAACTCAATTTACAAAAAAATTCTATCAGCCTTGCAGATAAAACTATGCTCAACAAATCAAATGTCTCAATGTCAAAATCAAATGTCATTACAAATTTTTATTTATATAAATTTAATAAACTATACAATAAGTTGATCTGTATATTTTTAATACGTCTTTCCAAGTTTTTAAAGCTACTACATGTGTTCAAATTTTTAACTGATTATGTCTTTTCTTATAGTATTTTTTTTATTTTAGTGTGCTGTTTTATTTTCGTGTTTTATATTTGTGTTTTTTCATTGCACTACAGTAATTGGATTTTTATCTGTAGTGTGTGTATGTTTAAATAAATGATACATACAAAATGCACTAAATATAGACAAAATGTACAAATTTCTTCAATTACTTTTCTTACTTCAAAACCACACAAATGTCATAAAAATTATTCATCTACTATTTATGTTAAGAAACCTAAATATAAATTTAATTTACTTCCTGTTACAAAGTTATAAGCTATACATAATGTGCACTTTATTCTGTAATGTCCCGTTAAATTGTTCGAAATTTCCATATTCCACTCACTACGCCAATTTACGACTGAGAACGTTTAAAAATAAATTACACTAAATCTTTAAAGTTCATGCATTCATCGGTAACTAGCATGTCACGGCTCTTAGGGACACAATTCCCCGTTTCATCCCTAATGAAATAATTTGAAACGGAGATCCGCCTTTTTTCACAGGTTGCGCGATAGCTCAATAATACCATGTGTGTAAACAGAATTCTAACCGATATTCAGGGGAATGGACCAGCACATATAGAAGGCGATCCGCTCTGTTTCACTTCAGTTCCCGCGTCCCTCAGATATGTGTGCCAAATTTGCCGTCAGAGGAGGATGCCGTTTCCAGCCGCTTATTGCAACTACTCGAAACAATCTGCGGAACAGGGGAACGGCCCCCATGAATTATATACCCTTGTTCCACATCGAAGGGATATTATTGGAAGTTAACCCTCTAATGCATACTGTTGCCGTTTGGCAACAAGTAACACAAGTAATCCACTTTATTCTACTAAAGTAGAGCTCCCTCTCGACAAATTTGTGTTTTTTTTTTCATCTATTCCATTTTGAAGTTTTAGTTATTAATAAGTCTCATAGATGACAGTAGTAAAAGTGTATTCGAAGTTAAGGAATGAAGTTATTAACTGTTGTGAAATTACGTCTTTGGCAGTATTCAAAGTATAATAATATTAGTACACTAAATACAAATAAATTGCTTTGAAAAACTATAAATAAAGAGGGTTATTTAGAAATATATTAGTTTTCTGTCATCATTATCAAAATTGGAATTTTGTAGTTGGTTTTTGTCATATGGAAATTTTTATAAAAATTGAAATTATTTAAATTCTAATGCAGTTACATTTTTTTCAGTACTTTTCTCATAATGTGTAGTAAAGATACATATATATATTTTCGCGATGAAAAAAATATTCATGCATTAGAGGGTTAACAATTTGACGCACCTATTAACTGAAGATTATTTAGCTAAATATTGACTCAGTCTGAAACTTTAAAGATATATCTGATTTACGTTCAATTGACGCATAAATGTACTTAATGGGATCATGTGTAAAAGGGCATCAGAATAAAATCAACTAGTATTAATTGCTAATATACACTCTAAGATTAGATTCGTTTGAATTATCGTCTCACTAGAGCTACACGAGAGCTATTTGACGACACGTATCATTTTTTAGAACCACAATCACATGACAAGCTGACACCCGAGTAGGCACCCAAAGCAACTTTTAAAAGGCGACATCGCACGCGGAGTCGGTACTTTGGAAGCATATTTAAAGTGTACTTTCTCTACACGGGTTATTGTTCGTTGAACGCTTTGGCTGCACAGGCCCGTTTACAGGTCGGGATATTTTTTCCAATGTTCTCGATTTAGTTCAATTGCTGTATAGAGTACTTACAGAGTTTTTTCTTAGAGCGTATGAAATGTTTATATATATTATCATTTACTAGAATTACCACATAATTTAACGATATATAACTTGTTAGTGGTACACTCTTAAAACAAACACTCCCAATTTACCTCAGTCTGAGTGGATTTCACTCCTCCAGACTGGAAAATGCACTTCTCCTTTTGGAGCGGATCATTTGTGTGTTAAACCTCCGACAGGATCACTCCAAACGAGTAATTTTAACTCAGTCTGAGAAAATATGCATGCCTTTAGGGTGTCGAAAATGCACTTCTCCAACTGGAGTGGATTTCATTCTTTTGTTTTAAGAGTGTATAGGGCTTTCTTGTTTATTAGGATTTTTAATTGTGTGTTACTGAAGTGCGTACAGCAAGAAATTGCTCAGCTAAATCGCAAATTATTAAAAATCTAGTGAGGCTGCTATGTGGGAATTGAATTGCTCCACGGCCAATACGGTATATACTATGTGCACTAGTAAACCAAACAATTATAAATATCTCATTAACAATTATAAATATCATCCTGGTGTTCATTCACTGGCGGAACGTGACGCCTTAAACGTTTATTCACTATTTAGTCTACCCTATGTACTCATTTACCTTTATCGCCAATAATCAAAAAAACACTTAAAAAACTCAAACGACCGTAATATTCAAAAACCCCAGATGTATAGTAAAATGTGATTCCTTAAAATTTAGAATCCCATTATCCTAAAATTGCAGAACTCGCGATTCTATAAAATCACGCAATTCCCGCATAATCTTAAAGTCACCCAGTTTGGCGGGCGCTATAATCTCCAAAAATTGGGCATAATTTTTTAAGGTATTTTTTCAATGCTCCTATGTAAGTGCATTTGCTCCAAGTTTTTTTTTTTTTAAGTTAGTAAAACAGATCGCTTTCAAATTACTTTATCAAATTTCGATCACTGCGCTATGAAAGTGGGTGACGGCCAGACGGATATAGGCCTTGTAAAAGCTTCCAATATGTTATAAACATGTGTAGAAGCTAAAACTCTCCGAGTAGGAATTTAGCGAATGACCCAAGTTACATAGTATTTAAACGTTATATTTATTATCTTAGTTATCGAAGGAAAATAAAAAGTGAAAGTTTGATGATAAAAATAAAGAATAGTATTTATTCCATCAGCTTCCTTATCGGAAAAGTCAAGAATGTATCAACTTCCCTTTCATTTTCCCCTTCTTCACCTGACATTTTGATTGTATATTTAAGATTTATTTTGGAACTTAACGCACAGATTTCAAAAGTGTTTTTGTAAAGTATTTTTTTTCTTTAGAGTATTACTTAACCATAGAAACAGTTACTCCAGATAATCTCAATATTCAATACAAACTTCTATTTGTGTAAAACAAAGAAAAATAGTTAATGCAATACTAATGAGTACTGTTAGTAAAAAAATTACATAGCTTTTATAGAATTCCATCTAATTGATTATATCTTATTAAAAGCATTCCAATAGTCAAGGCAAATAAATGTCTTGGTTACGAACTTTGAAAAGAAATAAAAAAATTCGTGTGTGAATGAGTTGTAATTATTAAATTTGTTGTAACCGAATTAAAATATATGAATAGAATAGTACTTGCCCCTTAAGACATGCTAAATTAATGTTTAAATTTCTGACAAAGACAAAAATAGCGAATATTTTAAAAGCATGAGAGAGTGTTATTTGTGGAGGTGTATATTGACACTGACAAAATAAATTCGATTTTCAACGATTGCAATATTTTTGCGTAAAAGGATGTTGTCTTTAGATATGAACGCCCTATTCTATAGAATAGGCGTCTCAACAATAGAGGGCAGTTATCATTTGGACGCCCACAATTTCAGGAAAACAAACTGACTTCACTCTCAACTTTTACCACGCTACAGTCGACTGTGGACAGTTTTTCCAAGCTTAGTATTTAAGATATTATTGAGAAAAAAATTCAGCACACTTTTCATAGATTTTTCATACACTTTCAAACATATTTTCATTTTTAACAGAAATGGACTTTAAAACCATGTCAAAACTTTTTTAGACAGAACCTTAGTTTTGACTAGGTAATTAATATATACGGGTAATTCCATGTAACTGAAGTGTGTCACACTTTAAGAGATTAAAATCTTTTTAAATTTGAAAAATAAATCAAATTAAATAAAGCACGTTACTTTATTTTTAATAAGTGTAGTTAAGCTATTCCACATTTTTTTTTATTTAAATTGTTAAAAGTTGTAGCGATAGTAAAGTAGTGTGGCATGTATAAAAAGTGATTATCCTTTCTGCAGCGATAATTTTTTAGACATGTGATTTACACTACAGAAAGGGTAATTTTGCATGGAATTACCCATACGAAAACTTACTAGTATTAGTAAAAATACTAAGCACGAGCACTAATTTTTCTGGCTAATTTTATAATACGCTTAACGCATGGCTATTTCCTTTGTGTTAAAAAAATTTCCGATACTTTTCAAGCTGCAGACGGAAACATAACTGACAGTTTAAAAAAAAAACTTCATACTTCTTTATCCTACAAACAAGAGGCCACAAAAGAAGCAAAAAACTTTTGCACACAATGAAAATAGTCTCCAAAATGTTACCGCAAATACACTTAAGCCAGGTAACAAATAAATAACACCATTGTTACAATTCATTCCCGAAAAAAAAATCACAAATACAGGAAACAGACTTTTAACTAAAAAAAACTGCAAGCATATACGACCAAAAGAGTTGGTTGCATCAACAGTTTTGGGGTCAAAACGTCGGAAAGCGGGAACTTTACGACTTTGGCGAACAATTGCGTGCGCTCATTCCTGGCGTTGTTTACATGAGACTTGCCCCTTAGCATCATTGCATTCATATTCCCATTCTTTGGCTTCAGTGATTAAAAAAAAAAATAAAGGTGATCAACCTACACTTTTACACATAAACGTGTGTCCTTCACATGCAGCCATGCAAGTAATAGAAAGCGCGAGCGGAATCTACACGCGTCTTTGCTGACTTTCTCAAGGATTAAAAATAAACAGTATGAAAAAAAATCAAAATGAATTTCCATAAATACCTATGGAAGAGTTCCCACCAACAAACACTGATAATAAAAAAAAGGACGAATAGTAGAATATTGATCATTTGAAAAAATAAGTGACCATTAAAGTGACTAATATAACGAACTTAACGGCAAAATATTGATTATATATGTTATTTTTCATCCCCACTGGTCTACCGGAGCTAGAAAAGGTCCATGAGTCTATTCGCCCTCAAAAAATTAAAAAACAAGATCGGGTCGCGCAGAAAATTCTTTTTAAAATCCACACATCCAAGGTGGCGGTCCGGGCTTGTCGCACTGGAGAGACATGGATTGAATATATACTACATAATACCTCAAAGTTTGCAACCGACCCTTAAAGGGCCCCTATAGCTTCTAGAAATCTAGACAGTAGACAGAGCTTTGCAATAAACGCCCGAAGTCTTTCTAAAAGTCACATGGCAAATGCAGTTTAGTTTATTTTTTTAAAAAAAATCAATGTGCTTTGCGGAGAGGAAAAAAATCACAAAAACTAATAAAATCTAGTTTCCTTCGTGTTTATCAAACATTAGTATATATTTTTTAATGAACAGAAAAGCTCGTAAAACGCAATTAGCTAATAAAAGTTATTTAATGGGATTGATTAAAATTATTTTAATTTGCATTTTAATAAATATTTATCATAACTTAATATTTTTAAAAATTGGCAAACCTTCCTAATTACTTTACATCTATTGAAATATAATAACCATATATTTTAATTGTTTTTTTATTTATGTGTTCACATCTGCATAAACATGAATTATTATCTGTAGTAAATACTATATTCATTAAAATATTATACAGAATAAATAATTATTAAGTTATGTCGATTAAATCCAGAAAAAAGAAATAAATTGAACCAGTTTACTAGGCTTGTAGTTAGGATGAAGAGCTTAAAAAGAGATCCCACCTATGGATCCCACACAATCACTGCGTAAGAATAGTACAAAAAAAAAGCAAAACTTTCAATGACATTGAACCGATTTCAATTTGATTCAAAAACGGCAATCAGTGCTAACTTCAGACTCAAACCAAGAGACTACCTTCCCGGCTGGTGACACAGGTGACTAATCGTTTGAGTAACTGCAGAACCTGCTGGAATTATTTAGAGCTACCAAGCTTCAAGACAATCTCCACCACAAAAACAAATGAGACGATTAGAAGACGAGGCAAGTGATAGACTTGAATTTTTCGAGCGATCGAGCGTTTCACATCAACGGAGGAAATCTGCCAGCAAGGAACAACTTTTCCTAGAGACATTATCTCCGCGCCACTGATTGCGATTTCACAAAATGAACTATCCTTGTTACAAGCGTTCTTTTCCAGATAAGATCAAATGATGCATTTACGTATCAATGAAGAGTCTCCCCATATCGTGTAAGAAACGATGGGAATTTGATATCATTAGGAACAATCTCGTGGCAAATTGACCACATTTTGAAGTTGGAGTGTCATTACATCTAATACAATTTATCCCCGCACTCAAAATAAGTTGGGGATATAATCGAAGAAATTTATATTAGGAAAAATATAGGCAGATTTGTACACTTAATGTGAACCGAGAAAAAAATTAAATATAGTAATAAATGCTCACTTCTTTAAAGCTCTTATTGGCAAGTTTGTTTCTTCTAGAGCTGAGCTGGCAATCTTACCTGAAAGTACAGTTATCCAAGAGGACGAATTTTAATGCAAAGATTTAAGAATAAAAGTGTTTAAAAAACACCATGTATTTTATTCAGCAAAGGGTTGGACTAAACTATGGATCAAGCAAATAAAGTTTTAATTAAAAAAAATTCAAAACGCCAGAGAGCCGAGGTCCTTCATATTATGTAATTTTCATCGGTATATTATGCTACAGACACAATTGAATTAAGTATGTTATACAAAAAGCAATTGTTTTTAACTGAACATTTTAAGCATTGTTCAAAAAATGTGTAACCCGAACAATTCCTAAATTAAAATACTGCCTCTGCCAACCACATGGCTAAAGTTCAAACATAAGTTTCTTTTTTTGTTGGTAAATTGCAACTTTACTTAATAGAACTTCTGACATTACTTCATGGACACAACGAAATCTCTTCAAACATTTGAAAGAATCAGTTTCTACAGCTGAATTTATACTTCTAAAACAATGGCTGACTCAGAAGGTCATGCCATCTCAAAGCATAAGGTGGCAATAACAGTAACGGTCTACCGAGAAAGTGATATCTTTCTTAATGAGACAGCATTGCGTATTTAAAAATGTAAGATGCAAGTTTTTAAATAAGCCATGTTATTAAATCTAAACAAAGAATGGGGAAATAACTTATGCTGACTGAAAATTGTTCAGCGGAAACTTCAAGTTTGGAATGAACTTAATGAGAAATCCTCATTCAAAGACAAAAGTTTTTTTTTCAATAATTTGATGAGAATTTTAAACTTTTGCGACAAGTTTTGCATATATCCATTAACTGACTGATGGGTAATAAAAACTTTCCATAAAATAAGAATTCAAATAGAAGTAAAACGAATAAAATATAGTCTTTTAAGGGGTCTAAGGAGTCTTAAAAATGTGCAAAGAAGGAACTACAAAGCATAGTTTGATCTTTCATGTAATTTTTTAACTACTCAATATACAAGTATAATTTTTTTATATGTAGTTCTACAAGTTTTATTTAATATGAAACAAATTTTAAAATTTATGAAACTTTAACCAAAACTAAAATAAGTGATATTAAACATAAAGCTATTTGAACACATTGTGATTAGGCTTGCGCGGCAAATTGTGAGGTCAAAATTGAAGACATGACCAAGAAAATGACTTTATATTGTACAAATATGTACAAACAAAGACTTATACCTAAATTCTCAGCTCAATTTTAATTAGAATTTATTTTAAGAACTTTTTTCGAAAAAAATTTATAAAAATTTTTGAATTTTGATTTAAAAAAATTTTAAAAATTATTTCTAATTAAAATTGAGCTGAGAATTTAGGTATAAGTTCTAGTTTGTACATATTTGTACAATATAAAGTCATTTTCTTGGTCATGTCTTCAATTTTGACCTCACAATTTGCCGCGCAAGCCTAATCACAATGTGTTCAAATAGCTTTATGTTTAATATCATTTATTTTAGTTTTGGCTAAAGTTTCATAAATTTTAAAAATTGTTTCATATTAAATAAATCTTGTAGAATTACATATAAAAAAATTATACTTGTATATTGAGTAGTTAAAAAATTACATGAAAGATCAAACTATGCTTTGTAGTTCCTTTGCACATTTTTAAGACTCCTTAGACCCCTTAATATATATATATATATATATATATATATATATATATATATATATATATATATATATATATATATATATATATATATATATATATATATATATATATATATATATATATTATATATATATATATATATATATATATATCATCTCATAGGTAGCAATCGCTCAGAGAATGCATTTTACAAAAGTAATCCATGCTTTGCTATAAAGTCACTGAATATGCAACAGGCTATTAAAGTATTCACTTTCAAGGCATGAGGGGATAAAGTAATCCTGAATTTCAAAGAAGATGCGAAACGAACAAAAGCCGATGAATAGAGGCGAACAATAGCAGCATAACTTAGAAAAAGATGAAAAAAGCAATCACTCAATCAAGGCATATATGGGTTAATACCCGCCCTCATGGGAAGGCAGAAAGCCTCAAATGGCTGAGTCATATGGGAAAAAGCTCGAATTACACAATTTTACTTTAAATTTGATTATAAATTAAACAAGAAGTTCCAAACGAACTAAAATAGCCACCTTTCCTGCTGCTGCTTTAATACTTATTGAAATTCTTATAGAAAAAAAAAACACCAAGTAGGTTTGTAACAAACTGTCACCTAGATGTGGGTAAAAAAGTATGCACTTTGGGAAAATATCGACCAAACGTTCCTAACTATGTATTGAGAATCCTCATATATTTTAGGAAACGCAAAAGAAATGCAAGGTATAGTCAAGAACTGTTGTTCAAAGTTTTTGAAAAATGCTTATGGAAAGAAAACCACCAAACATTATCGATAATCTTGGTCTTAAATTCTAGATATATATATGCCGATTAAAAATACAAGAAAAACAGGAAAGCAACTTTTTTTGACTCAAACACCCATCCGACTCCCTTTACAATTGTGAACATAAAAAGAACTTTTAAAATACTATGGTGCTTTCTTAACCTGTTATTTTTTTTTAAGAAAAAGCCTTTCTTTGAAGTACACATTACGTTTGCTTTTATTTTCTGAAAAATAAGTTATAATTAATTAGGTGTTCAATAGTTCTCACATATCATTGCTACCTAAAATTTCTTATGAAACATTTCAATCAATGAAATTTAACCACCTAAAACCTGGTTGTTTTTGTGTCACCGAATTCGGCTAATCGGAGCTAAAATGATTTATTATAATAATAACGATCCATCCAAAAGAGGTTGCAACATTGAATTACACCTAAAGCGTTCGGACTTCGCACCTCTGTTGATTTAACTTACAACAGTCTCAAATATACCTAGAGCAATTTATTAATGGCTTTTTCTCTTGTACAATCCGTTTGTAGGATAAAAAAGAGGACAGAACCAAGGATGGTATCTTCCGTAGTTCAACTACCCAGCGCTAAGACTGTTAAAAATTTCAGTTCAACGCTGAACCAAATATCACATTCTGGGAATAGACCTACTTTCACGAAAAATTGGTTCACCTTCTGCTTTCTACAACCGATAATTTAATTGTTTACTCAAACGCAGGCAACATTACTAGTATTGCTTCAGCTTAAGAATTGTTGTCCGTCCGTGGCCGAGTGGTTATGGCATCAGCCTAGAGATTTAACCTTCTCTGGAGTGCGGGGGGTTCGAATACCATCTAAAGCCAATTATCCTATAAATCTGATCTCTGTACTGGAAAAAGTAGAAAAAAATCCTCAATTGGGAGACCCTTTTTATGGTTCAACTTTTGACTATAGTTACGCGTTGGGAAAATCCCGTATATGCTTCACCCTCTCACCATAGTTACGCAATTTGAAAATACCGTTTTATGGTTCAACAGTCTACCAAATCATGGTTGCAGCAACTTTGAACCGTAATTTGGTTCAACTTTGAACTATTATTTTTAACAGTGTATATAGTCGGTAGTAATTCCGATGTCCATGGGAACAGGTTACTGTTCAGTCCACATGTTATCATGAGGTGGGGAAAAAAAACACTTAAGTGTAGAAGACGATTTTTATATGAATTTTTGGTTGTGTGATGAATTATGTACTAAACCTTGTTAAAACTATATAACTAATACATAAAACAATATTTTGCATACACAATACAAGTATATTTAAATTTATAATATGGCTAGAGTTGGAAAAGAACGCGTTTTGAAGAAAAAAGGGGGTGGGGTTGCTTAACCCCGGTTTTTTCCTATTCAAACCACATTTTTTCGGGGGGTTTTCATTCTAAATAAAATTATAATTTTTGTTATTCGACACACTAAAATCAACATGCAGGTGGAATCCTATGGGGTTAGTTTGGTAGTTATGACTAATTTATATAATTTTAAAAAAATTCAACAAAAAGAATATCAAAACTAATATTTTGAATAATGTGTGCATAATTTGTGAAAATTGGCTTATGGTTTAAACTGACGAACCTCGTGACAAGAAAGAAAAGAATTAGGAAGTAATATTCTGCTAATTCTGTATAAAAATCCGATCAATAGTTTTCTATGAATAATGGATATTCTTTTCTTCAGTATAAATAAAAAAGAATCAAATTACTGGCTTTCATTCCCCTCTTTTTCAAGAGTTGATTAATTCGAATTGAAAACAAACATCATCGATCAAGTTTTTTTTATATTAATTTAAATAGAAAGCCAACCTTCTCGCATGGCTTAGATTACATTCGAATCGAAAACAAACATCGATCAAGTTTTTTTTAATATTAAATTTAAATAGAAAGCCAACTTCTCGCTGGCTGAGATTAAACTTCAAAGACTTTAGATTGAAGTTTTTTAGTTTTTCAACTGCAAATTAATCAGGCTTTATTTTTTTTTCAAATTTAGTTATGGACTGATTAAAAGGTGAATGTACTCAGCTATAGTCAGTCACTGCAAAAGTGTCGATTAATTACCGTGCCTAAAACAAATGTTTTAAAAAAAGAAATTTAGCCACTTTTTTGAATTTATGAAAAAAGTCAAAGTAGTACCTCTACCGTGTTGATAAAGATTATATACAAGGCTTTTAAACTATTTTCAGACGGGTAGAGTTTGAAATGTGGCTATAGATACAGGAATTTATGATCATAAAAAAACTATTAGTAATTAAAACATATTTCGCAATTTGAAAATAACGCACTTCTTAAAATATGTACTGAAAGTTCTTGCACTGCTATAAAAATCTGGTTATAGCTTAGAAATACAAATTTATCAAAGGAAATTTTACGATCTTAAATTCTAGAAACGTTAATACTTTCTTTGTCACACAGAATGTCCCAAAGAGTTTTAGTGGAACCTAATATCTAAATGGGTAAACAAAAAAAATCCAGATTGTACCCAAAAATTCATTCTTATTTTTTCATTTAATACAAAATATCGTACATCAGGTTGTATTTAAATACTACAAGAGGATAGAATTAAATTTAAGTCAACTAGATAAACAGTAAACTGCTTTTGGGGCAAAAAAAATTTGTGACAAGCTTCTTACCCCAAATATCCACATTTTTTTTTCGAGCCTCGCATTTAGGATATAATTTACAAATAATTTCCTCACCCATGGTAAAATATATTTAAGAAAAATAGCCAGTAACGAGATAATCCCAGCATGCCGTCCAGCCGCTTCACTATGGGGAACATTAGCAGTTACTTCGTAATGAAACATCCATTGAAGTAACAAAATGCGGTAATAACAGGAAATTGGTCGTCCTGATGGGGGTGTGAATTGGGAAGGAAAATGCAATTGTAATAAACGACAAACTTCCCGTATATTCAATAGAATCCACAAATGCGTCATATGCGGGAGAAGAGTAGAAAACAATAGGGCTTTTCATGATTCCCTTTTTTTACTCAAGGTTATTCTGACACTAAAACGCTGCATTGGTCGAGGATGTGGGATGGATGCAACGTGTAAAAAAAAAAAAAAAGAGTTGTTCTAAAATTGGATTTAGTTTTCGTCAGTTTGGGACTTAGGAGGTTCATTATTTGGATAGAATGTAAGATCAGGTTCGGGAGGCGCACACACTAGAGCTAATAATGTAAGGGGATTTTTCATATCCCTGGGTCAATATTACACCAGTTCCATGGATGATGCGTGTGATCCCGAGAATGTCCAAAATTTAAAGACGTCGTCATTGATGTATTTCCACGTCAAACCGAGACAACGTATAGCTGGGCTCTAAAAACCGACCGTCCTCGACAGTCAAAAATTCCCCGTTAAATGTTCGTGATACGTATTTTAAATTATTTCCTAAAAGAAATACTACGTTACTATTAGTAACCTAGTATTTCTTATTTTAGTGTATAATGTAATCCTAGTAACTACCAATTCATTGTGCAATTTATATAAATGTTTGTAAGAAATAAGGAAAAGGTGTTTCTACATATTTAGAAGCTAATTATATATTTAGAGTTTGACGAGTCAATTTCAAAGGAGGACGGGTACATTGTTGGACCTCTGGGACGGGTAAAATTTCTGAGTTTATTCGAGCCCTGCAATGTAATATGCGCTCGGGACTGGCTTGAGCCCCTCCTCGACAAATGAGGCAGTCAGGGAACAGCTAAGAAGCGACCTCCAAAACCTAAGATACAGTTCGGGGTAGTAAACCAACATTTTAAACCACCAATACAAGCTTTTACTTCAACACTAGTGGTCAGTAAAAAAAATCTATAAAATTACAGCACATATCGCTACTCTTGCATCAGTTAAAATTAAAATTAATGCAATTTTTAAGTAAAAAATTTGCTAGTGTGAGCACTGAACTAAAAATTTGACATTCGGGACAGAGGACAGTAAAAGGAATTTTCGGCAATGCAAAATGAAATACAAATTCTTTCATAAGTTATTACCTAAGTACATAAAAGTAAAAATTATGGTAGAAATGACTTGCACCCAATTACTGCCAGTGAAGCAAATGTTTTGGCCGTTGCTACACAATAAATTTTTTTATAATTGCGTGAAAAAAATCCGACTTCGACGTTATTATTTCATTATCAGACACGCGTGCAAAAAGTTAGACTTTTTTAAACAGTGAAAAAAGTATTTTTTTTTCACCCAAAAGCAGTGAAAAAAATACCTTTTTCACTCTTTTCATAAGATGCCAACATTTCAAGTTAAAACTTCATAATATTAATAAAATCCAAAGATATTTATCGATTAGCTTTTTTAAGATATAAATGCGCGTGAAATATTTTCGGACCAATGATATTTTTTTCACACAATTATAAAAAATAGTGTATGAAACACGTGCGAAAAGTAGACTTTTTAAAACACGTGTCATTATTTCACTCGCTCGTGAAATAAAATCCACTAGTTTTCAAAGTGTTACTTTTCACACTTGATGCTGCATCATATACAAATTCGTAGCACGAGGTGACGGCAGCACTTTTACCATCACACTGTAGTGGGGAATTAGAGGGGGGTGGGATGGTACATACAGTGTTCATAAAAACGAACAAGAGCCGCGCGTCTCATTATTACATTATTCAGGGATCACGCATCTGATCAAGTTAACTATTACGGAAAATTAGCTTGTGACGTAATACCAATGGAAATGCGAAATGGTTGCATAACGGTAAGTTTTAATTATTTATAAACATAGTGTTTTTTTTAACCCTGAGAAAAGTTAACCATCACATTAAACAGTTGAATGAACCCAATGAAAAACACGCACAGTTTTATCACCTGCTCCTAAGTAAATTTTCTACTATAGGTCAATGGTCGAACTCATCTAGGTGGGCAGGGACAATTCCCTTAATTATGATGGTTCTTTGCGATTATTTGCTGATAGTTTTTTTTTTTTGCATATTAGCTATTTTATTAAATTGTTGATTTCCATTTATACGAAATTTTTTCGTAACTGCAATTTAAAATTTATGTCTTCAACAAATCAATTTATGTCTTTTTACCCTCATAACACTAGACAAAAACAATTCGAAAAGAATTTAAAGTGCCGAATTCTAATATATGAATAATTTTTTTCTTCTAGCTTTGATTCAGAGATTTCACGTTTTTAAGTTTAAAAAATATCGAAATTTTAGTTTTGAAAGTTTTTAAAAAAGTAATAAGTGATTGTTGATGCTAAGCGAGAATTCGATTTCTGATGCTCTATACATTTAAAGTTTTGTCACAATGCGACTTATTTAACACGTTGGATGCCACTGACTCCTTAAGGAGTCGCGTGGTTCCGATTCACCGATAACAGCACATTCTGATGAAATTCATAGCACCATTTCGCCAACCGTTCTTATGAGTTCAAGTTCGTTTTTAACTTTTGCAACCGACCCTTCTGTGCTTGGAATAATACTTGGTGATTGGAAAGAGAGCCTTTTATTTAAAATTACGAGGAAATTAAATCCTTCGTCTCAAGTGTAGGGCGACCAGACACCTGACATACCGCATTTCGTAAAGTGATTCAGTTTGTTATTCAACAATCTAGCTATAAAAAATTGCAAATAATCTGTTTTTTTTGTATTTTTTTTTTCAAACAAAAACAACCCAAAAAATATGAATTAGGAAAATTTAATGATGATTTCTTAGTCGAAAAGTTAATCACTGAGGCAAATCTGGTAATTGGCTTTCAATTCAATTATTAGTGTCAGGTGATGAATTATCCGGTTAGAAAAGGCCAGGAACATTTCCTTGTATTTTTACGACTAGGTAGCTATCGTGTAGCTTTAGTTAGTGACGTTAATTCAACCTAACCTTGCTATTTTACGATCTCGAACTAAGATTTGTACTTGTTCAAAAATGAACAGTTAGTTTATTTCCATTGTAACGAACAGGTTTAAAAAATCAGGATGCTTTTCTATTTCATCGGCCTCTATCGATGAAGACTCTATCGATGATTTAGTGGCAGCGAATGTGTTAACCGAAAACGCAGCATTTTCCGGTATTTTGTGGTGGCTGTTAATAAGTCCGAACAAATGCTTGGCGAATTATTTGCTTGTAACTATGCAATCTTCACCAGTGCAACTAGTACACCAAGTTATTAATACAATTCATGTTTTTGTAAAAAAAAGCTTTTTTGGTAAAAATTAGTTTTCAGCAGTGTTAAAATATTTTTCTTTTAATTTATAAATTTTTTTATCCTTAAATAATATCATAACCAGGTATGTAAAAAAAAACAGTGTAATTGGCTAAAACACGATTTGAATTTAATTAAAGAAAGATAGGTATATCAGAAAACCAATTTATTTTATATCTTAAAAGTTACAACAATTATTTTTTTTAATCAATAAGATCAAGTTTCACAAAAAAAAAAGTTAGTAATTCAATTTTAATATCAGCCACCGGGAAATGCAACTTTTTTTTCAATGCAAACGTAGCATTTCATAAACATATGACAAAACCGCTAAGTAGCGTATTAATAGTAAGGTATCAAAAAAAAGTTTAAAAAAACTAAAGGTATCAAAAACTTCACACACAAACCTGATTCTTGCTCAGCATCGATTATGTATATTACTTTTTTAATTTATAACTTTTTTTACCTTAACATTGATTTCTTAAAATACCACTGAAAGGCATCTCTCTTCTTTTTAACACAAAAAAACGACGTAAATTCATTGCAATATTTACATTCAGCACATTAATTTCTATCAGAATTCTGTAATTCCCTCTGAGGGCTTTTTTCACTGTTGTACTGTAATAGTACACAGGTGTTGGCATTTAAGGAATTTTAATAAAATACTAGATTATTTGTTTGAAATATTAAGCAAGTTGCAAGGTTACTTAAAATTTTAATGGCACACTTTATCTGTCTTTACTTTTGGAATTCTTAATATTTACAGCTTTTATAATTAACAGATCACAACGCCTAAATTAGATTATTATAGGAAATAAAAGTAGGGTAAACTTAACTCATAATTTACAGCAAACTAACAACATTAACTAAAAAAGAAATTTCTGTATAACACCTGGTTATATACCTTGTCTATTTACAATGCAAGCCTCAAAAAGACTTTCTTCCCCCATCCGTTCGCTTGGTTGTTTAGGAAATGGGGGAGCATCTCTTTTCTTAACCTAACACGTTTGAGGTTCTGTTGCGAGGTTAACAATCCTAACAGTTCAAACACAAGTAGGGTGGGGAAAAAACATGCTCACGCCATTTCGGAGAAAACCACATGCGGTGATGGGGAAGGAAAATGCTTTCGAGGTCCGCATTCTGGATAGACAAAGTATAGAGGGACTGCGATGTACATGAAGTTATAAATGAGTAACATTATAAAAAAAGTTTAATTTTAAGTGAAGGTCTGTAACAAGAAATCATGTAAAATATGTATTTTATTATGTACTCATTGTTAATGAAAGTTAGAAAATGACATCTATTGAATAAATTTGAAGAGTGGATTCTAAGTCAGCACCATTGTAACATTTTTGGAAACAAACAAGCAGATAGCCTACCAAAAGCCAGGTCTCATGGTGCAGCCAGATTTCTCCTTACCATTACCAATGTGAAATACTAAAAAAAATTATCCCTAGTATCCCTAATTATCAGTGAAAAACAAAAAAATGCGTATGCATGCTAATATAGTTCAGGGTAAAAAAATGAAATGTATTGCTGGATAAGAGATATATAGAATTCTTGGCTCTCTAGGTTAGGTTAGGTTTGAATTATCGTCGCACTAGAGCTACACGAGGGCTATTGGCGACGGGCGTCATATTTTAGAACCACAGTCAGGTGACGAGCCAACACCTGAATAGGCACCCAACGCAACCGTTAAGGGCGACATCATACGAAGCATTAGGATTTTGAAGGATATTTAACATGCACTCCCTTACACGGGGTATTATACGTCGGACATTTTTGGCTGCACGGGCCATTTATAGGTCGGCAGCTATTTTGGCGATGCCCGGACTCGAACCCGAGACCTTCCGCATGCTAAGCAAGTGCTTAACAGACTGGGCTCCCCAGCCCCTCTTGGCTCTCTAGAAATCAAACATTGCTGACCTATATGCCCCCTCGGCCATATGGAAGAATCCATCTCAAGAACTACTCTGAAACTTAAAAACTTTAACCTAATCTAGAAAACTAACTAGGCTAATTTCAAAGAATTTTACACTGATTCTTCTTTTTATTAGGCTACTTGTCAAGGTAACCTGATGGAAGAGATGATGTTGATGGGCGTAGATTAAAAAAAAATTATCCTAACATAATAGCCATTATAGCAAGATTGAAAATTATTTTAATTTGAAAAACATTGAAAAAATACACTACGTGTAAGTGCAATTAAAAGTACTTTAGTATACACAGCGCATTTGGTAAGAATGGTCCTAATACAGTCTGTGTCGCAAATTTCTTCAAGGTAGAGTGTTAGACACAAAGTACGTTATTCTGTTAAAAAAATCAGACAATCAACTGATTTTCATTTTGTCTTTCCAGTAGTTTGAATTTGTTGTCACACCCAAAATAGCACCCAACACAACCTTATATGGTAACATTGTAAGTTGCATTGTAAGATATGGGTCAATTTCAGTAATTTAAAAATAAGAAATGACTTCAAATCCGATCATTTGTGACTAAACAAAATTTAGAATTGGTAATAAACATATGTATAGTCCTTCCCATTACAGCCTAAGCGGTGGAAGAACATTCCCCCTTCCCCTTTTTGTAGTTTTAAAGGATACAGCAAGATCTTTGCTGTTTCCGTAGTTCCCCACCCTACCGAGTTCGGAAAGCAATTAAGATTAAACTCGCACTAAGCTTCCAACAAAGTAGATATAGAGCAGCTGTGCTCTCCTTATTTTCTGGGAAAACACACTAGGGGCTTGGGGAAGAAACTTCTGAAGCTTGTATTGTATTCATTAGGAATATAATCATTTCTAGGCTTTGGCTTTCGGTTAGCACAGTCAATTATGCCTTAATGGGCTGGGGAGCCCAGTCGGTTAAGCACTCGCTTAGCATAAGGAAGGCCCCAGGTTCGGGTTTGGGCATCGCCAAAATAACTGCTGACCTATAAATGGCTCGTGCAGCCAAAAAGGTCCGACAAATAATACCCCGTGTAAGGGAGTGCAAGTTAAATATCTTTCAAAGTCCTATCACTGCGTACGATGCCGCCCTTAACGGTTGCGTTGGGTGCCTATTCAGGTGTTGGCTCGTCACCTGACTGTGGTTCTAAAATACGACGCCCGTCGCCAATAGCCGTAGCTCTAGTGCGACGATAATTCAAACCTAACCAGCTACATTGTACACTAATGCTGCCAAATTCAACAGAAATTTAACAAGCAATTTACATCGCAGTGTACTCGGGCACCCCAGTGATTCTAGGGAATTTTTTCTCCAGCACGAATACATTTTTAGTATGGCTAGGACCAGATCTAAGAACCTTTTATGCGAGAGACTATTATCTACCTTGCCCACTGTGGGGCCATGGGTGAGTTGCATTTTCCTACAGACTGCATACTCAATTCTGTGGCCACTTAAACTGAATAATTATTTCTTTAAATTAGAATGTAGTGCTCAGGCTATGTAACAATAACATATTGGTATTTTAAAAGAATCTAACCAGCCAACCTAAATGGTACTTTAAAAAGTTAATACTTTGTTTCCTACTTTTAATGTGAAATTGTAATGTAGATAGTGTTGAGGTCCGTGATATATTTATAAAAGTAACTTGCTACATAATTAAAACTTTTTTATTTTTATGAAAGTAAACCTTCAGTATTGTTAAAAAATAGTATTAAAAATAAATAATGTTTACCTCCAATGTAGCATTATTAGGCTCCTCCATAGCTGCCACACCACAGCTTTCATACAGCAGGAAAATTAGGTATATCCATGAGCCAATTGCAAGGAAGATTTTAATCCAAAATATTGATGAACACTTCTGAAGTAAAGCATATTCACAATTGCCACATATAATAAACACTCACGAAAATGACTTTAGAAGTTTAAATTAAAAAAAAGTCTGTCACAACATTTTTCTTTCATAACATATTGTATTGAAGAATGAAAATGGACATGTACTTCTGCCCTCCCAAACACGAAACCTACTAAAAACAAAACTGGATTTCTAGTTTTGAGCATTTACCTTAGAGGGCGCTTCAATGGATCAAAGTTAAATTATTTGTATTTTTATCGATTAATTAAACTTTGAAATCAACATGAAATGTATCAAATAAAATTATTTCTGTAGTTTAAAAACTCCCCAAAAATTTAGGCGAAATAAAAAATTTGAGATTCATTTGATGAAAGGGGTGTGTTTTGAAACCTCTACTCACTGTTGTCTCTTTACTTTGACATTCTCTCTATAGAAACATTAATTAGGTAAATAGGGTTGGTGATTGAAATTTTGCGCAGGAGCTCGTAACATTACGTGGCGTAAGAAATTTAGTTATGGAATTCGCTGTTTTGTTTGTTTAATAAAATAAAAACAACTCTTTCTTTGTAACTTTTAAAGGAATAATTAGCGTATTTCTTTCAATGAAACGTACTACCGAATCGGCTTTACTGTGGTACGTATCGTCCCAATCATGACACTTATCACAAATCAGTTTATGAAAGCCTTTTATATATCAATTGAAACCACAAATTAAAGCATTTTTAATGCAATCTGTAAGGTAACTTCAGGTTTATAAGTGTTAGTTTTCAAATAACATACTAGTTTTTTAAAAGTTGTCTTTTTCTGTAAATTGAATCAACGAGGAAGTTAGTAATTTGTAGCATGTCAATGAATTCAATTAGTTTTGAAATGCATACAACCAAATAAACATTTTATTAAGATTTCAATGAATATAAATGTAATGTGCATAACTTCCATTCAACTTTTAAATTAGGTTATACAAATGTAAATCCATGATCTTTATCAAAACAAGCCACAGTATGATACAATTGCTCTATAAAATGTTTTTTTTTTATCTTTTAAACGAAAACAAAGCATTCTCCAAATAAAACAAGTCTGTTTTCATTGTAAAATTTGTCATTAATAGTGCAATAAACGAAAATACATACTCTAACATGTACTTAAAGTTTGTTTTGGCAAAATAAATTTAAACAAAATAAAGTTTGTGTGTGTAAACTTATAGAAGTTTATGAATAGTATATACATTTATTTTATAGCTAAGTACAACTTATAGAAGTTTGTACTTTTTGGCAATACGATTAAAAGGTTAACTCATTTTGATACTTTATTTTTTATCAGAAATGTAAGTTTGTGTGTTGCGCTATATAACCACAGTTAAATTCAATGTAAAAAAGATTTCCTGACAGTTTTCACAAATCTGTGCATTTTTGTTGTTTGCAACACAATAAAAATCAGCAAATCAAGCCCTGTTGTTCTGATATTTATAAGTGTGTATAAACTAACTTTTACATCTTATTAATCTGTGTTAAATTTAAGATGCTAGTTTAATTTTTATATTGCATTGAATATATATTGCATGTTCGACTAAGATGTTATTTTTTTTCTTCAGATTTTAAACATGAATTCTCAATATCAAGGTCAAGTAAGACCGCAAGGTCCTTTTATGCCACCTTATCCACAAAATTCTACAAATTCCTTTGATATGAATAATGCCCCAGGTAAGGAAATCCGTTGCTACTGAGTATATGTGCAGTGGAGGAACAGAAATCTGCCTGTATATACTTAAAATCCACTGAGTTCTGAAATTTATTCAGTTATGGAGAAAATAGTTTTTTCAATTAATACAAAAAAAATTATGTTGGTCTTTTATGAAAATGTTATTATGTATTATGTTTATATTTTATGAATACTGTGCTTTTTAAAGAAATCAGTAGTTCTGATTTTTTTAAAACCTATAATGATCTGCAAAATCCTCAAATTTACCTTGTGTTTCCTCAGATTTTAACCCTCCACTGCAAAAAGTTAAGTACAATTATAATTTACTGAAAAAAATAAAAATTAACAGTGCAGTAAAAATATCTTTTATCAATGTTCGACTAACTTTCAAAAAATTCAATTTGAAAATGCATGACTTGTATTGATTTGTATTTATCTTTAATGTGTGTAAAAGCTTTAGTCTGTTTGTTTAAAAAATATTTTTTATTTTAACAAAAACTTAATACATGCAACAGTATTAATAAATAAACCATATGTAGGTCTTGATTGTATTTTTAAAATTATTTTCTTCTAAATCAAAAATTTAGACTGTTTAATATCAAATCTAAAATTATACAATTAACTTTATAATAAAAAGTTTAAGAAGTTCTATATTATATTTTTAATAGTTAGTTAGTTTTATTTTGTTTAAATAGTATTTTTAGCAAGTTTTTTCTCACTTTTAAATTTTAAATTGAATTAAAATTTAATTCAAATTAGCAGCAAGCAAAGGTTATCCTCCTGGGCCTCAGTACCTGAATGGTCAGCCCAATTCCTTTCCTGGGCAAAACCACAATCAACCTGTGCAATCTACTATAGCACCCCCAAATAGCCACATCAACAACCAGGTAATTTATTTCTCTGCGTTTTCTATTGCTACATTGTTTTTGCATGCAAAATTTCATCTGATAACTGCAATTACTTTTTTTAAATATCTTAAATTTTATTTAATATTAAAAATATCAGTTGTAGTGAATAATTGCTCATAATCAAATTTTATGTTGTGCCACATTAAATCTTAAGTGTATATTGCATATTTAGTGTGTAAGTGCCAGTAAATTATGATATTAATTTCAGTATTTAGTATAAATTAAGAAAGTTTGCTTTGCATGTTACATCATTTGGCTTTATCATGCTATTGATACCATATCCTATTTAAACTTTGGTAACAATGCTCAAATTTTATCTTAGTCGTTTGCTTTATTCATTTTAATGAAAACAAATAAGTAAATTAACAAACTCTTCCAAATCTCTAACAACTGAAAAATAAACTTAATAATTTTACAATGTTGATTTCACAGATGTCTCAAGAATTCAATGCCATGCATATCTCCCAGAATAAAAATCAAGCCCTCTTAACCAACAACCAACATCCTAGCCAAAGAAATAACATGCATGAATCCCATGTCCCTAGTATTCCAAATCAGCAACAGTACTGGCAACAGCCGCCTAGATCTTCACCCGTACCTAGAGATCAGTACCAGAATCCTCCTGCTAACAGCTATCCAGTAAATGCCAATACTATGCCTTACCCCAATGCCTATAGTAATGAGACATTTGCGAAGGTTCAAGCACCTAATAATAATGTATTTCCTTCCACTGGCCAGCGGAATGATCAGAACTTTCCACCTGCTCCACAATCTGTCCCACCAGGACAGAGATCCTTCACCCCTGGTCCTCCTCAAGGAGACCGGACTTTTCCGACAGGACAACCTCCTAGACCAGGACCCACTTATCCATCAGGACCATCCCCTACACCTGGCAGCAATAGGACATATCCAACTGGACCCCTTGGTGGGCCAGCATTTACTCCTGTACAACCCCAGCCTGGAGGTCCACTCTTTCCCGCTGGACCATCGCATCCTGGGGGTCCACCATTTCCACCTGGATCATCGCAGGCTGGTGGTCCACCATTTCCACCAGGACAATCGCAGCTCAATGGTCCACCAGGCCAGCAACAACAGCCTGGTAATAGGTCATTCACACCAGGACCTTTTCCTGGGGATCGAACTTTCCCCCCTCCTCCGGTTTCCCAAGGAGAACAAATCGCTCCACAAAGTCAACAAAATGGAAGGGCTTTTACACCTACAGGTCCTCCCCTTGCTGACCAGACCAGTTCCCAACAAAGGACTTTTCCCTCGGTAGGACCCCCCAATACAGGTCCATCTGGTTCTCAACAAGGAACTTTTCCGCCAGTTGGACCACCCAATGCAGGTCCATCTGGTCCCCAGCAAAGGACTTTCCCTCCCCAGGGACCACCAATCGGTGATGGCCCTCCAAGAAGACCTGCTGAGCAGCCATTTCCACCAGGACAACCACAGCCTCGGTCGTTTACTCCAGGACCTCCTTCTGAGGATCGATCTTACCAGCCTGGTCCACCAGGACCCCCAGGAAGGATGCCCAACCAACCAGGCAACTTTGGCCCATCCAACCAACAGCCATTGTCGGTGTATACCAATGGCACTCAAGGTGGACCACCTGGCCAGTACCAGCATATGAATTCCAATATGCCTGGTCACTATCCACCATCCCAGTCTCCGGTTCCCGGCCAAGCACAACCAGCTTCTCAGTATGGGCCACCTAATGCTGGTATTCAGAACCAGAACAGGATGCCCCAGCCGCCTCCTAGCAGAAGACTGGATCCTGATAATATGCCTAGTCCAGTAAGTGTTGGTAGCGTGTAAGACATTTGCCGTGTTGGTTTGACCAGATTTAGACAGTTTCAATTTCAGTAAAAATTTCTTTTTAAAAATTAGAACTGTAATTGACACTTTTAAACTAGACTTGTTTCAGCATTGGAAATCTTTTAAGCTCCGTAAAGATGTATTGATATAACTCATTAGCTTTAGAAGTATAGTTAGTCCTTATTTAAAGGACTTAAACATTTTATATTCAAAACCAATATAAAATAGTTACCATGACAAACTAACTGACCATTTAAGGTTTCTACTATACGGGGATATTTTTGAACTTTATGTTGTACTGAGATTCAACTGTATTTAACAAAGTTAGTCAATTAGAAGTTGGTAAGAGATTAGCAAAGCAATGTTATCTAGTTTTGATACTTTTATATTATAATCCAATCCTAAAAGTTTATCTACCTATTGGATTCTTGGTATCTTAAATGATTATATTTTCTTGGCTAATTGTTTTAATTGGACATTTTTAAATGCAATTAAGCCATTTTCACATTTTATCTTTTATTGTGATATGTACCACTTATTACTTATAACTCTTCTGTAGATACAAGTAATTGAAGATGACAGGAAACTGAGAAGTTGCTGCTTTCCAACGGCTCAACGAGGGCTGGTTCCTCCCTTAGTTACAACCAATTTTACAGTTATAGATGAAGGTAATTAAAATATTTGTTACAGCATAATCTAATGTTGTTGTTCTCGTGTCCATGATAGATGAAACTATATAGGCTAAAAAGTATTGATGATAAGAGTCGCCAGGTCTTGGGCCTGCAGACTAAGCATAATTTAATGAACGACTTTATTAACACTAAATTATTTATTGTTAGTATTTTGTTTCTTATTTATGTGTGAAATTATATACAATTTTGGTGGTAGTTTATTAATTTTATTGTAATTTCAAATTATTTTATTATTGCAATGGAAATCTATACTAAATTTTTTTTCTTCAGGTATTTGTAGTCCAAGGTTCATACGGTCAACTATCTATAATGTTCCAACTACTGCAGAAATACTGAAATTATCTTGTGTGCCATTTGCCTTAGCAATTAGTCCGTTTGCACAAGTGCATGAGGACGAAGTAAGATGGATTTAATTTTTTTGATTATTAACTTTTAAATACCTTATAAAAAAGAGTACTTTTTTACTTTTTAAACCTGCCTAAAAAAAATTGATTTTCAATCAACATAAAAACTTGAAATTTTTTAATATAAATTCCTGATATCAGTTAATTTTTTTTGTCTGTATTAATCCTTTAAACTAGTATAAAGTCGTAATAAATTTACCATTAAACCATTGTACCTGATCAGTAAAGCCTTAATCATAACCTCTTTAAAATTCTAGGTTCCCTCATATTGAACTTGAGTGTATTTAGTAGCTAAATGGTTCTGCATAATATTTTGCTTCTATGGTTTTAGTGCGTGTTGGATAAATTTCGATTTAAAAATCTGTGGCCATTAGACCTAGCATGTGCTAGTGGTAGTATATAGCAATATAGATACACACATGTACTCAATATTCATACTTTTTTTTTACTGAAGTGTTAAGCAATTGAATCTTTAGAATAGTGTTTACCTTGTTTTGGGAAACACTAGCATTTTTCTTTTTATGCAGTAGGAGACAAATGGATTAGACAAGTTTGACCCGTCCTTTCATCCCTTAAGTGGGTCAAAAAATTGAGGACCAATCATGTTTGGGAACTAAAAACTGGGGTTTCCCCTTGAGATTGACCACTTAACCGGGACATGTGCCTAGCACCCCAAAGACCTTGTTCAAGTAGTCTGAAAATGGACACGGCAGACTTTGGCCGACTAACAGGCTGTTGCACTGAGATGTTTAGTTTTAGTGGAGGCATAGATTCAAAATTATCTTCATACTTTTTCCCTCGGAACCAAACTCCTTTTTTAGGTTGATTTCCTACATTAACAAATAATTGGATTAGTTCGACCTAAACTATCATCCATTTCTACGAGCTGTTCATAAAATAGAGATTAAATATATTTTTTTACCTTAACATGTATTAGGGGTATACCTATGAAATGACCTTATATGAACAGATGGCACTGCACCCTGGTTAATCAATGTGTGGAAACGTCCTACTAGCATTTTGTCAGACTACTTTTAATCTTTCACCTGCCAGGAGCATTAGTTACTGCTGTGTTTTTTTCATAGTCATTCTAGGCTTTAAAGATGTCATGTTTCATGCCAACAAAGGGTCATTTGCAGGAAATTTTAATCTATTACTTTATTTTGAAAAAAAAACTGCTGCTAAAGCTTTTCAAATGCTTCAAAAAGCTTATCTAGACAATGGTCCATCTGAATAATTTTGAAAATAATGGTTTGTTTGATTTAATAAAGCTAATTTTGATGTGATAGACAAAGATAATTGAAAACTGCCAAAAAAATTTGAAGATGAAGAATTGCAAACATTTTTGGATAAAATTCCAAAAATGTCGTGGGTACATATTTCAGAAATGTAAAATGTAACTCGGAAATGTATTAGTGAACGTTTTCATGCCTTGGGAATAATTTGCAAGGGAGGAAAATGGGTACCACATGCTTTAACAGAGTTACAGATGGAGAACAAAAAAGTCACTTGCGAACAACTTTTGAATCGACATCAAATAAAGTGTTTCCTGCATCGAATTGCTACAGGTGATGAAAAATGGATATATTTTGACAATCCAGAACGAAAAAAATGCTGGTTGATTCCAGGCCAACCCTCAACATTGGCTTTAAACAAAAAATCGCTTTGAAAGAGACAGTTCTTTGTGTTTGGTAGGATCAAAAAGGCCTTCTTAGTATGAGCTGCTTAAACCTGGTGAAATAGTTACTTCTGATCAATATCAACAACAATTAACCGATGTAAACAAGGAATTTATCAAAAAAACGACCAGAATGGGCTCGCAGACACGGAACAGTTATTTTGCTCCATTGCAACGCGCGGCCTCACACCACAAATAATGTTAAAAACACCTTAAAAAACCTGACATGGGATGTTTTATTGCCCCCGCTATATTCTCCAGACATTGCTCTTTCAGACTATCACTTGCTCAGATCCATGGAACATGGTATGGCTGAGCAGCACTTCGCTGCTTTTGATGAAGTTGAAAAATAAGCATATTCGTTTTTTACCTCCCAGGACGCAAAGTTCTATCCCGAAGGAATCCATAATTTACCAAAAAGATAAGCAAAAGTTACTGATTTTAATGGTACATACTTCGACTTATTACCCTCATCCAGTGATGCAAAATTCACCGGTACGTTTTCTTAAAAAAAAGGGTCATTTCATAGGTATACCCCTAATATATAACTTAGCCAATATGTATTTCCTTTAGACCCCACCTTCTGTGTCTAACCCTGGCGAGGATGGCCCTGTGAGATGTCACCGTTGCAGAGCATACATGAGTCCCCACATGCAGTTCATAGATGCAGGGAGGAGATTCCAGTGCACTATGTGCAAGACGGCCACAGAAGGTATGTATTTGCTAGTAGTTTGCTGTGCACAATACTTATACACCTGGGGCTGGGGAGACCAGTCGGTTAGGCATTCACCTAGCATGCGAAAGGTCCCAGGTTCATGTCCGGTCATCGGCAAAGTAGCTGCCAAACTATAAACGTCCCGTGCAGCCAAAAATTTCGACGAATAATACCCTGTGTGGAGGGAGTGCACGCTAAATATCCTTTAAGGGGGTTCAGTATGTTGTATATCGGTAATGTTAAATTGGCCAATTTCAATGTACGTTATCACAATAACTACTGATCAGATCATCTTAAAAATTTCTGTGTGTATTATACCAACCTTGTATATTAATCTGAGGTTAAAAGTTTTTTTGAATAACTGTTAGATTTTTTTTAAATAATATAAGTTCTAAAGTACCCAAAAAATCATGAAATTTCTCACTTTTTTGCCCCATAACATTTTTTTCACTTTAGTTTTATTAAAATTCATAACCTCAGATTAATCTATACTATCTATTACATCATATAAAAAAGTTTACGAGAAAACATAGCATTGTTTTTGAGAAAAGGTACATCGAAGTTCAAAAAATCAAGTTCTGATAAAAACGCGTTTAAAGTTTTTATTGTTAACCCATTTCCTTACGAAGCCATGACATTAAAATGGCTTTTCATGTCAAAAATAGTTTTCCAATCGTCTTGATACTTTGTGACATTATTAATAAAGGTTGTAATAGTATTTTAAGCCAATAATTTTTGTTCTGATTTTTTCACCGATTTGAGGGTATTGAACCCCCTTAAAGTCCTAACACTGCATACGAAGTCATCCTTAAAGGTTGCATTGGTGCTTACTCGGGCGTCGGCTTGTTGCTGTGGTTCTAAAATATGACGCCCGTGGCCAATAGCCCTCGTGTAGCTTTAGTGCGACTATAATTCAAAATAAAACTTTTACTACTTCCGATTACAATACAAGCTTCAAAAGTGCTTCCTTCCCCTACACCTATTGTGCAGTTTTCGTGGAAACGGTGTGATTATCAATGTTCTAAACCTACATTGTTTGAGGCTCTGCTTTGTGGTTAGGGTATTTGCTTTCTTCTCAGCCCAAACCTAAGTAGGATAGTGGGAAAACAAAAACTGATGCACACTCAGTTTCCTGGGAAACCACATGAGGAAGTATAGGAAGAAAGAGATTTCAAAGCTTGCATTGTAATCAGGGGGACTATAGTAGATTACTGTACACAGCATGTGGCGACAACCTTAGTTTAAACTTGTCTTAGCCAGATTATAGATATGCTGCCAGTGGGCTAACATTTATTTGCTGTTTCTCTATAGTTCACATTTGCTCAATGTATTTTTTCTAGACTACAAAAAGATGGCGTCCCTTAGTGTTTGCATCATTTTTAATTATAATGACAATTTAGTTAAGATAAAATCGCAGTTTTAATAATTTCAATTTACACAATGAATTATGTTAACATTCGAAAAAATCGCTGCCTTTTCAAAATTTTCCTATTTAGAAATAGTTAAAGTATTATGATGGTTAAACTTGGTTCTAAATATTTTGTTGTTTAGCTTAATTTTACTATTTGTAGCTAATAAATAAAGTTTTATATTTATTGTTATACACATAGATTCTGAATTGTGTACGAACACTTACTCTTATGTTCTACTAATGTTCACTTACTATATACATTATTTGTAAGTAATTATTATACATATGTTTTTCTTGTATTTGTTTTTCTGTGTAGTGCCAGCTCATTACTTTACTCATCTGGATCATATGGGGCAAAGAGTTGACAAGTATGAAAGACCCGAACTTTGCTTGGGATCTTATGAATTTATAGTCAATAAAGATTACTGCAAGGTGAATATTTACTGTCACTTTTTCTAAAAGAGCTTCCTTTAACTAAACTTTTCAGGCTGAGCTACCACTATTTGATGTTCTATGTCAAAGGCAAAATCCTCAAATAATCATTATTGAGTACATACTGTTTAAAGGGAAAAAGCTTGTGCCTGTAATAAAAACAAAGAAGAATTAGTTATATAATATAATACTGAAGTATACTGGGGCAATTTACTACCGACAAAGCGGGTATCTTTGGCCACTTGTCGGTAAAAGATTTGTTTCTTAATTTCTCTTCATAAAATGATCTCGTCTTAAATTGTTTTACATTTTTGGAAAGGTGGAAACATCGCCTTTCGTTTCATGTTAAAAAAGATCACTAATTCAGGCAATACTACAAATGCTGTTTTCATTCTTACTAGCATTAAATGACAACTATCTATCTCTTCCAATTTTTGTTTGGAAGACTTTAAAAAATATTGAAAATATTAAAATCAAACACTCTATTCGATTCTTTTATTTATGGGAAAGAATATTACACCATTTGTTTTATTCTAAGTTGAGTATTTTTTTTTTATGCTGTATTTAAATATTGGTAATTAGGTAGCTTTTGCTGATGAATGCAGGTATCTTTTGTCCAAGATATAAATATTTCTGTATGGAACTTAGCACTTTAAAAAATGTATTCTATGACCAAAGTTACCCGCCCGGCTCCTAACGATGTAATTTTTTAAACTAATACCAATTTTTTATTAATTTATAAAATGTAACAAAAATGCTTGAAATTTATTCCTAAATGTACAATACTTAGAATGCACAATAATTTTTTTGTGTTTAAATCGTTTTTGTAGTTAAATTTTTCTTTTGTAAAAAAAAACTATGATTTTTGGTTCAAGTTACCCGCACTGACGGTACACATAAAGAGTATAATAATCATAACTATGGTAAGGTGCTTTGTGGAGTGGGTCAAAGAAATAGCATATCTTACAATTTATAATAGCCTCACTTGTGATTATGAAAGTAATGTTTATTTTGTTTAGTTAAATAAAGCAACTTAAAACAAATGAATTTGTTTCTCACATGCTGTTTCTATTAAACGTTTTATCTATGCATTTTTAATCTTCGATTTCTTTTTTAAGTCTTAGTTACCTATTTGTAAACTTGTTAATGATTTCTCTTTTTTTTTTTCAGGAAGGAAAATTTCCCAATTGCCCAGCTTTTATTTTTCTAATTGATGTCTCTTATAATAGTATCCGAAGTGGCATGGTAAAGAAGCTGTGTGAAAACATGAAGAGTGTGCTTGAAAATTTACCTAGGTGGTTATATTTTTAAGATTTATTGAATCAGATTTAGTATCGATATTTTGCCAGTTGCAGTGTTAGACACATATATTTAATGTTGCTCTGTTTTTAAAACCTTAATTTCTTTTTTTTAGTAATTAAATGTTTTTTAGTAAATTAATATCTTGTGATTTTTAATTCCAGAGAAAATGGAGAAAAAGAATCAAAGCTTAGGGTAGGATTTGTAACATACAGTACGTCAATTCATTTCTTTAACATTAATGTAAGTACTATTTTTTTTATGTCTTTGTATCTTTATTTTAAATGTTCATTCATGTTAATGTATTAACAAAAAAAAACTGTACCAATATATTTAAAATGTTCACTTTTTTTTAATTATAATTGTATTGTACAATGTTAGTTGAAATTAGAAGTAAAAAAAGTTTGTTCTTAATTAACCTTAAATGTTTAATAATGTGAGGTTAGTGGCTTAGCGGTAGTGCTTCACATTGCTATGTCACAGGTCTAGGGATCAAAGCCCTGGAATGGCAAGTTGACACATCCTTTCATCTCTTAAGTGGGCAGATAAAATGAGTACCAAGCATGCATGGGAACTAAATACTATGGGTTCTGTATTAGGTTGACCAACAGTCACTTGTGGATTGAACCCCACAGCCCTTGTTGAAGTAAGCTGTAATAAGCACAGCAGGCCTTGACCCATTAACAGGCTGTTACACTGATGAGTTTATCTTTGTTTCAAAATGTATTTAAAAATCAAATTAACATTTTGATTTAAAATGAGCATTTTAACATTTGTTTTAGAAAAACTTAGCTCAACCTCAGATGTTAGTTGTATCAGATGTTCACGATATGTTTATGCCACTTTTGGATGGATTCCTAGTTACCCCTTCTGAAGCTACACATGTTATAGACAGGTGAGGTTTATGTATTTAATGGTTAAATTTACTTTATGTGCTTCTTTACTAAAATAATTTACTGCATCTGGACTTTACTTTTACTTCAATTTCCACTTTTACAATTTGTTATCAAATTATAAGGCATTCTAACAAATCATGAGTGCTGGGGAATAACCCCTTGATTGACTAGGAATCTTTTCGCATTCAGGTCTGCTTCGTCACATTAAACAGGTTTCACCCTTGGTTCTACTCTCGGTACAAGAGTGTTAGGGTTGTCGTGAGAGATGAACCAAGTGAGAACTGGTTTCTTTACACTTGTTTAGAGGAAGACTTTCTATGGCTGATGCAGAAGGATATCCAGTCAATGAAGGGTTTTTCTCCTGGACTTTTTTTCATGAAAAACTAAACTTGAGAATTTACTATTTCTTAAGATAATGAATATACTGAATCAAGTTATTGATTTATTAAAGAATTTACATAATACATAAGTTAAATCTTAAAATTAATCAAGCCTTCTACATATTTAAAAATGAAGCAAAACCCCCAAAATTAAAATATCATTAGTTCCTGTTTCTAATGAAACTTTATTTCACTATTTGTAATTAGCCCTTGATTTGCATTGGTTAAACCAGCATTCCATCTTAATAATCAAATAGAATCTAAGAATCGTTATTTTTTTAAAAATTTCAGTTTGATGGTACAGATTCCAATGATGTTTGCTGATACCAAAGAAACTGAAACTGTTTTGGGTCCTGCCATACAAGCTGGTCTAGAAGCGTTGAAGGTGAGCATCTTCTATTATAGCTTCTTCTACAGAGTGGACATTTTAAGGGAGCTCATTACTAATAATGGATTGTTAATTGTGCCTCTTCGAAAATTGCCAACTTGCATGAAGGTTCATTTTAAATAGTTAACTCTTTCTTTAACACTTTCTCGCCAGGGTTCTAATTCACTGATAACAGCACATTCTCATGAAATTCAAAGTGCCATTTCGCCAACCATTCTTATGAATTCAAGTTCGTTTGAAAACTTGATAAACGTGATGGTCTAGTGGTTACAAACTACACGATCTGGCTCTTTTATCTACCGTTTTGTATTTTATTTAAATGACACCTAGTTATCCCAGATGTGACTGATGAATTTCCCTGCTTTGATTTTAGAGCTTATGCAGTTTTTGTATTATTGCGAAGTGTATCTTTCACCTATTGACGACAAATATAATACAGTCATATTTATGAAAGGGATGTTAACACCTTTATTTGAATTGTGAATTAAAACCGCAACCAAATTTAAGATTACTTGGTGATCATTTGAGGACATAGAACATAGAAAATTAGGTTTTGCACTTTTGCAACCGATCCTGCTGTGATTGAAATAATACTTGATGATTTGAAAAAAGTACATTCTATTTCAAATTAAGAACAAATTAAATCTTTCGTCTCAAGTGTAAAGCCACCAGACACAAGACATACTGCATTTTGTAGTGCAGTTCAGTTTATTAAACTAACTAGCTATAAAAAAATTGCAAACAGTCTCTGTATTTTTTTTGTAGTTTTTTCAAACAGAAACGTCCCAAAAATATGATTTATAAAAATTTAAATGATTTCATTGTTGAAAAGTTAATCATTGAAACAAGTCTGGTTATTGGCTTTCAATTCAATAATTAGTGGCAGATAGATTGGAAAAGGCCTGAAACATTTCCTTGTATTTTACTAGAAACTGTTGTGTAGGTTTAGTTAGCAACGTTAATTCAACCTAACCTTGTAATTTTAAGACCTCGAATTAAGATGTTACTTTTTCGAAAATGAAGAAGAGTTTGTTCATTTTCATTGTAACGAACTGGTTTAAAAAGCATTATGTTCTTCTACTTCACTTAGGCCTATATGGCCGAAAATTTTCTATCGTTATCATCACAGTCAATGTGTTAATCTAATTTATATTCATACTGTTTGTTTTTGTGTTGCACCAATGCCTTTGTTTTATTTTAGGCAGCAGAATGTGCAGGGAAGCTGTTTGTTTTCCATTCTACTCTACCGATTGCTGAAGCCCCTGGTAAGCTGAAAAGTAGAGACGACAGAAAACTCTTAGGGACAGACAAAGAAAAGGTAAGTAAAAATGTACACAATGAAATCTGTATAGTTTTAAGGATTAAATATTTTGTACAATAAATTAAAAATAGGTTAAATATAATCACTATGTGGCGTTTAAAATGTTAGTTTAAGTGGCAATTATATTGTGTATCAAATTAAAAATAGGTTAAATATAATCATTATGTAGTATGTGAAATGTTAGTTTAAATGGCTCCTGTCCCTTCAAGGGTTAAGCAAGTTTGCTGATGTGTAAACTTGTTTTTCCTACATGTAATTAAAATTTTAAAATTAAAATACCTGAAACTAATTTAATTATAGTATCTGTAATTTCCTATATTGATATTTTTAGTGTGGATTAATAAGATTTTTGGTATTGAACCAGTTCTATACAAATTAAATATTTTTTTTATATATTTAGTTAATTTTCTTATAAAGGCAAATTGTAACTAGCAGACAATTGTATAAATGTATTAAGTCTTAAGTTAGGGTTCTAATTAGGGTTTGTAATTTTTACATTTTAAGAATAATTATGCTTCTCCTAATTAAAAAATTTGTTGTCAGACATTTATGAACTGGTCTGTTTCGAATATAATTTATCCAAAACAGAGGTTAGCTTAATTCCTTTAAATATATAACCAATAGAATTTGACAGAATAAAGCTGAAATACTGTGTATCCCTATCGTAAGGGTATTTATATTTTACACTAAAAAGTTTTTATTATGTTTGTAACAACAATGTTTCTTTCAGAAAATTAGTCGTTTAAAATAAGCAAGACTCGTGAGTTTCAGAAACAATACAGTGTATTCAAATTTGGAGGATACAGTGAATAGTTTACAATATTTTCAAATTGTGCATTTAATTTTCATGTTTCTCTTGCATTCTAGACGATCCTTTCTCCTCAAACCACCTTTTACAACAACCTTGGCCAGGAGTGTGTAAAAGCTGGCTGCTCAGTCGACCTTTTTCTGTTCAACAATGCCTATATTGATTTGGCAACACTGGGCCAAGTGTGTCGACTAACTGGAGGTCGTGTGTACAAGTACACTTATTTTCAGGTAAATATGCTTCAGAATTTAAAAGCCTAATTTGGAATATAGTTTTAGCTTCCACACTACATTTGAATCGGTGAGTGCAGAAACAACGTCAGTTACAAATTTCAAATTTTTCAGGAGGGAGAAAAAACGTAATAACTCCTCTATTTCTGCACTCAACACTCGAAACAACCGTCCTGTATTTAAGGAACTACTCAACAGACTAAATTAGTTTTTTCACCCAACACGTATCTTGCCTTTCTACGCTTATTTTCATTGAAAGCAATTTCGGATTTTTTTTTACTAAAGTGGTTTCTACACTCACCGATTCATTTATTACGTAAAAAATGGAAGGTATTTTAATCGTTCTGTCCGTCTGCTTTCCGTCACCCACTTTTACAGCCTAAACCGCAAATGCTACCGGCAAGTGTGATACGTCAAAAAGTCGGCGCATTGAAATAAGGAAACATTGAAATTTCAAAAAATTTGAATTCTAAGTACTTCAATTATTCAAAAAAATGCAAAATTTAATGCTCATTTTAAAAGCAAAGAAAAAAAGCCATTTCTATTTTTATAAATCACCATTGCCATTCACAACAATAATTTGAGATGCTTCATTTCCTTTAAATAATAATTTTAAAGAAATTTATTTTTATTGCATAAATCAGTTTGGAATAGCACATATTTTACAAGGAGATTCTATGTCGATGTGAAATGCTTTGCTTCTATTTAAAAGCAGGGTTGCCACAGTCCTTGAAAACCTTGAAAAGTGCTTGAAAAAAATACTTTGATTTTCAACTGCTTAAAAGTGCTGGAAAAACATTATCAACCTTGAAAAGTCCTTAATTTTTTGACTTTGACACTTTCAATGTGAATCAGTTCCTATTTTGCTTTTTGATTTATTGTTTATGTATAATTCAAGAAGGCAAAGTATGTGATTTTGATGGTGTTTTTAATAACTAAAAGGTTATTTTATAACACATATTTAAGTTCATTTGAAAGTTAGAGAGCTCTTATCTGTTTAATAAATGAATTTTAAAAACTATCGTGAAATTTTGTTGCTGTGTGTTCGAATATACAGCCCTTGAAAATGGAAATATATCCTTGAAAAGTCCTTAAATAGTCCTTGAATTTTTTTATCAAAAAGTGTGGCAACCCTGTAAAAGTGTGTAATATTACATATTTATTCTTTGAAATATAAATTACTAGCTGTTATACCCGACGTTGCACAGGTAGATGTGAAAAAATAATTTAATAGTCAATTTAACTATTTTTTCTTTCATTTGAGTTACTTAAGGTATGAAGATTACCCAGTAATTTTTTCCATTTAATTACCCATCTTGGATATAGTAATGATTAATATTAATTTCAAAAATACCTTTGATAAGAAGCTCAAATTAAAGAGAATACATATTTAAGTAAATAAATAATCAGTAAGAATTAAAAATAAGCCACTCCAGCAAACAGCAAACACTTGGCATTTTTTTTATAAGTTTATTTGCTTTTTAATAAGCTTACGTTACTGATACCGTTCGTAATTAAAGTACAAAATCCCGCTACTTATATTACATTGAAAATTTAAAATTTAAAAAAATGCTATAAAATTAACCAATAATGTCATAGTAATTTCCCGAATAAAAACATTTTAGCTCATTTGGCGTGCTTGAAAAATTTGGCGAGGAAAATATATAGCTACCATTACACCCATTCAGCTCTGGCGCAAAGACCATCGCACAACCAACCAGCTATTTAAAAAAATGCTCTTTTGCACGTTCTTTGTAATAATTTGGCGAGTTTGGCAAAGTAATTAGCGAAAGAAGGAAGACATGAAACCCAAATATGCATCTGTAGTGCAACGGTCTTCAAAAAACAACATAATTCAGTAAAAGCTTAACTATGCTTTTAAAAAATTCATAATTAAAATCATATATACACAATAAAATAGTAGAATGGAGACTATTAGGATTACGTAACTTGAAACATATCCAACTATTTTTTCAAATTATTAATTTTGTTTCTGAAGGCAATGAACACATATTAAATAAATTAAACATTTTCAATTTCAATTGTTTTCTAAAAAGTTTTATTTAAATTTTACTGCCTGATGGCATCACGAAAGAGAAAAAATTATCGGATTTGAGCGAAAGTGGTGTATTTTTTTCCCTTAAAACATTCGAAAACGATAGATGAAATGGTCCTATTCGAAAAATTCTTAGCCTATGTTTGTTCTGGAGATGAGATGAATTTTTGTGCCAAATTTCGTGACAATCTGTTGCGTGGTTCTTAAGTTTTTGCGTCCTATACAAACAAACAGACAAACAGAAGTCGCCTTTTATGTATATAGATTTAGCAAACAATAATTATGGAATTTTATTGAATAATTATTGCATTTTTGAAAGAAAATAAATGGAACTAGCCAAATTTAGCGTGTAAATCTTAACCTTTTGAATAAAAAATGACAATATGGCATCATCATTTTACGAATTTTTTCCTGATCTTCTGTAGCTATTTATAATATCGAAAAGCAGATCATTCGCTTCTTCACACTTTCTTCCATTAAAAAATATTTTTTATTAATCCCAGTAGATATTATGTTTTAAAATTATGATCAGAAAAATGATGATGCCAAATGGCATCACTGGGACTGAAAAGGTTAATATAGAATTAATATTTTGTTGGCTCCTTTTCATGTTGAACACAAATGTTGTGTGGAAGTGGGCTAAAGGACAAATTATGTTAAAAGTTTTACTTGTTTAATTGTCTTACTGAATTTAAGCATAAACTAAGTAAATTATTTGACTTGTAGGCAGATATAGATGGGGAGAGATTTGTTGAAGATTTGCGCAGAGATGTCAAAAAACCAATTGCCTTTGATGCTGTTTTGCGAGTCAGAACAAGCACTGGTAAGTTTAGTTTCAAACAAATACTTAATTATGGTTAAGATTAAATTTTTAGCAGAAAATGTTTGCACCGCCTAAAACTTTCTAAATCTAAATATTTTATAACTTTTTGTGGTATTATGGTTGTAAAACTAAATTGTTTATTAATTTTCACACTTATTTATCAAAATAAATGCATTTCATGGACTTTTATTTGTGTTACACCTAAAAAGGATAGTTATGAATTTCCTATTTAACATTTAACTACCTGTGTGCTTTAATTAAGGTTTAAAAAGATTGTCTTAAAGCATAGTCTGTAAATAGCTTTATTCTACAACATTGAATATTTTCTAGATAACTCGGCAAAAAATTATATCTTAGTATTACTGGTCTACCACTGCAAGTAAGACTGTATCTGTAATTTTTGGCTTTTAGAGTTTTAACATCAATACACATAAAAATAAGTAATCTATCTTATTAACACCCAAAATATTTTAAATAATTCATTGTTAGATCTGCATATTCAATCAAACTTATGAATGTATGTTATACTTATCATTTGTCGACATAAGTTAATTCTTTAATTTTCTCAAAATTCAGTTTTTGCAGTTACGATCTTTTTTCTTGCATCGGTAGTGGTGGTATTGCATGCATATTATAAAAGAGTTATTATTTAAATGCCCAAATATACTTGGACCTTCTGCTAATCAATAACCATTAATAAGGAAATTTTATTAGACGATATTTAATAAAGATTAAGTACACCACATCTATTTCAATCCCACCTAAACAGGTATCCGTCCGACCGAATTCACCGGTAGCTTCTTCATGTCAAATACAACAGACGTGGAACTGGCCAGCATCACTGCTGACCAGTCACTGGCTGTTGAGATAAAGTATGATGACAAACTCGCTGAAGAAGAGGGGGTGTTTATTCAGTGTGCTGTGCTGTATACCAGTTGTGGGGGACAGAGGAGATTGAGGGTTCACAACTTGGCTCTCAATTCTTGCTCGCAACTGGCTGAGCTGTTTAGGAATTGCGAGCTGGATACTATACTCAATGTCTTCTTGAAGGAAGGTTGGTGGATTTTCGTGTTTTTTGTTTAATTTTTGGAAAAGATTTTTTTTAAGCTCTTAGTAGTGTTAAATTGTGTTTTAATATTTACTGATTTTCCGTGATGAATGTTTTAATTTATTTAAAAAATTTGGCTAACATGGACAGTGTCGAATTTAATATACAGTAACTAGGTTAGATCCTAGCAGAGCCCATAACCCTTGGCAGAAATTATTTTGTTTGGTTATAAACCTACTTTGATACACTAGATATATATGGTAAGCCTAAATACCTGTTCCACTATTATTATGTGCCACAATTGTCATTTTCATTTCGTGCTATATATTATGCTAGCTTCCCACTTTTTTTTCATTTGTGACTAAGGGTAGATCTGTACTAGAGTTGTGGCTAGAGAGGATGTAAGCTCTCTTAGGATTTTATCCAAATACTATCAAACCAAATACTATTTAAATATATCTAGTACTAGAGTTGTGGCTAGAGAGGATGTAAGCTCTCTTAGGATTTTATCCAAATACTATCAAACCAAATACTATTTAAATATATCTGTTTAAAACAAATAAAATATCAGTTCAAATTTATTGCAAAAACTTTTTTTTAGCCAACGACTTTCAATAACAAGCTTAGTTATTTCATGTTCTATTCTTTTATCATAATTTTTTTAAAAACAAATATCTTCCAGTCATACAACATTAAATATGAAATAAGTGCACTTTAAACTAACATAGGGTCAAGTGGGGTAAGTGTGATAGGGTTTCTGCATTTTTCATTAAGAAAATTCGTCCTCTGCTTCAAGTAAATTCCAAATCCTAAAATTGGTAGTTAATTATTATAAGAAACATACATATGTAGAAAAAAAATTATATGTTTGAATTCCAACTTTAAGTGTACACAATTTCCATTTCAAAATCCATTGTTGTTTTATCACACTTACCCCACATAGGAAAACCCACATAAAAAGAAGACAGTTTCACTTAAATTCAAAAGCTCAAAACTTTCTTTAAACAAAAAATAAGGTCTATATTTCTTTTTAGTTTAATTATAAGTGGTCTAATGTTATATATTGCAAACTTTCAGATTTTTTGAATGATTTCCAAAGTTACAAGAGCTGTTTATCACACTTACCCCCAATCACACTTACCCCACTTGACCCTACCTTATTTTCATTTAAAACAAAGTAATTCCTTCCATCCCAGGCGTGCGGAGGGTCACGGAGGAGAACCCCAAGCAGATCCGTGAGTCCCTGGTGTCGCGCAGTGCCCAGGTGTTGGCCTGCTACAGGAAGAACTGTGCCCAGGCCTCCTCTGCTGGCCAGCTGATCCTGCCAGAGTGCATGAAGCTGCTGCCCCTCTACATCAACTGCCTCATCAAGTGCGATGCCATCTCGGGAGGTGAGTGCTGCTGTTCAGAATATATTGGGGCTCAAAAAACCTCCTGTCCATGCCCTCAACGGTCACAAACTGTGTGAGGACAATGAATTTCTCGAATATGACGTCCGGGTGGGCAGCAATTTCCCAGTTAATGTTCGTGATTAATTTTTCAGTTTTCTGTGCTGAAACCTCTAAATCATTGGCTTGCTTATGGAACTGGCATATGACTTATTATATTCATTTAAAAAGCGTACCATCCTCAGATAAATTGGCATTCAAGATAACATGACCTTCGTCAATTAAATTATTTTATAAAAGAAATTCTAGATTACTATAATTAACCTAGTATTTATTTTATTCTGTTTAATGTAATACTAGTTGCCACTAATTTAAAGTTATATATTAGAGTTTGGCGGGTTTTTGTCTCAAATTAGTACAGGTACATTGTTGGACAAACTGTCCACGGGAACTTTGTGCATAGTATTTGAGAGGATTCATGAAGTAAACAACCCAAATTATTGGCGCAAGTAGTTTATTGATACTAATTTGCATGTTTTGGTGAGACACAAAACACGCACCTTCATCAGTATGACACGCATCACATACAGTTGACGATGCGAAGTTGTGAAACATTATATCAGGAAAGAGGTTGTCGAGGATTGGGAGAGATAGTGCAGGGGAGAAAAACAAAATTTTATTCTGTTTCAAAGAGGCTTTCCCCAAATTGGGGAGAACTCTTTCATGTTGGATGAATTAAGTAAGCTAATTTACCTAACATGCCAGAGTTCTACTCAATTTGGAAAGGAATCATTCCAGCAATAACAATAGTTCTGTTTATTTTATGGCCGTAAATGTTTTATTTTCAATTACCCAATTTGAAATAGTAATGAAAGTATTAGGATGAAGTCGAAATCTAAAACGCAGATTTTGTATTTTCTGCACGTTTGGGATTGTTCTGATTCTAAAAGAGTGGATTTCGACCATTGGTCTGTCTCTGAAACCACACTACAGGTCGAACTAAAGAGTTACGTACTTCAATTTAGTTATACGAATTCCCAGTACTTGCCGGAAGTCATAAGGTTTTCAAGAAAATCATGCACGGACAATAGGTTGGAAGACTTACATGGCCTTAAAACTTTATAGGTATTGAAATTGCCTTATAGGATCTCTGCTCTAAACCTACCTTGCTTGATGCTCTGCTGTGAGTTTTTGGGCAATTACTTCCCAAACCCAAGTAGGTTGGGGGGAAAATTCAAACAGCAAACTTGCAACTCCTAGAAATCCAGGAGCTGGGGAGCCCAGTCAGTTAGGCATTCGCCTAGCATGCGGAAGGTCCCAGTTTCGGGTCCGGGCATCGACCTATAAAACAGCCCATGCAGCCAAAAATGTCCGACGAATAATACCCTGTGTGGAGGGAATGCATGTTAAATATCCTTCAAAGTTCTAACGCTGTGTACAATGTCGCCCTTAACAGTTGCGTTGGGTGCCTACCCAGGTGTCGGCTCACCACTTGACTGTGGTTCTAAAATGGGACGCCCGTCGCCAATAGCCCTCGTGTAGCTCTAGTGCGATGATAATTTAAACCTAAACTAAACCGGAAAACCATGCAAGGTAAGAGTGGGAGAAAGTGCTTTAGAAGGCTTGTGTTGTAATCAGAAGCCCTATAGAAGAAACTAACATATCAGTATATTCTCTTGCATTTGGTGCTTTCACCTCTACATGCACTCTTATTGAGTCTGTGGATGTTTACAAAAATTAAGTCATGGAAGCTTTACTAAATTGTAATTGTTAAACTGGTTTCTTTTAGCCCAAGAAATATCAACAGATGACCGTAGCTTTATCATGTTAACAGCTCTTAACATGGATGTTGATTCTTCAGCAGCTTATTTGTATCCTAGGCTAATTCCAATGGTAAGATAATTTTCATAGCATTTTGTTTGTGTTATGTTTTGTCTATACATGAAAAATAACTTTAAAAAACATTTTTTATTCATTTTTATGCAAAATATTTAATGAAACATTTTATTTCTGAAATATACTGATGGTTTATTAAAGTAGTTCTTGGCAAAATAATCTTTTTTTATTGTAAGTCAAATGTGTAAAAATCGATTATCACTACAACTTTTAACATTCAATGAAAAAAAATGTGTAATAGCTGATCTACACTTACTTATTAAAACTAAATAATGTAACATGCCTTATTTCATTTGATTTAGTTTTCGAATTTAAAAAGCTTTTATTCTCCCCTTAAATTGAGACTTACACTACAGTTACATGGAATTACCCATTAATACAATACTTTAATTCATCAATATCAATTAGTGCATGAAACTCACCTGAATAATGCAATACAGAATGATGGCTACCATTTTGATATTTATTGATAATTTTATGCCTATACTTTAACTATATTTATGGATAACTTTAAGTTGATTGTACAGTCGAACCGCGATAACTGAACGTACTATAAGTTGAATAATACGCTAACTTGAACTTTTGAAGTCCTGAATCGTTTCTATACTTTTCTTTTAAAAAACTGTCTTGATAACTTGAATTGAATAGCTACTAAGTCGAAGTTTTTGTGACAGATTTCCCCAATAAAAACACAATTCAGTACAAAACCTCAAATTCTTCAAAGATTTGGTAACTCTGTGAGTGCTGACAACCTTAAAAAATGCAAACAAGAAATATCCAAGTTTATTTTTCTAATGAGATTTACATGGTATGTATACTAATTAGTATGTAATGAGGCAAAATTATGTTAAATTTGAGTTTTAATAAACCTTTCGACCTCATTGTTCTCATTGTTTACATGGGCTATTAAAAAAAATTAGAGGCCCAGTGGCCGAGTGGTAGTGCTTCGCATTTCCACGCCACAGGTCCGGAGATCAAATCCCGGACTGGGCGAGGTTGACCCAGCCTTTCATCCCTTGGTGGGTCCATAAAGTGGGTACCAAGCATGCTTGGGAACTAAACCCTGGGGGTTCCGCGTGAGGCTGACCACCTTACCGGGACATATGCCTAGCACCCCAGAGCTAGGACACGAAAGCTGAAATGGGCACGGCAGACCTGGGCCCAGTAATGGGCTGTTGCGCCGAGGAGTTAATAAAAGGGGCGCCGAGGATTAAAAAAATTAACTGCTTACAAGGCTCCGATCAAACCATGTCGACCTGTCCTAAGTACTAGTAAAGAGGAATAGGAAGTAACTTTGATAACTCGAACGTCGGATAAGTCTAATATTTTTGGGGGTCCATGGGACTTCGAGTTACCGAGTATTGACTGTAACAGGTAATATACCTTGCCAAAAACATAAATCATAGATTTAATTTGAAACTGATGGGCAGCATGGCTGTAAATTACATCACTCTAAATTATTAATTTACAATTTTTTAGCATGAGATCGAGCCAAAGCCGGATTCTGTTGAGATTCCAACTGCTATCCGATGTTCCATAGAAAGGTTAAAGGAAAATGGGGTATACCTAATAGGTAAGCTTCATTTTTAATGTATTTAAATTGGGAGCTGAAATTTTTGGTTTTTATTACTTAATTCTTTCAAATTTAAGTTTTAAAAAATTGACATTGCATTTTAAATATGTTCATTAAAAGTTTATGGAATAAGTATTAGAATAAAATTTGATAAATATATTTTAAAACTCCATAATGTTGACTGAGCATAGAGCTGCACACAAATTCACAATAAATCATAAATATGTATATTTTAAGGTAATATTGTTTTAGTTTTATTGCATTGTATCATATCATTATAAGCTTGCAAATAATATTTTAGTTAAAAGATTAAGCATTAAATTATTAGTAGGAGTTTTAATGATTGACCTAAAATGTTTGAAACTATGATTATTTAAAAACTTAGAATGTTTAGTTATAACAAACTGATATCCATGAAATTTGCTTTTACAAAAAGGTTGAAATTTTTATTTCTGTAGAAAACGGTTTAAGTATGTTTATGTGGGTTGGAATGAATGCAGAATCAAAATGGATTCAAGAAGTTTTTGGAGTTAATACAGCTGCAGGAATTAATATTGAGCAGGTAAGCATCTTAAATTATATAACTTAAATACTTAAGTTTGTATTAATTCATGATGGATAAACTAGAGCTCGACTAATGCACATACTATTTTGTAATATTCATAAATAGTAAACTTTATTTGTGTGAATAAAAAGTTTTAAAAAAGAGAAATAAGCAATCTTTCTGCTCTTATTTGCATTATTTATTTGACTGTACTGTTATTTTGAACATGGTTACAGTAATTGAAAGTTGTCTTTATTTAAAATCAGTAGCAATTTTATCAATTGTGATGCAATTTTATCCATAATAGACTATTGTTAGATTATTATCCTAGTATAAGATATTATTATTTTGAATTATGTAAGTTTTTTTGCATTCGTGTGAAATTAAATTATTATTGGAATATGACATTTTTCTTTCTTCAGAAATCTAATAGTGATTATTTGCTTCCTTTTTAGAATAAATTTTTCCAATTTAATAATCCTTTATCAGAATGTGTGCGGACAATTTTGAATCAAATTCAAAGTGAAAGGCATAGGCAAATGAAAGTAAGCATAATAGTTTGGTTTAATAAATATTATACTTTAGGACTAATTTTAACTTTTATTTAATGCTACTTAACAATTCAGAAGTAATAATTTTTAAATAAAATTTTACAATCACCTGTAAGTATCCAAATACAAAAAGTGTATTTTAACTTAAGTTTTAAATAATTAAAAACTGATCTAATTTCTTACATAACATGTTTTCAAGGTACAATCCTTAAAAGTTCTTAGAAATTCGATTTTATTTAAAAATTGTTTAAACCTTTTAAAATAGTGTTTTTTAAGTAACTTTTTTACTCAGTATGGATTTAAATATTGTTCTGCAATTTTCAAACTGGAAAGTTCTGAATTAAAAAAAAAAAAAAACTTTTATCTATATTTAATTTTTTTAAATTCAGATGAGATTATGTATGCTTCTATTCAGATTAATAATAGCATTAGCATAGAATCCTTATTTAATATATTTAAAAAATTTGGACTTTTAATAGGTCCTCAACTGTTTAAATATTTGGTCTTTAAAAGTTTTTTAATTTCCACTAAGTGGGAAATGTGTATAAACCCTGATTCAACCCCTCCCCTCTTTCAGCTCTACATTGTCCGCCAAGGCGACAAATCAGAGCTACTCTTCCGTCAACTTCTTGTCGAAGACCGTACAACAGAAGGCAGTGCCTCATATGTCGACTTCCTATGCCACCTCCACAAAGAGATCAGGACTCTGCTCTCTTGAGACACACTCAGCCAATCAAACAAGTTCGATGAGTGCTCGGTGCTTGTCTGACGCATCTCTCTCAGCTTCCATGGTGAACTTGGGGCTGCGTGGCACGGACCGCAGAGAATATATATTTTGTACCCCCGTTCGATTTGTTTGCTTGCTTTTCTTGCACACGCTAGGTTGTATGCGATGGAGAGTTTATAGATATTAGGTTCGTGATTGGATAATTGAGATCGGCTCTGGATGACCATTTGTGGTTGTTTGTTACGGTTAACAGCTTGTTTCTTTGAGTATTGGTTTTAAAAAACAGGGACTTTAATATTAAGGGTTTAGCATTTTAATTTTTTTTACATATCTTTAAAAATTACAAATAGCAGGCATATATTAGCAACCTTTCTATGTGCCTCTGGGATAGCAAGTGTAAAGAATGATCAATTGTATAAAATTTTAATATTTAGCAAAATACAGTTTTAAAATATTTCCTTACAAAGTTGTTGCTGAAACAGAAAGCCAGGTCATTTCAGAGCTGTTCAGATTTTATGTATATAAAATTTAATTACTATATGCTAATGACTTGTTTTATTTCTTAAAAAGCAGTTTTGCCTTTACTATTTTAATTAGCAGTTTAAAAAAATATTTAAAGGTTAAAGCAAAATATTCACACATTCATCTTATTTGTGAGTTTTGTTTTACATAAGTTGATTTACTGTTGAAATATGAAGATTGTTCCGATGTATTACTTAATTTTTCAGTTTATTTATTGTAATCCTATTATTCTGAGAATAAAGTTTTCATATCAATAATAGTTTAATATATATTATGAATTTTTAAAAAAATTAAATGTATTAAAAAAAAGGAAACCTTTTAGTATTCGTTAATAATTTAAAAAAATAGTTATAGTAATTTTTTTTTATAATTAGCAACAGATACTTAGTAGATAAGCATTTTTTCTAGTTTCACAAATTGAATAATATTGGCATGAATAGTTATTGAGAAATGTTTTTTGCAAATAAAAATAATATGGTAAGTCATTTAGCAGATTTTTTAATATTCAGAATAAATAATTTTTTCACACTTACGATATCCTTACAAAATCCTTATATTCATACAGCTTAAAGAAAATAAAAATTCTTAAGTCTTAGTAAACTGATATTTGCTATTTTATAGATGGCATTTTATAGAGAAGATATAGAATGACATAGGGTAACTCTGTTCATTTCAGAAAATTATATATCAAATGTATAGAAAGTTATTTTTATAACTCTTTCTATGCCAAATCAAGGTTCTGTTGGAAAACTTTCATTGTCCAAAGTATAAGATATAGGGGTGGCGACTATTAATGAGGGTTAATTCAATCAGACGAAATCGGCCGTAGAAGAACCGGTCCTTATATCTTAATAGTACTTTGGTTAATGAGTTTTGCAACTAAACCCTTATAACAATTTTATTTATGAGTAAAAAATATTGAAAGTATGTACTACAATCTTAAGAGCTCACGAAGAAAGAAAAAGGGGTACAGCTTCTGCGGCTGGACCAAGAAGAATAAGTCAACAACAACAATCTTACAGTAATTTTTTTTTTAAAAAATTTCTCGGGAAAAAATCACTGCCGCCGTACAGCCCTCAAATAGACACCATTAGCCGGATTAATAATAACAGTCGGACAGACCAACACCAACGGATCATCCGTCTTCTCACAGGCCTCAAACCTAAACTCCTTCAGCAGCCTAAACAGCGCCAACTTGGCTTCCAGCTGAGCGAATCTCGCGCCAACGCAATTCCTACGTCCGGCCCCGAATGGCAGAAACGCCATGCTGTTAAGATGGGTTTTGTTGTCCGGAGAGAATCGGTCCGGGTTGAAAGTCCATGGGTCCGGCCATAAGTCCGGGTCGTGGTGTATGTCCCAGACGGGCGCGAGTACATTGGACCCTTTGGGTACGGTGTAGGACCCGAGTTGGTGGTCGGCGTCGCAGTACCGGGTGACGAAGCCTGTGACTGGGGGATAGTAGCGGAGGGACTCGCTGAAGACTTGATCCAGGTACTGGAGATCTGGAAAAGTGGGTGTTAAGTATGGTAGGTATGGTAGATACATATATATATTCCAGCTTGTGTGAAGTGTGCTTGTTCAGAGAACCGCTTATAAGCTTTCGTCAAGTGGGACAGACACAGAAAGTTTTTACAAGCACAAGAGACAAAGAAAGGACAACACAAACAAACAAATAGACAAATAACATTTATTGACGGTCACAAATATCCATGCCTTTCCGGGATTCGAACCCGACCTCAGCAGCTCCAAAGGCTAGCATCCTAACGATTGCGCCACCGGGGCGACAATATGGAAGTGAGGTGGATAATAGAATATAATTGTATATAATGGATGATTCGAATGGGGTGGAGCGTGGTTTGTGGGGTAGAAGACATTCAGTATTTGAAGTAGACGAGGTCAATAGAGACGTGGCCGTTTTATTTGGGGCGGATTAGCTGCTGAGTGGTTTGTTGACATAGCAAGAAGTAGGTTAGTTTGAATTATCGTCGCATAAATGCTATCGAAAACGGGCGTTTATTATTTTTTTTTTGTAGCAGCAAGGACGCGGTTTATTTTAGAAGTGGGTGTTGAAATGTAATTTTAATACATCGATGAAAATTAATTTTTCAAAACTGACTTGCACATACCTGCAGTTGTTCTATCATAAAAAAAAAAGTAACATTGGAACAGTACAAACGAATTCATATTGCACATCTGTTTTACCTAATTTGATTTTCATTGTTTATGAGAAAGACTAAAATGTTTTTATTATAAATGTTTCTGTGCTTTTTGAGATATTCCAACGTAAAATTCAACAGGCAGTATTATATTTGATAATATAAACATGATAAAAGCGTATGCATGTAGCGTCAAACTTTTAAGTACTACAGCAGTGAATAATGCGTTTTAAAAAGTCAAAAATATTTATAAGAGTAAAAAAAATCTTACTTTGGACGGTATTGTAATTCACTTCTCCGGCTTCTTGTATCTCTTTGTAGAGTTTCTCTTGTATTTCCGGGTGTTTTATGAGCAAATAAAAAGTGAAAGCCAATGCCGTTGCTGTTGTCTCGTAGCCAGCCAACAAAAAGATGTATGCATTGGCTATGATTTCCTCATCCGTTAGCTCAGAACCGGAAGAATCTGAAAATCAAACAGTTCACACTATTTTTTTTAATCTAATATTTATCACACACAGACCAATCTTGTTTCGAAGTAATAACCAAACTTTTTCTTTATGCTCCTGTTCAGGGCCGTCTTAAACTAGGATGGGGCCCCTGGGCACACAATAATTTGAGGCCCTTTTGGAAAGTAAAAAAAGTGAATTACAATAACATTTTTACTGAGTATGACCATTTATTTTAGGTAATCAATTATTACCATTATGAAAAGCATTAATAGCATTGGCGCTTGCAGAAAATCTTGTTTCTGAAGTGAAGGAGACTTCAGGACTATTTGCACCTAAATGCTCTGTCAAAACTTTCCATCGTTTTGTCGAAGCTGAGAAAAAATTGTACAATTCAACCATAAACAATGTTGACATTGATGTTGGTTCTTGTTTCGACAGTGCAGCTTGACTTTGGAATCGGAGTGATTGCGTGAGTGATCGCTAGATAGCGTACTTAGTAAATTAGGTAGGATGCGTTTGGAAATATTAATTAATTAGTACAGTAGGAATAGGCGCAGTCATCGATGTAATGGCGTAGTATACACTCACTCTTAAAACAAAAGAGTGAAATCCACTCCAGTTGGAGAAGTGAATTTTCGACACAATAAAGGCATGCATATTTTCTCAGACTGAGTTAAAATCACTCGTTTGGAGTGATCCTGTCGGAGGTTTAACACACAAAGGATCCACTCCAAAAGGAGAAGTGCATTTTCCAGTCTGGAGGAGTGAAATCCACTCAGACTGAGGTAAATTGGGAGTGTTTGTTTTAAGAGTGTATGCCTTGTAAATACCTTCTGATAATATTACAGATTTGTGAAAAAAATGTAATGTGCCCGACAAATGTGTTTTGAGAATAAATGTGCGAGAGAAAATGTCGGTCTTTCGGGGCCCCCTGAGAATGGGGGCCCTGGGCACGGGCCCCGTGTGCCCTTATGGTAAAGACGGCATTGCTCCTGTTTAAAATTGATCATATATAGTAATTCTAAAAGTTTTTTTTTCAGAGAAAAAAATTAATATGTCTCAGTATACCTCTGATCTGATTAATTGGATATTTTGGGTAATGTTAGTTTTAGTTAGTTTATCTTTTTCTTGAAATAAATACGTCTGTATATTGGCTCTTTGGCTGTGGCATTTTTTCTCCTTCTATACTCACCATTTTCCCTGCTGTCCAGCATCAGTTGCAGGATGTCCACACTTTTGATGCTAGGATCCTTCTTCCTGGCTTCGATGGCACTGTTGACGTTGTCCACAATCAGATCTGTCATTTGGCCGGCTGTCAGGTTTTTGGTTACGAAGCTCATTATAGAGCCCACGAAAGGAAACACAATGGCGAAATCCACTGCGGGGTTCTGCGCATATTTGAAAAAGTCTCGAACCTATAAGTAAACCACTGTTTTAATTATCTGAAATGTCACGCATGTGAACTTAACCCGCTAAATCTAAGGTGTTTGTTTAAGGGGAATGGGTTCGAGAGCCAATTAACCAAACCAAAGTTTTCTCTCAAAATTAAATCCAATAGGGGAAAAAATGTCTAAGCCTAATTACTCCGGCTTTATTAAATATTTTTTAAAACGTTTTTTTATATGCTAGCTGGCTAAACTGGTTTGTAACTTGGAGCTTGTAGCAGGCTTACAAGGCTCTATAATGCCACCTTTTGAAATGAGTTCGAATACTTGTTGAATTTGCAATTAATTTTAAATCAAAATATTCTAATAAATTTCAAAAAGTGGAATCATAGAGCCCTGTAAGCCACATTTATCACATAAAAAACTATTTGTAAAATTTTCAATACAGCCAGAGCAATTTGGATTTTAAAGTTGGAATAATTATTTTTCAATTGGTTTAAGAAAGAGTATACTTCGGTTTGGAGATCATGCCCTAATGCTCCCATTCCCAAAATCATAGATTATAGGAAGCTACATATGTAATGAATATATGCTCCGATCGAAGTTCTATAAAATTATTTAAAAATGATTAGAAAATATGACTGGATACACGGCCAAATTCAATAACAAGGCCAGAGAAGCTCTTCCAAACCTGAGCATAGACGGAATTTTCGATGTCACTGTTCCGAGTACCGAAGATCGAGAAACTATTTCGGACGCATTCGGAATCCTAACAATGTGGTCAGCCGAAAACGAGTGGTTCCGAACAGATTTTGCGACAGGTTATCTTCATATTCGGAACAACGTCAATCGGAACTATGACGTCGAAATTTCCCGTCCTCGAGCGTGTTTAGTTAGAGCTCCTTTGACCTTAGTAGTTGAGTAGGCCGTGCTGGATACTGATCAATAATAATGGGTTCCGCTTGAGGCTAACCACCTTCCCGGGACATATATGCCAAGTACTCCACCTACGGCACGAAAGCTGAAATGGGCACGGCAGGCCTTAGCCCAGTAATGCGTTCTTGCGCCGAGGAGTTTAGTACTAATCAATAACCATAATTACCGCCACAAGGAAAATATCTTTCGGGTTCTCCTGACAATGCGTCTTCATGGCGAGGGCACAGTCTGCAATCACGTCAAGAGTCAGACCTTGGATCAGTTCGTAGATGTCGAACATTTCGCTCTTGTCCGCTCTCTTTCCAACAACAGACACTGTGACATCTACCTGAAAATAGTGTAAAATAGATTAGAGGAAAACATTACACACATAAAAATATTTGAAATTTGGATATTTGAATTCTATGGAACTGCTTGTCTTTGATATACAGTACATCGATGACGCTATATCGTTTGGCGAGTTTATAAAAGGATTGTTGTTGCAGCAGAACAGTGAAAAGAAAAGTAAATGTAGGTGGATCGATAACACCACCACGCTTTATATCATCGTTTAATTGAAACGAGCTCCTAAAAACGTTTTTCCGACTGAACAGTAAATTTATAACTTCTTTTTTAAAGGGCTGCGATTTTTGCGGATCAAGCCTTTTGCAGACTTGGCATGTTCCCAACAACTGATGGCCATTATTTGTAGCACCATCTAGGTGTCTTTCTCTATCAATTTCGAGCTCAAATTACAAATTTGAGCCTGAGCGCTCTGTCGATATTAAAGTATACCGATATTTCATAACATTTTGCCGAGAGAACACAAACCAAATAGGTACTCAAATGATCTATTACATATGCTCCATATTCATAGGCCATGCGTGCTGACGATTATCGCATCTTGAAAATCTACCGACTCAGCTGAGGCTCGAAACCCGTGATCTGGCAGTTAAGGAAGGGGTACACTCTCAGAAATGAATACTCAAAAACGAAGAAATTTTCTTTAATTTTGACGATGCTGTTTACTAGCAAATGCTCCGAGTTTTTCTTTCCTAAAAAAAATTTGATTCGCCAGTTTTATGAGGATTCAATTTTCGTCTAATCTAAAGAAATATTTCGTCATTTTTGAGCATTTGAGTACCGTAATGAGATTCAGTTTCCTTAAAATCAAGAAACAGAATCGTCAAATTAAGATCGTTAAAGTGAGGATTCGCGTTTACTCAAAAGTCACGTGATAGTTTGACGAATCAATCCTCAAAATTAACGAAATGAGGCTTGATGATTAATGAATCGTCAAAAATGAAAGCGTTATTTCTGAGAGAATAGCAGTTTCTAATTGAATTTCTAAGCGTGAATAATTGGTGTATAGAGGCAGTTGGTAGAAATCCTTATTCCAGTACCTTCTTGTCGACGATGCTGGTCATGAGCTTGATCTTGCCGGAGCTGAAGGTGGGAGTGAGGATGGAGCGCACCTCCTTCCACCGCTTGTCCTTGAGGGCGAGCAGGGTCCTGTTGAGGGGCGACACGTCCAGGACCATCTCGGGGCGGTTGCTGAACACGTGGAAGTCCTTCACGAACACCTGATGGAAGCAGGCTAGAGGTTAGTTTGAATTGTCGTAGCACTACACTCCTAAAACAAACGAGTGAATTTAACTCAGTCTGAGTTAATATTCGCTCCTCCAGTGTGGAAAATGCACTTCTCGTAGAGGAGTGGATCCTTTGTGTGTTAAACCTCCGACAGGATCATCCCAAACGAGTGATTTTAACTCAGTCTGAGTTAATATTCACTCCTTTCCAGTGTCGAAAATGCACTTCTCCTACTGGAGTGGATTTCACTCGTTTAGCTCTAGTGCGACGGTAATTCAAACCAAACCAAACCTACTGGAGTGGATTTCACTCTTTTGTTTTAAGAGTGTAGAGCTACACTAGGGCTATTGGTGACCAGGCGTCGTAATTTAGATTTGCAGTCAAGCGACGAGATGGCACCCGTTACTTTTAAAGACACCGCACGCAGCTTTGGGACTTTGGGGCATATTTACCGTGCACTCCCTCTACAAAAGGTATATTATTCGTTGGGCATTTTTTTTTTGCCTTTGTCTTTTATTTTGGCGATGTCCGAACCCAAACCTCGGAACTTCAGCAAGCAAGGCGAATTACTTAACCGATTAGGATCCGCAGTCTGAGAGCAGGGGATTGCATGTCCTGATTATTGTCTAGACTTATAAAGGCATAACATTTAAAAATTCATCCAAAATTGGCTACAAACCCTGCTTCACAATTTTGAATGATTTTATGACAAACTTAACTTGAATTTCGAATATTTTTGACTGTTGTATAACAATAAGAATCAATAGTTGAATATTATTTATTTGATGATTGTGTGATCTAACTTTCATTTGTCAAAATTTCACAGAAGTATGTTTTGTAACAATATCCCTCCGAAAAGGGTCTATGAATTGTTTGATTTAGTTAATCTTTGTTAATTGGCAGGGTTTAGGAGTTTCCAAAATGAACAACCTGACAAGTATAGTTTTTTTTTTAATTTTATATAGTTTTCAAACTAAAGCAACGTAAATAAAATACGATTTATTAAAATTTATCAATGATTTCATAGTCAAAAATTTAAATCCTTGAAACAAATTTGGTCAGCTACATAAAAGTAAAAATTTAAAGAAATTATAACCCACCTGTTTCAATAGATCCAGATCATTGACCACCACATACGGCACACCTCCTATGAAGTAGCCAAACACATTTCCGTACTCCTTGATCCAGGCCGTGATAGTTTCGTTGGGTGTCTGACTAGCCCTGAGTTGTGACATGTTACCCGTCAGGAAGCTTGGGTTCGGCCCTGGGATTCCGTACTTACGGAATATTTGGTGGGTGGAACGTCTGTTGAGAGCCCATCTGCCGATCACGAAGCCCAGGTAGGTCGCGATGATGATCAGAAGGGTTGTTGTTACCTCCATGGATGTTGTTAAGGATTGCGGAGATTCTTGGAGGAGATCTATTGGAGAATATGTTAGTCAATGTTGTTATGTGTTGTTAGTCAATGTTAGTAAAATATGTTAGTCAATGTTAGTAAAATATGTTAGTCAATGTTAGTCAAAATGTCAGTCATATGTTAGTCAATGCACATTTGATGCAAACATTAAAATTGTTAAGAGTGGAAGGACAATCGAACGTACAAGAATTTTCAACTAGTAAAAGCACAAAATCAAACTATTCATTATTAAGAAGAATTGCAAAGAATTCCTGTCGAAGATCTATTGGGGAATACGTTAGTTGACTTTATTAAATTAGATTGTACATTTGGTGTAAAAGTTTTAATTTTTAAGAATGTAGGGAGAATGGAGTTTGTGAATTTTCAACTGGTACAAACAAACTGTAAAAACAAAGATACTAGAAAGTATCACAAGTAAGTATATAAAAAGAAATAGGTGTATAGAAAAAAAATGTGCGTGCCTGAAAGGTTCTGTATTCACTCTTCTTTATATAACTGCCGATGTAGTGTAATGTCAAATTCAACCGATCTCCCTTGTAGTTTAACTTGTGCTCTTGCTTAATAGATGACGATTGTAATTTTATTATATCTTCGGTAAGATGACAAAATTCCGAATGTGCAAAACCGCAGAGATGGAAAATGGATACTGATAACCCCACCGTTTACAAAAACCGCCAATCCCTATAGCATTTGCACATTCGTGGTTTTGTCATTTGATCGACGATATTTAGAAATTGTTGGAATAAAGTTGAGGGGGACATGCAGTCCATTCTTGTCAGGTCTCCTGTTTGGTGTGCGGCTTGAGGCCATCAGTAGGTGTTGCTTGTTCAAAATATGTTAACAGAAATTTCCAGCAAATACATACTGTGTCAGTTAGTTACAGATTTTACCTGTTTACAGAGAATGTGTCTTTTGAAAAATTGACATGCAGCTTTGCAGTATATTTTTTTAGTTTCAGAAAACAATAACTAATTGTTAAAAAACAACATGAATTAAAAAAAAAAAAAAACAGAAACTTTCTGTTAAAAAGTAAGCAAAATTTTCGGTTAAAAAATAATAGAAATATTCTGCTTTTTAGCAGAATATTTTAGAGTTAAATGCAAAGTATATGCTCCAAGGAACTACGTTAGTTTTCATCGTGTATCTTCACATATATCATACGTAAAGTTTTGGATGTTCTATGAATATTCTCTGACTAGTACACTAAAGTGTTCTAAAGCTATTCAAATTCTGCCAACGTCTATCTTAAATTCATAAAAAAAAATGTTACACTATTACGATCCATAAGGAGGAATTGTTAGTAAAATAGAGCTAATGCCTTAGTTTTGGAATGACAACTTCCGCAGACGTATTGCTTTGCCATGTAAGCACTTTTTCCCCAAGTAGGGGAATCAACACAACATCGAAATGAAACAAATCTGAAACGAAAATGTTATCTAGCTATTGAATTATATAATATTTGAGGTTTAAAAAAAAATGCTAAAAATATACAGCAGATGTTGACACTATTCTAAAACCTTATCAATTAATAATTAATTAACCGGATGTTATTATCTTTTCAATTTTGTTTTAAATTGTTGTTATGATGATTCCCACACCTGGTGAAAATTGGATAACCTGGCAAAACAATACTTCTGCGGAAGTTATGATTCTAAAACTAATGTATTTAGCTCTATGGGACTGACAATCCCTCTTAAAGCATGCTTCACTGCATACTAACTTAATACATCGTAAAACAACTTTTACAGGGATGAGGGATTTTATCCGTTACGAAACATAAAAAGGCCGCGGGTTAATATTGTGTTGATGTTATTATTGCGGCTATGTTGTTCAACAAATTACTTTCGATTGTTTGTTTGGTATAGACTTTTATTAATTAAATTTGAATAGTATATATTTTTTTATCTTATACTAAACAATTAAAACTTTTCAAAAGGAAATTACTATGAAAGAAAAGCATTCCAAATGTGACTCATTTTTTCCACAATAGTAAGTATTCATGATTTGTCTCAATAGGCGCGTTTACATGCTTCATCAAATCCATAGAATGCCAAACCCTCCATTAGGGGAAAAAGTGGTCGAGCAGGATTTCTAACCCAATTGATAGTCTGTGGCCGAATCCATGGAATGAAACATCAAACACTCTTTCTTTGAAGAGTTTTCAAAACCCTTCAATGAACCCTGCAATTCCGGTTCTGCACGAGCGAAAATCCCTAAAAGGGAAAAATTGCGTGAGTTTGCTCTTCATTCCATGGATTCGATGGCTCATGTAAATGCGCCTAATGTATGGCTAATATCTGTATCCGACCAATCATGATGTGTACAATTGCACTAGTAACTGATGACCATTAAAATTGCATTTTATTAAATCCCCAAGAGGGAAAATTGCGGAGTTTGCTCTTCATTCCATGAATTCGATGGATCATGTAAATGCGCCTAATGAATAGCTAATATCTGTATCCGACCAATCATGATACGCACATTTGCACTAGTAACTGACCATTAAAATTGCATTTTATTTTAAAGAAATTGGATCTCTAACTCCAAGGCGCTCAATGCTTTGTTTCAATCTATTGAGACCATAGATAGCAAAAAGCATTCATTAATGACATCAGTTCTTTCAAGTTCAATAAAATAATTTATCTTTCCCTTTATGGTTTGCAGAAAACTATCTCAATTTTGTAAAATGTTTCTTATCAGTTAACCTTCAATTTAATCAATAACAAAGCAAGAAACAATTCCAGGAGTACGCTAAAAAAATTCCCCATTTGGGAACACGTGTACGGCGAATACTGCACCTGAAAATACATTCGCTATTTCTAAAAAGAAACACGTTGGGGGAAAAAACTCATGTAGTACTATGTTTTTATAGCTGGTGTTTGCAGTGGCACGAAATTCTAATAAAAAATGTTTCCGACAAATTCTTGCGACACAGACCACTAGTCAAATATTGAAAAAAAATGGGCGTGTTTGTTTAAATGAAAATGCATTTTGTGTGAGTGTATGAATGCTATTTTTTCACCACGTGTGAGCTCAAAAGATTGAAACCTATTAGGAAATAGGCAGTATTGTTGCATAGAAATGTCTTGGAACTGGATGTCCGATTACTTGATATAAAAAGCAATTTTATTGGTCGAATTGCTTATTTATAGATTGTATCTTATTTAACAATCTTATAGCTAAAATCTGTTGTTCTTAATTAGTATTAACTAAATGTGTTTCGAAATTTAATAAGCCCTTGGTAATTGTTTTGGGGATTTTTTTTAAAAAAACATTTATTTACATATTTAACTTTTATTGAATAATAAATATCAATTCCATCCTTTGTTATCGATTCACATACTTTACGTCATTTTCCGTATTTTTTCGATGAATGTTTCAACAAACTGGGAAATTGTAATCTTTTTTATGCAACTTTTATCAAACATCAACGCTCATATGATAGAGTTACAAGTTAAGATACTATGTGTATTTTGTTTTACCAGCCCAATGAAATCTATTAACGTTCTTTTAAGCATTAGAAGAAGTGTTCCATTTTTTTAAAAACTTAATATTGCATTAATTAATATATACCAAAAGTTATCTAATTTTAGCGATTTTAACTATACATTAGAAAGTTAATTTTGTCTTTTTTTCTGTCACGTTTTCTTCCAAGTTTGTTATCGTGTTTATTTTGCAATATTATTTTATTTAAATATTTATTTTTAAAACTTTAAAAAATCGTTATTTTGCGCTGAAGCAAACTTTTAAGGAATTCAATAATTAGCTCGAATCTGTATTTTATACAATAGAAACGTACTCTTCCGTGTTATATTTTTGTTTAGAAAAAAGGCTTAAATATTGGAAAGAATTATTTAGGGGATTGTACGTGTATGTTACCAGCTGACCAGTGACCACCGCCTCAGGCGGATTTGCTTGAGTTAAAATACGATTAATCAAATCGAAAAATCATTCAGGGTCACGGAATGTATTTAATTACGTAATACTTCAAAAAGGTGGCGCCATCTACAGGATAATATTATTCGTTAGAAATGAACAAATACAAACAAAAACAATTCCTTATCGTTCAATTTACAAAACAACAGTATATAAAAACAAAAAGCACTTACCTAGTACATTTCAAAGTTTTAAATCATCAAAGAGGCTTAAACTTTGTTCCAACAATATTTCAAATTAAGGGCGGAGTTCTATTTGTAAACAAACTACTGTCAACTTCCATGGAACATGGAAGGATGCCAGATTTTGAGATAATTTTACTCGCCAAATGCGGCGCCACTGTTGGGCGCTAGATAAGTGTTAGACCGGTTTCTAGGGTCGAGGAGAAAAAAATGTCACTTAATGGAACGATTAATTTAATAAGTGATCTACAGTTTAACACACATCACACGCATCGTGATAATGTAATGGAACTCTGAAAACAGTATTTGTTAGCCCTGCATAAATTAAATAGGTGACGATTTTTGAATTTTAATATTCCGACCACTTATTACTTATAAGAAAAATTTTTGTTCACCCAGAATTGGTTTCTTTTAAAGGCTGTTAAATTTTTCGATTGATAAATTGTGTTAGATAAAAAAAAATACTAGAACTAAAAAAAAAAGATTAAAGAACTGATACAAAAAGCTTGTATTGTATTTGCATTACAAATTTTCTTTTGCTATAAAATCATAGTTAATAAGTTAAGACTGTTGTTATACTTCTTTGTATTATTAATTTGAGAGTATGAAGTTGGCAGTGGGGCGTTTTAATTTAATTAGAGCACATAAAAATTGCAAAGAATTGGCAATTAGTAATTATATAAAAAGAGGCGGGGGGGGGGCAGTAATAAACCACCCAATGGAGGATACAAAGGCATAAACCCGTCTAAGAACCATTTGTTTTTTCAAGCAATAAACATAATCGTTAAATTTGTTTACTCCCAAGAGAAGAAGCTGCACCTTTTGTAAGGTAAAGCCCTCTGCAAGGCTTACCATTTAACGTTTGACATGGAGAAAGTATTCCACTATTTATACTCTTATGTTTGTTTGATTTACTTAATTTAGTGTCAATGAACAAAAGTATTACTTTCTTTAGTGATAAAAACTCCCCCTTTTTCATAAACTTTAAGCACATATTTTATCGTTTGCAAAGTACCGTTTCCAATGGATCTAAGTGCAAACTTTGATATCAAAAAAGCAAATGATAACAAACCTGAGATTTGTGCGTAAAATGAACATAATATATAATACTGATATTTTGTGAAAATGAACCCTTCCTTAACGATAAATTTTTTGTACTTTTTTATAAACTGTAAATTAAGTACATTTTTCTTATCGTTTTCAAACTAAAGACTTTAAAGCTCAGTTTCCCTGTTTTTCACTAAGCACGTTCTTCCACTGATCTCTTTAATTATTAATTTCAGAGGCTAGCTATAAAAAAGGTGTTGTTGTCGTGTCCCTCCAGGTCATAGCCTGGAGGGCAAGATTCTGCAGTGCATCGATTTTCAGAATGACTCGAGTACCCCGTAAGGGTGGATGTCTGACTTCTACTCCGAAAAAAAAAGATGAACACAAATAAAAAAGGTAAAAAAGACGAATAATATTTTTCTAAAAAATAAACCAAAATAATTAACCGAACACTCTTATAACAAACGAGCGGTTTTAACTCAGTCCGAGTTAATTTTCACTCATTCCAGTGTCGAAAATGCACTTCCCCTATAGGAGTGGATTTCCTTTGTTTAGTAAAACTACGACGGGATAACTCCAAACGAGTGATTTTAACTCCGTCTGATTAATTTTAACTCAGTCTGAGTTAATTTTCACTCCTTTCCGAAAATTTTCACTCCTTTGTCGAAAATGCACTTCTCCTATAGGAGTGGATTTCACTCCTTTGTTTAAAGAGTGCATGCATTTCTGAAATATATCATTAACAACCACTAAAAACAAGGCATTAAAAATAGAAACAGGGTTTATTTATATATGATAGATTTAAATTATTTTCTTCAAAAATATAAAGTCATCTGTACAAAAAGAAGAGGCGGAACATGTGACCAAACATTTGACGTTTAAATGCGCGTCCGATCAGCAACATTTCTTCTTCCTCTTCTCCATTTCTTCTTCCTGGAGCTTCAGGACGTGTTCCATCGCCTCGTCTTCCTTCGTCTTCAGAATGCTTTAAAAAAGAAGTTGTTAAAGAACTAAAAAAGACTACTTTCCTGTTACTTAAATACTAACAAAAATTCTTATTGGGAAACAACTAGGTTCGTAACGGTAAATAGTAAATATCATCAACAACCGATTATACACAAGATTTATACACATTAGAGAAAAAAAATCGCTAAACACAGCATCCAGCTATAATTTAAACTTGTAAAAGCTAAAATTAAATATTTTCGTTAATATTCTTTCGCTTTATATTATTTATCGTCTGCTCGATTTATTTGTAGTTCGAAGAATAATTAAATATTTATTAATAACATTAAGCTACTCCAAACTGCATTAAAAATAAGAAATGTAAATTAAAACTACGCAGAATTGTATGCAAAAGTATAATGAGTAAAGGTGTAATGAGTATAAGTATATATACGCTTTCTTTCGTTTTTAATGCAAGACCTCAGAAATCGTGCACGATTTCTTTTTCTACGCCTTTTTTTTTCAATTAATGAACAAACTGCCTAGGTATCGGTACCGTCAAAGCGGGTATCTTTGGCCACGGAGGGTAACTTTGGCCACGCGTCGGAAAAAGATTTGTTTCTTAATTTCTCTTCATAAAATGATCTCATCTTAAATTGTTTTACATTTTTGGAAAGCTGGAAATATCGCCTTTCATTTCATGTAAAAAAAATATCATTCTAAATCTGGCAATACTACAAATGCTATTTTCATTCTTACGAGCATAAAATGACAAAAATCTATCTCTTCCAACTTTTGTCTGGAACACTTAAAAAAATATTGAAAATATTTAAATAAAACACTCTATTCGATTCTTTTATTTGAGGAAGAATATTACACCATTTGTTTTATTCTAAGTTGACTACTTTTTATGCTGTATTTAAATATTTGTAATTGGGAAGCTTTTGCCGATGAATGCGGGTAACTTTGGCCATAGATGTAAATATTTCTTTATGGAACTTTGCACTTTAAAAAATGTATGTAAAAGTGTATTAAGTTTAACTATTTTTGAAAAATTTCTTACTTTTATGATTACTCATTTTTTAGATATTTTTTTTTTAAATCTCATGATTTTAAACATTAAAAAGATAAAGATAGAATGCAAGATACGTATTCCACTCAAAATCACAAATGTCGAAAGGTAAACATTTTCAAATTCCTAATTATAAATATATTATTCGTCACCTTTTATAATAAAATCGTTTGCTTTTTACAAATATATTTGTTATTAAACCTTGCTTCAAAAAAGTTCTTTTTTCCTTATTAAAATAGAAGTTTATTTTTCTTTCTTTTAAGCGACAAACAATACTAGTATTCATCGTGTAATGCCATTCCACGATGCACTGCAATGTAAATGTTAAGTTATATACCATTTTAAATAACTATATGTCTTATAACTTTGTTATTTTTGGGTTTAAAGTTTTAATATTGCTATTTAAATCGTTAACACAGCTTTTAAGGATGTTAAAAAGTATGTTTCTTATGTATTTCTTGGGTGGCCAAAGTTACCCGCCCGGCTCCTAACAGTGTCTTATTTTTTTAAATTAATACTAATTTTTTATTAATTTATAAAATGTAACAAAAATGCCTGGGAATTCTTCCTACATGTACAATACTTAGAATGCATAAGGAGTTTTAAGTGTTTAAATCGTTTTTGAAGTTAAATTTTTCTTCTTTTGTGAAAAAAACTATGATTTTGGCCAAAGTTACCCGCACTGACGGTATTTAAAAAAGCTTTAACATTCTAGTTTCTAATACAAAGGTTAATAAAAATTGTAAAATGAAGTTATGAACTGAATCCACGAAGGTTCACGTTTGTGTACCTGGATATATTAATATTTGAGTAGCTCTGGCTCAGAATTCAAAGTGCAAGAGTCAGATAAACTTCAGCAGCAAAATAACCTTAAGGGGGTTCAGTGCCCCAAAATCGGTGAAAAAATCAAAACAAAAATTATTGGCTTAAAATACTATTACAACCTTTATTAACAATGTCACAAAGTATCAAGACGTTTGGAAAAATATTTTTGACATTAAAAGCCATTTTATTTAACCCTTTCCTTCTGGACGGTTAACAATAAAAACTTTAAACGCGTTTTTCTCAGAACTTGTTTTTTTGAACTTCGATGTACCTTTTCTCAAAAACTATGCTATGTTTTCTCATAAACTTTTTTTATATGATGTAATACATAGTATAGATCATTCGAGGTTATAATTTTTTATAAAACTAAAGTGAAAAACATTTTAGGGGGCAAATAAGTTAAAAATTTTATGATTTTTTGGGTACTTTAAAACTTATTTTATTTAAAAAAATCTAACAGTTATTTAAAAAAAACTTTTAACCTCAGATTAGTCTATAAGGTTGGTATAACACACAAAATTTTTTTTAAGATGATCTGATCAGTAGTTATTGTGAAAAGGTACATTGCAATTGGCCAATTTAACATTACCGATATACAACATACCGAACCCCCTTAAGGGGGAATGGGCGCGCTGGATCGCGGGTCTCCAAAGAAAAGTGCATCAGTGTTAATCTAAAGCAGAAAAAATATTTTCTCTGCCACATTTCTCCGGTTGTATTGAATATTTTTACAAACTGATTTTTTATGTGATAAATATACCTGACTTACAGGTCCCAACAATCCCACATTTTAAAATTGGTTAATTTTTTTTTGCATTTTGAATAAATAATTTTACAACAAGTATTCGAAGCAACTTTAAAAAGTGTGATTATAGAGACCTGTCAGTTATCTACATTTATTTAAAAAAAAAACATTTGTAAAAATATTTGTTGGTAGCAACACTGTGCTCGAGCCTGCAGCAAAGATAAAAGGGGCGTCTTCCGGATCGATTGTGGCTTTTGACATGATGTCTTATCCAAATATGCCGACGCATGACTCTGGTTCATATTAGACTTATTTAAAAACAAGATGTATAAATTATTTAGTTTGTTAATTACTTTATATTTTAAATTAGAAATGATATAAGCTTAATAAGGCTTGAATTAATTTTTTCAAATTGCAATTAATAAAACTATAAAAGTGTCTTCAATCAGTGTGTCTTCAATCTTCATTGCGTAAGTAAATCACGAACTCAACAACCTTCTATCAATATTCAATACAGCCGGAGAAATGTGGCAGAGAAAATAGTTTTTTCTCATTGGATTAACATTGAGGAACTTGACTTGGGAGACCCCCGGTCCATCGCGCCCATTCTCCATTAAGCATCAGAAATCTGAACAACAAGATAATATTTCATTGAAGTAAAATTGTACATACCTGGCCAAAGCATCAATTGCGTCACTTATACTATCACCAGTCTTGGCACTTGTTTCAAAAAATAACGACTCGTATTCCTAGTAAAAGAAAAGTAAAACTATCAGAAAATACAGATTCAGATAAAATGAGTAAGTTTACTCATATGAAAGTGCTTTTCTTAAAGCAAAAAAAAATAAGTTTCAGCTATTGAAAACTAATAAATTAACGAATAACGTCTTAAGAAAATGCCACTAGTTTGTTTGTTAATATACAAGATTAATAGATCATAATAGAAAGAGTGATTTAAAATTAATGAATTAGTGTTTTTTTCCCTTCCGAAACAATATTCTCGAATAATTATTGTCCAAAATTAAAATTCATACTAGATTTTAACTGTTTTTTTTTTAATTTAATAATTACTTATTTTAATATGCTATCCTATCGCATATCTCTTAAATACGGATGATATCGGCTTTACTAAACTAGAATATATGAAGGCATGATTTCATTCAATTGATGATTAATTCAATTCGAAATTAATAACGTATCTGCTAATTTGTTTTATTCAAAAATGAAAGGAATCGCTTGATGAAAAATATTAGTTAGAAGCAATTTTAAACAAAACTGCTTACTGACGAAATTCTCAGTTATGCAGATAAAATATTTAATCAGGGTTTTTTATTTAATAAAAATAATATGAAATCGCATAATCACCATTTCTATTATAAAATGAAAGGGTTTAAGTATCGCATAGAAATAACGTCTCAATTTCTATGAAAAATTAAACAAAATGCATGTTATATAAATTCTTGAATAAATAATTGTTTAAATGATAGCAATAGATCAGCTTCCGTAGTATTTTATATTATAAGGAGGATATAATACATTTTAAAAAAATCTAAATTTTCTAAATTTAAACAAAACATATACTTCAAATTAAAACATTTGAGGTACTGCATGTATTAATTCGTACTTTAATAAACAAAAATAAAGAATGCCCTATTTTATTCACAGTTAAGATACTGCTTTTGTTGTAAAACAATTTATTTAAAAGAGATTTAAGCTATTTACTATAAAAGCATTTATTTCGCATATTTATAATTGTTTGCAAAGCGTAAAAAATTCGCATAAAGATATTCACGAAAT